>BLSH010455364.1:302499-330622 GCA_018402905.1 Glandirana rugosa
GGTCGTCCTGTTGCTGGGATTTGAACGTCGGCCTCGATGTTACCTTACCAAATCTAATCCCTAGAAGTTTGATTTTGAAGATCCCTAATCTAAACCATTCCATTGTAGCTCCGGCTGCAAGTTTAGGGTCGTTGTCCTGCTGGAAGGTGAACCTTTGCCCCAGCCTCAAGTCTTTTGCAGGCTCTAACAGGTTTTCTTCTAAGATTGCCCTGTATTTGGCTCCATCCATCTTCTCATCAACTGTGACCAGCTTCCCTGTCCCTGCTGAAGAAAAGCATCTCCACAACATGATGCTGCCACCACCATGTTTCACGGTGGGGATGGTGTGTTCAGGGTGATGTGCAGTGTTAGTTTTCCTCCACACAAAGCGTTTTGCTTTTAGGCCAAAAAATTCAATTTTGGTCTCATCTGACCAGAACCCCTTCTTCCACATGTTTGCTGCGTCCCCCACATGGCTTCTCACAAACTGTAAACAGGACTTCTTTCTTTCAACAAAGGCTTCCTTCTTGCCACTCTTCCATAAAGGGCAGATTTGTGGAGTGCACGACTAATAGTTGTCCTGTGGACAGATTCTCCCACCTGAGCTGTGGATCTCTGCAGCTCCTCCAGAGTTACCATGGGCCTCTTGGCTGCTTCTGTTATTAATGCTGTCCTTGCTCGGCCTGTCAGTTTAGGTGGATGGCCATGTCTTGGTAGGTTTGCAGTTGTGCCATACTCTTTCCATTTTTGGATGATGGTTTGAACAGTGCTCTGTGAGATCTTCAAAGCTTTTTTTATATCCTAACACTGCTTCAAACGTTTCCACAACTCTGAGGGCTATACAGAACAGCTGTATTTATACTGAGATTAAATTGCACACAGGTGGACTCTATTTACTAATTAGGTGACTTCTGAAGGCAATTGGTTCCACTAGATTTTAGTTAGGGGTATCAGAGTAAAGGGGGCTGAATACAAATGCACACCACACTTTTCACATATTTATTTGTAAAACTTTGAAAAACATTTATCATTTTCCTTCCACTTCACAATTATGTGTCACGTTGGTCTATCACATAAAATCCCAATAAAATACATATAATACAAATATAACATGACAAAATGTGGAAACTTTGAAGGTGTATGAATACTTTTTAAAGGCACTGTAGATGGTGGAAAAAAGAAATCTGACACGGGAAAAAAAGTTTTGCCCATAGTTCTACTTTAAAACTTTTGACTGGCAACGCATCAAATTGCATGGCGTATGGATGTTGATGCATTTATTTCTAGTTTCTCAACACACTATAACCACTTCAGCCCCGGAAGGATTTACCCTCTTCCTGACCAGAGCACTTTTTGCGATACGGCACTGCGTCGCTTTAACTGACAATTGCACGTTGCGACGTTGTACCCAAACAAAATTGACGTCTTTTTTTTCCCCACAAACAGAGCTGTCTTTTGGTGGTATTCGATCACCTCTGCGTCTTTTTATTTTTTTGTGCTATAAACAAAAAAAGAGCAACAATTTAAAAAAAAAACAATATTTTTTACTTTTTGCAATAATAAATATCCCCCCAAAAAATTTTAAAAAAATTATTTCTTCCTCAGTTTAGGCCGATATATATTCTTCTACATATTTTTGGTTAAATAAAATCGCAATAGGCTTATATTGATTGGGTTGCACAAACGTTATCGCGTCTACAAACTATGGGAATAGATTTATGGCATTTTTATTACTTTTTTTTTTTTTACTAGTAATGGCGGTGATCAGCGATTTTTAGCAGGACAGCGATATTGTGGCGAACAGATTGGACACTTTTGACACTTTTTTGGGACCAATGACATTTATACAGTGATCAGAGCTAAAAATAGCCACTGATTACTCTATAAATGTCACTGGCAGGGAAAGGGTTAAAATGTAGGGGGCGATCAAGGGGTACATGTGTTCCCTATGTGTGTTTTAACTGTGTGGAGGCAGGGCTGGCAGGGGCATGACCGATCTAACTGTTCCCAATCACTGGGAACAGTAGATCTGTGACATGTCCCCTGACAGAACGGGGATCCGCCGTGTTTACATTGGCGGATCCCCGTTCTGCCTCTGTAACAGGCGATCGCGGGTTGCCGGGGGACATCGAGTCTGCCTGACCCGAGGGCCGCAGTGTTCAGCGGGCGCACCCGCAAGTGCGCCTGCGTGAGATGCTGTACAGCTACGGTGAATCGCGCAGCAGAGCCAACCTGCCACCGTATTATGGCGGCGGCTGGTCGGCAAGTGGAAAATGCAGAAAGAAATCAGACATACAGCACTGAGATGGGAACTGGGAACGGACACTATCGTTGTTCTGTCCTTGCTACACGTTTCCCTGTGTGTAGCTTGACATGCAGCTAAAACCTCCTAAAAAGACAGTATAATTTTGAAAGCTTTAGTAACAAAACAGGGTGGGGTGAAACTATGGAGAAAAAAGAAATACAGATACAAATAATCACTTTATGAAGTAGAAACCGTATAGCAACTCCGCGCTTGGGAAATAACAATATGAGCAGCCAGCACAGAAAAGCCAAGATACAGACTTCAGATCAAAAGTAATAATAAGAAAGTGCAGCGGTAAAATGTTAGCATAAAATCAAATGCAAATCAATAAATACAAATGAAAAATATAAAAATGAATCATACGTATCGAAATAGTCTGTGAGATAGAAAAGATAAAGAGGAAGCGGATGCGGCTCCTCTGCAGAGGTAGCGTGACGGACGAGAGTTTCGACAGCGAGAGAGTTATCAGGTGATGGGGAGACCTTATATCCCTGTGCGTTGTTTGACCGCTTATCATTTGGTGGTCAAAACATTCCAGTAAGAAGTAAATCTATTCACTGGTGTTTTATATCACCCCCCTCCTCTGGGCTGGAAAGGACTCCCTCTATCCACATCTATGTGTGACATACCATTTGATACACCTTTCTATCTCATGGACTATTTTTCAGGACTATATTGATACATATGATTGATTTTTATATTTTTCATTTGTATTTATTTATTTGCATTTGATTTTATGCTGACATTTTTAGCGCTGCGCTTATTTATTATCACTATATGAAATATACAGAAATACAATGAACAAGCTAGGCTGTAGATGGCGATAGGTAATTCTCGCCAACGATGCTGCGTTAGAGGATGCAAGTTTTAGTTCAACATGTGCTCTGATTCCTTACCGTTCCAAGTCTCTAGGATGGAGCCTGAGCTCCAATGATGCACCTGCTTCCTTTCCTTGGACTGAAGAATGATGGGTATTTGTGTTAAAGAGGAACAGTATCTAGATTCTGCAAAAACAATCATTTTGCCACTGGCTCCATTTTGTGGTCAAATCTGATATTGCAAGCAAAACGATTTAGACCCCTTTCACACCAGGGCCGCCCGAGCGTTAGCGGTAAAACACAGCTAATTTGCAGCACTTTACCACTCGGGCGGCGGCGGTGTGCTTTTAACCCCCCACAAGGGGTTAAAAGTGTCGGTTAGTGGCGCTCCCGAATGCGGGGTTCTGTGCTTCGGGAGCGCTGCCCCATTGTTTTCAATGGGCAGGGGAGGTATAGGAGCGGTGAATACACCGCTCCCACACCGCTGCAAAGATGCGGCTTGCAGGACTTTTTTTACCGTCCCACAAGCGCACCGCCCCAGTGTGAAAGCACTCGGGCTTTCACACTGTGGTCTATTGGGGGAGTTTTTCAGGCGCTTTTCTATCGCTATTTTTAGCGCAAAAGCGCCTGAAAAACATTTTGGTGCGAAAGGGGTCTTAAAGAGGTTGTAAAGCTTCTAAAAAAAGAAAGAAAAAAAAAACCCTGCAAGAGAAAGGCATAATGAGCTAGTATGGATTGCTTACTAGCTCATTATGAAATACTTACCTTAGAACGAAGCCCTGTATCAGAGTCGGCACTCCGAGTACAGGGCCGACATCTTCCACCCAAAGTTACTTCCGGATGTGTGCATATGCGTGGGAGCCATCGGTAACGGCACGGCCCCCTAGTAACAGCACCAAGCGGTCAGTTTCTCCGGTGCGCATATGCCAATGACATCAGCACGCAGATACAGGGAATATCTCCTAAACTATGCAGGTTTAGGAGTTATTCCCGGGACCTACAGGTAAGCCTATAATAAGGGATTACCTGTAGTTTAACCGGTTTCCGACCAGCTTGCGTACTTTTAATGCTGCACTGTGTCAGCGTCTCCCAAATCACTGGCTTTAAATGGTGGCTCGCACATGTGCGGCTAGCGAGCGGTACCCGCCGCACTCTGCAGGGCCCGATGTCCGCTGGCGAGCTGCGATTGTTTAAGAGAGGAAAAACACGGGGAACCGCCGATGTAAACACATTGGTTCCCTATGCTGTCAGGCAGCATGACAGAGATCTACTGATCCCTGTCACTGTGATCAGTTAGATCTCTGGTGCCCCTGTCAGCCCAGCCCCCTCACAGTTAGAACACGCCCAGGGATCACAGTTAACCCCTAGATCTCCCCCTGCAGGTTATCCCCTTCACTGCCAATGACATTCATACAGTAATCAGTGGACATTTACATTTCTGATCGCTGTATAAATGTCATTGGTCCCAAAAAAGTGTCAAAATTGTCTGACATGTCCACCCCAATATCACAGTCCCGATAAAAATCGCAGATCGCCGCCATTACCAGTAAAAAAAAAAAATTGTAAAAACGCCAGAAATTAATTCTCATGGTTTGTAAACATGGCAACTTTTGGCAACCAATGAAACGCCGATTGCTATTTTTATTTACCAAAAATATGCGTAAGAATATAAATCGGCCAAACCCGATGAGTAAATTTGTTTTTTATATTTTTTTTTGGATTTGTATTTAGCAAAAAGTAAGAAATATTGGTTTGTTTTTTTCAAAATTGTCGCTCTTTTTTTGTTTATAGTGGTGATCTGAAATGATGCAGAGGGGATCAAATACCACCAAAAGAAAGCTCTATTTGTGGTAAAAAAAGGACGCAAATTTTGTTTGGGTACAACGTCACACGACCGCGCAATTGTCAGTTAAAAACGATGCAGTGCCGAATCGCAAAAAGAAAAGTGCTCTGGTCCTAACATGGGAAATCCTTCTGGGGGTGAAGTGGTTAAAGTGGTTGTCCAGAGTTGACTGTAAAGTCTCACTTTTTCTAGTTAAAAATAACAAACGTTATACTTTCCTCCTCTGTGCAGTGGATTTGCACAGAGCAACCCAGGTCCTCCTCTTCACGGGTCCCTCTTCGGCGCTCCTGGCCCCTCTCCCCCGTTGAGTGCCCCCACAGCAAAGTGCGATTTTGGGCAAAAAGTGCAATTTTGGATGATTTTGGGGAAAGAACGGCAATTTTGGGCAAAAAGCGCAGTTTTGGGCAAAATGGGCGATTTTGGGCAATTTTGTGCGATTTTGGGCAAAAAGTGCAATTTTAAGCAAATGCGGCCAAAAATTGTGATTTTGGGCAATTTGGGGCAAAAAGTGGGATATTGGGCAATTTTGGGCAAAAAGTGCGATTTTGGGCAATTTTGACTGATTTTGGGCAAAAAGTGTGATTTTGGGCAATACGTGATTTTTGGCTTAAAATTCGCCTAAAATTGCCCAAAATCGCACTGTTTGCCAAAATTTGCCCAAAATCACACTTTTTGCCCAAAAACTCCCCAAATTGCCTAAAATCACACTTTTTTTCCCAAAATCACACTTTTTTCCCAAAATTGCCAAAAATGCACTTTTTGCCCAAAATTGCCCAAATTGTACTTTTTGCCAAAAATCACAATTTTTGCCTAAAATTGCCCAAAATCGCACTGTTTGCCAAAATTTTCCCAAAATCACACTTTTTGCCCAAAAACTCCCCAAATTGCCTAAAATCACACTTTTTTCCCAAAATCACACTTTTTTCCCAAAATTGCCAAAAATGCACTTTTTGCCCAAAATTGCCAAAAATGCACTTTTTGCCCAAAATTGCCCAAATTGTACTTTTTGCCAAAAATCTAAATTTTTGCCTAAAATTGCCCAAAATCGCACTTTTTGCCAAAAATTTAACAAAATCGCACTTTTTGCTCAAAATTGCCCAAAATTGCTCAAAATCACACTTTTGCCAAAATCACACCTTTTGCCCAAAATTGCCCAAAATCAAGCTTTTTCCAAAAGTTTTGCCCAAAATCGCACGTTTTGCCCAAAATCACCCAAAATCGCCTAATAGTTGAGGCACTCTCAGGACTTGAAAAAGAAGAGAAATGAAATGATGCAAGTGTATTCTCTGTCCAACATTTTGGCGGGGCACAGCTCACCTATATTAGGGCAACTAACCATAGTGATAGTGAACCATAACAACCACAAATCTGTTCCACAGGAGTGCTGACAAATGCAGTGACCCCTATCGTGTCTCAACCATTAGGACTGTGCCATTGTCCCAAAACAAGAGTCACGTGTATTCTAAAGGCTCATATACACTATAAGAAAATCAAGCAAACATTTTGGTCCAGAGAATTTTCGTGTGATTTTTGTATAGTGTGTACACAACTTTGGGTTATAGATACTTGTGAAATTTTAAGAATATTCACATTTATTTATTTATTTTACTATTTTTTTTCAAATAAAAAAAACCAACCAACTTAAATATTTAAATTCAGTAACATTAGCAAGGCTTGTTGCATTTCACTTTCACACTTATCATGGAGAAATCATCATGTTCATGTTTATACAAAAAATATACCGGCCAATAGATAAAGCTTAACATTTCTGGAGATTTTCAGTACACTCCCATAGTGATTGTGCACAATTGATAAATATTACAAATCTCATATTTGAGGTATCATCAATCCATCTTTCCTGACACAAGCATGACAGCATATACAAAAAATAGAAATAGTGACCACGCTAGGCCAGAAACTAAACAAGGCGAATTGAAAGATAAGCAGCCATACAACGACCAAACAAATCGTGAAAGAATAAATAATTATAAAAATGGCGCTAATCCCAATGCAATAAATAAAGTGAATAAAGGATATAAAGGGTAGGGGTCAGCCTATGTATACCTAAACAATATAGGAATAAATGTGACAAATTGGTGAAGGTGAATCTACCAAAACTTAATACATTCACAGACACTGATTATATGAAGTAAAATAAGTGATCAACTTAAAGTGCTAGTCACGTGCTAAATGAAATATTCAAAGTCAATAATGAAGGTGCTCAATGTATGCTTCAAGATGATGAAGGTGAGATTTCACCCAAAGTGGGTAATCAAACAAAAGGCAAAAAAGTAAAAAAGTATTGTTGTGTGAATAAAGTTCCAAACTGTAAGGTCCTTTAGATGAAGCCAACAAGTATGTGCAAAGGGATCAAGTGTTCCATGTAGCATCAATAATACAACAAAGTGTGTCAACGGAAGTGGTAAAAAGGGTTGACAAGGAAAAAAGGAATATATATATGTGTCTGGGCGATCCAACCCCTTATAGATTCAAGGCTTACCGGATGGTAGATATATTCACGCCTGAATATATATGGTCCAGGTCATCACGGTGTAGAGGGGTCACGTCACACTATCCTCAACCGATCCAGGGACCTCCAGGGAGGGGAAGGCACGTCACACTATCCACACTATCCTGCACCCGTCCACTCGCTAATATCCGGTGGAGAAGGTCTTCAGCCAAGCATCCCAAGTAGGGGTTCCGAATGGTCCAGTATCGAGCTCCTCTGCTGCCACTTCCAGCAATGTCTCCTCTCTACTTCCTCCCCCCAGAGTGGTCTGGAAGTTAAGGGGAGATGGTTAGAAGAAGCTGGTTATTCAGAGCAGCGGTGGTAAAGACCTACTCATGATCTGGGAAAGATTCAGATCCTTCGTGGAAGCCCAGGGATTTGATCCGAGAATACCGCAAGAGCTGCAGATTCTAGATTTCTTGCAAACAGGCCTAGAGAAGGACTTCAGTGTGAGCATGCTAAGAGTGCAAATCTCAGCTCTGACAGCGCTAACAGGAGTTAAGTGGGCCTCGCGATGGCTGTTTCGACAATTTCTGAAGGCATATTCAAGGATTTGTCCTGCAGAGCGGTCATATATCCTGTCATGGGACCTTCAGGTAGTACTAGATTTTCTATCCCCGAACCCCCTTCGGGGGTGGGCAGACTGCATCATTGTGGAACACTTATTTGAAAGCGGTGTTCCTTAAGGCTAAAACCTTGGGAAGAAGAGTAGCGGACATACTAACCTTAGGCTACAAACCACCATACTGATGCCCTCTTGCAGACAGAGTGGTATTGCGGACCCTTCCACATCACCTTCCTAAGGTCAACACATACTCTCATAGGAATCAGGAGATTGTGATTCCAACGTTTCAGGCGGAAACATCAGCCTAGATGTGGGGTCCATCTTAAAAAGCTATATAGAGATGACAGCCTCCTTCAGGAAGGCGAAAAATCTGTTCATCATTCCTGGAGAAAGCAGGAAAGTACTAGCAGTGTCCACTAGGACGTTGGCATCGTGGCTAATCAAGGTCATACAGAGGGCTTATGTCCCAAAAGGACTGGAACCCCCAGTGGTGCTAAGGGCTCACTCCATCAGAGGGATGGCAGCATCATGGGCTGAATAAAGGGGCGTCACTCCAGAATTGATCTGTAGAACCGAGACTTGGCCAACCTTCAAGGTTGTCACTATAAGGTGGACCTCGCAGCTTTAACCACAGTGCAGTTTGACCGTTCAATGTTGGAGGAAGCTACTTAAAAAAAAAAAGAAGATTATACAGGTAACATGTATATGTGCGCACATATAGAGGAGTATGCAATAAATACTTCAGCATGACCCACCCTTGTCGTTTGGTGATTGTTACATCCCATACATAGATGCCGTCATGTTTGTGTCAGGAAAGAGGAAAATTTTATACTTACCTGGCTGACGGTAATTTTCCTTTCCTGATGCAAAAGCATGACAGCATATAGGTCCCTCCCTAAAAGGCTTTGCAGCGAGGATAGTCAACTAGAATGAGGCCGAGGGGAGGAGACCTACTTATATAGTGTAACTGGTCCTGGAAAAGGGGCAGGGGTGGAGCCTACCCATACATATATGCTGTCATGCTTTTGCATCAGGAAAGGAAAATTACCGTCAGGTAAGTATAACATTTTCCTCTTTATTGCAGGTTGGCCTAGAAACAAGGGTGGAGATGTTATCCAGTAGATTGTTAATCATCCTTTAGCAAATCCAGCAATCAATGCACTATTGTGAGAGCCGGTTCACACTGAGGCGACTTTTCAGGCGACTTGAGTCGCCTCACAAGTCGTCTCCATGCAGTGCAATGGAACCGTTCTAATAGGAGCGACTCAGGTCACTCCGACTTAGAAAAAGGTTCCTGCACTATTTTCGAGGCGACCTCAGCGCGACTTGGATTGACTTCTATGTATAGAAGTCTCCTTGCAAGCCGCGCTGAAGTCGCCTCGAGCGGGGCGACTTGCTTTGCCCTGCAAGTCGCGCCGCTTCAGTGTGAACCGGCTCTAATTGTTCTGGAAAACAGACAACCTAGTTTGGCCAATGTGCAGCCAATTAGGAGGCTTCACATTTGCTGCATCTAACAGACAGGAAATACATTGCTTTGTTCAAATATTGAAAATTATTCTGCTCCTTTGAGTCTAAATGGATAATATTGTGGAAATTCATGAATTATCTTAAAAGTATAACTAAAGGCAAACTTTTTTTTTTGTTTTGGATAGAGTGGGGAGGGATTGGAAGGCTTGTCTGGTTTGTATTGCTGTTTGTGCCCCTGTTAGGGAGATTCACCCTCTCTATTTGTCCTGTTTATCATTATTATTGAACGTGAAAGTAAGTTTTGGGTTGTCCCCAGAAAAGTAATGGAGGAGAAATCTTCCAACGGGGACACTAGTTCTTGTGATCGGGGGGTCCTCGTGGAATTCCCTTCATCGCGCCAAACTGCATCGCGTGAAGCTTGTCGTCCAAAAAAAGTTCAGGAGCTACCTTTGGGTGACAAGCTGATGAAAGAAAAACAAAATTAAGAAAAAAGGCTTTTCTCATTTTTTTTCCTTAATATTTAATGTTGGTGATATATTCAGGTAATATGTGTAATGGCATCACAGCCAATACAGTTTACACTTTTTTTTTTTTTTTTTTTATATATTTTCAAGCTGTAATTCTGTTTGTCAAAAAGCAATATTTTTGTTTGTTTATGAAACTGGGTTCACACTGGTACAACATGCACTCTGACTTTGGGAGCACATGTTGCATTATGTGTATAAATCAATGGTTCCCTATTAGAGCCATCTTAACTGGTCCGACACAAGTCAGTCCGACTTTGAAAAAGGTTCTTGCACTACTTTGGTCCGACTTTGATCCCACTTCAGCCCATTGAATATCACTGAAGTAGAATCCTTGTCCTAACCATCTGACTTGTGACATCCAACATGGTGATTACAACAGCAGTAAAACTGGGATTGTTTTGATTGGTCAAAGGACAAATCTAAAAGTCAGAGCAAAGTTGTATCCTGTTTATTCAAGTCGGATGGATGTAGGATGTAGGACCGATGTTGCAGGGCAAAGTAGGATGACAGTCGTTCAGCAGTCGTGTAGTACCAGTGTAAACCCGGCCTTAATCTGTGTCTGTAGTGCATGTTCAAACCTTAAGGCCTGATTCACACCTATGCATTTTTAATGCTCTTTGTATTTTGCAGATTTGCACTACAGTCCGTTTAACATGGTTTCCTATGGAACACGTTCTGTAGTGCAGATCTGCAAAATGCAAAAAGCACTAAAAATGCATAGGTGTGAATCAGGCCTTTTTCCATAAATAATGAACATGTTTTTAGATTTTTACTTCAGGAGTGTACAGTATAATGTTTGGCAATGCTAAAGAAATAATGCATTCAAATTTAACTAAACCCATTAGGTTTTAGTCAACTAAAATACAACTAAAACTAAAACAATTTAGATGATTAAAACACGACTAAAACTAAAATGGCATTTTAGTCAAAAGACTATAACTAAAACTAAATTGAAATTTGATGTTAGAATTAACACTGTTTATCACGCGATAATCGCAGCAGAACCACATTGCGTTTTTAGGTGCCATTAAAATGAATGGCATCTGAAATTCGCGTTGTGCAATCTATCATTTTACCAGAGCGTTTTGAAATTCAAAACTCCAAGGTGTGAATGTTGCCTATTCAGGTAATTTTATGTCTCAATAAAGTTGGATGTTTTATCGGAGTGCAGCCATCCGGATTTTTGACCATTTACCATGTATACAATCATACGAACTGGGCTGGCATAGGAACGTGTCAGAAATTTAAAGATATTAGCGGCAGACACACACCCCCCCCCCCCCCCCGAGCAGCAGATTATTGTCTATTGCAAAGGTTTTACTGGATTTGTATGGCCTCGTGTGCATTGACAGTTCATTGTACAATGAATGCACTATAAGGCTCAATTCACACCTATGCATTTTAAGTGCTTTTTGCATTTTGCAGATTTGCACTACAGTCCATTTAACATGGTTTCCTATGGAACACATTCTGTAGTGCAAATCTGCAAAAAGCACTAAAAATGCATAGGTGTGAATCAAGCCTAAGATTATACACCTGTTTAAAGCGGAGTCCCACGCTATTAAAAGTCAGCAGCCTCAAAAAGTGTAGCTGCTGACGTTTAATAATCGGACACTCACCTGTCCCAGGCTCCAGCGATGTGGCCGCCCGCAGCGTCGCTCTTCATCCCCTCCTACGTGCGGCGCTGATATCACAAGTGTGGGCGCCCGGCTTTGGCTTCAAAGCCAGGCGCGCACTGCACATGCGTGAGTCGCGCTGTAAATGGCCAGCGTATCTTTTGGGACCTGTCACGTGTCCCAGAAGATCGCCGGGTGGGAGGGTGAACTTCCTTCCGGCTCCGTGGTGGGTCCCCGCCCCCCCCCATAAAAATGACATGCCAATTTTGGCATGTCAGCGGGTCACCTTCCCTTAAAGCGGAAGTTTCACTTTTGGGTGGAACTCAGCTTTATTGAATGTAAAAGAAATATGTAAGAAAATGTAAATTACGTATAAATTTGAACGTGTGTGTGTATAGGTTGTGCAGAAAGCTTGCAATTTAAGTGATACCTTTCTTCAACAGAAACCTGTTTAGGTTGCACATTCAAATGGAAGTTGCAGGCTAACATGTTACAAATCTCTGCTGCTGCCATTTCTGATGCCGGTTAGGTCACTGTTAGAGCTCCACCTTGTGTTTTTTTTTAAATTTGCACACTTTGTTCATTTTATATATTTTCATTTTTCTGCTATGGAAATAGAGCAGGTTGCATTTTTGCGCAGCACAATACAACACATAGGGACACCATGTGCTGCAACACACATGGATTTTGGTGGTGCAATGAGGTGCCCTCCACAAAAAAAGTGAATATCACTGCAGTGCAACAATGCATGTACAGTAAGGTACCTTGACGCTTGCAGCAGTGTAATGGTGTGAATGGGCTTTAATTATCACTAACATTTATGTGTGTTTGTCAAATTTACTAGGAGCTCTACTGCATGACAGTTGAGTTTATTATTGTTAAAGTGGATATATAGTGCAGCGCTAAAACATTAAAATAAGTGAAAAATGTTCTGAATAGAAAAATTCAATAATGCCATGCAGAAATATTATAAGATTATATACAGTATGTGCAAATATGCAAACAGTGCTTCATTGAAATATTAATCATAAAGTGCAAAGGTAAAAAGTATATATATAGTATAATCATCCAGTTCATAAAAGTGTTCTGAGAATTAATAAATAGTAGTGCAAAAGTGTGTTTGTGCAGTCCAGAGATAGAAGATGAAATTCCAACTTCCACAGATGGCACCCTATGTGCAGAAAATCCTCCACCATTCAATATGGGAGCTTACCAGATCACCTGGCCTCAGACGAGCATACGCCAGCTAAGTAAAAAAGGCAGGAGGTGTAACACCAATCAACGCTTCAAATGTCTCCTGTGTCCCACAATGCTATGGAGTAACTCTATGCCAGTATAAGGTGTTGATACAATCCACCAGGATAATCCTTCCGTACACCTCATTAGTACTGAGTGAATCCAAAAAGAAAAGAGAGATTCCACAAAGCATAAATCCACATTAAAATGTATTTATTTAAAAAGGTAGTGTCAGGGCTGTGCTCAGCTCTCCCTTCTAAGAACAAGCTGCTCAGTTGAGGGTTAATTGCCAGTCTCAGCTTCCACTCTGTCTCACCTGATGACCATATCGTGTCTAGTTAAGCCATCTTCGCTGCTATATAAACTGCCTGGATCAGATCACAGATGCCTTCGTCTTGGTCAACATCTCTGGAGAAATCTCTGCTGTGTGTTCCTGTGAAAGACTGCCTGTTTGACGTTCCCTTCTGATTCCTGGATTCAAGACCCTGCTCGGCTGACTCTCCTCCTGGCTCCTGACCCTGCGTTCCCTTTGTTTGACCTCGCTGATCTCTGGACTCCTGTTTCTCTGGCTTGCTCTAACTATTCGCTCTGGTTACCGAACACTGGCTATGTTTTGACCATGTTTACTCTGTTTATAACATTTTACCTTTTTATTAAAAAGTGTGATTTTACTGCACTTCTGTCTCTGTGCAGGCACCGGCCTCAAATATTACCTCTATAAGTGGTATGTCTGGTTCCGCTCTGCTTCCCCAGCGATTTGGGGGCAATCCAGTTCAATGCAGAGGGTTTCTCAACCAGGTTGGGATATACTTTGAGATGCTGCCCCAGGCATTCCCTACGGACAGAAGCAAAGTAGGCTTTGTGATTTCTTTGCTTTCTTAAAGAGCCTTGGTCTGGGCAAACCCTCGATGGGAGAAGCAAAAACCTGTTGTCAAGAGTTACCTAGAGTTTGTGACCTCCTTTAAAAGGGTATTTGACGTTCTTGCATGCTCCACTACCTCTGCCAAAAGCCTCATGTCCATCAAGCAGGGTACGAGAACAGTTGCCGATTATGCCATTGAATTCCATACTCTGGCAGCAGAGGTTGTTTAGAACAGTGAGGCTCTCGTGACTGCTTTTTCTCATGGTCTCTCAGATAACATCAAAGATGAGATAGCAGCCTGAGACATACGCACTGAGCTGGAGAGGTTGATCACACCTGCCATCCTCATTGACTCCAGACTCTGAGAGAGACCTTCCTTTAAGGAGCGCTTGTGAAGCCTCCTGTACATTTGACTCCAAGCTTTATAGTCCTCACCTCCCATACCTCCTGGTTCCTAGCCTGTCAGTAAGGTAGGACACATGCATTTGGGCTTCACACATCTTTCTGCGGATGAGAGAGCCTTTAGAAGGAGGGAGGGATTGTGCCTTTATTGTGGCCAGGCAGGTCACTTTTTGAAGTCTTGTCTTACCTGTGCGGAGGGACACTTGCACCTGAGGTCCTGTAGGGAACAGACCTTAGGTGATGTTGTTTCATCCCCAGTAATCCAGAAGGCTAAGCCCCTGGTTCCGGTTACCCTTTCGTGGTCCGAGTCGTCCATCGAGATACAGGCTCTAATAGACTCTGGGGCTGCAAGCCTGTTCATAGATAGTGCCTTTGTATCTAAGCACTCGATCCCGCTGCAGCTTCAGGCTACTCCACTTGTCATTGAGGCTATTGATGGGTGACTTCTACAGCCTGCCCAAGTGACTCATGAGACTGCTCCGTTGACCATGGTCGTAGGGGCTCTTCACCATGAGATAATCCAAGTCCAATTCATTTCCTCTCCTCATTTTTCTGTGGTTATTGGTTATCCTTGCTTACAGGGGCACAACCTCTCTTTTGATTGGCTTCGCACTTCCTGGTTGCTACAATGCAGTAAGACATGTTTTCAGAAAGTGGCTAAGGTCTTGTGTACCTCTTCACTCTCCTCCCTGCGTCCCAAATTTAGCGATGTCTTTGACAAAGGTTAAGCCGGGGTAGTTTGCCTCCACACCGGTCGTATGATTGTGCAATTGACCTTCAACTGGGTGCCTTCCCCTCTTATGGCCGGGTTTACCTTTTGTCTGTCTCGGAAGATAAAGCCATGGAGGAGTATGTCGCAGACGCACTTTCTAGAGGGTTCATCCGCAAATCTTAGTGTCCTTCTGGTGCTGGCTTCTTCTTTGTGAAAAAGAAGTGGGGTGAACTGAGACCTTGTATCAATTATAGGGGTCTCAATCGCTTCATGATTAAGAATGCTTATCCGATCCAATTGATTACGGAGTTATTTGACGGCCTCAAGGGAGCAACGGTTTTCACAAAGCTTGATCTGAGAGGGGCATACAATCTTGTGAGGATCAAGGAGGGCAATGAGTGGAAAACTGTGTTTAATACCAGGACAGGCCGTTATGAATACCTCGTAATGCCATTTGGTCTTTGCAACGCTCCGGCAGTTTTTCAGGAATTCATTAACAATGTCCTCCGAGATATGTTGTAGCAATGTGTGGTGGTGTATCTCAACGATATCCTCATATATTCTGAGTCCCTAGAGAGTCACCACACAGATGTCTGTTGTGTGCGTCAGAGGCTGAGAGATAATAACCTGTATTGTAAATTGGAGAAGTGCAAGTTCCATCGTGAACAAGTTAAATTCCTGGATTATGTCATTTCCACTGCTGGTTTTTCGATGGACACAGAGAATCTATCGGCAGTTCTACAGTGGCCCCGACCCGTGGGTTTACGTCCACTACAACGTTTCTTGGCTTTGCCAATTATTATCAGAAGTTTATTCGTAACTTCTCGTCTCTGGTCAAGCCCCTGACTGATATGACCAGAAAGAAAGGTTACCCACAGAATTAGTCTCCGGAGTCCATTAAGGCCTGTGAAAGTCTCAAGGCAGCCTTTGTCTCTGCTCCTGTGTTGGCACATCCGGATCCTACATTATCCTTCATCCTTGAGGTTGTTGCATCCAAGACTGGAGTTGGTGCCCTTCTGTCCCAACGTCCCACCTCCGAGAGCGCTATGCATCCTTGTGGCTACTTTTCCAAGAATTTGTCTCCTGTGGAATGCATATATGAAATTGGGGACAGAGAGCTATTATCAATCATTTTAGCCCTTAGAGAATGGAGGCATCCCCTCGATAGTACCACTGTTCCGGTTCACATTTTGACTGACCACAAGAATCTCACATTCTTGTCTGACGCCCCCAAAAGGTTGCGATGGACTCTGTTCTTGTCAAGCTTCAATTACATTAATTACCTGGTACTAAGAATGTAAGGGCCAATGCATTGTCACAACATTGTTCCTCTGCTTCCAAGGTGGAGTCTGTTCCTGTTAATGTGATACCTCCTGATCGTATTCTGGCTACGATTCGTACCAGTCTCACTTCACCTTTGGGTGACAAGATACTTGCTGCTCAGAACCATGCTCTTCCTGAGAAACCTTGTGACCGCTGCTTTGTCCCGGAAAGTCTCCGTACTGCTGTGCTCCAGACTTACCATTCTCTCAAGGCTGCTGGTCACCCAGGGAAGAATCAACTCATTTGGGCTATTTCCCAACAGTTCTGGTGGCCTAGTCTCCACGCTAACGTACCTGCCTTTGTAGCAGCCTGTTCCGTGTGTGCTCTGAACCATACACCACGACATCTTCCAGTAGGTCTTCTACAACCCATACCCAATGGAGAGTGGCCTTAGTTGTGGAGTTACCTAATTCTCAGGGTAACACAGTTATCCTTATGGTGGTTGATTCTCAAAGATGTCCCATTGTATTCCACTTAAGAAATTGCCCACGTCTAAGGAACTGTTATAACATTTTACCTTTTTATTAAAGTGTGATTTTATTGTACTTCTGTCTTTGTCTGATTCATGGTTCCTGACAGGTAGGAACACTCACAACGGTCAGCATAACGCAATGACAGCCAAACAGCACAATCCAACGCGTTTTGTCTTACAAGACATCATCTGGGGTATCGGTCTGTTCATGTCATTGCGTATATATAGATAATATTTTATTAAAAGCATGTACCAACCTGTGACAGGATTAATAATAATTCACTTCCTGAAAATCAAGATGGCATCAGTGCGCACTTTTCAAGCCTTGCTTTGACGTTAAATGTAATTAGATGGCGCCGACACACACTTGCCAAGCCTCTTTTCCGCTGGAGAGCCCTCACATGCACAATGACGCACGTAATGCAAGCCTCCATTACATTCATGGGCGGAAGTGTGTGTCTAGCATTGGCTTTGACGCTCATATTATTATATACCAATCTTGTTTTAAAGCACAGGAACCATGGCTAAGCAAAGCAAGCCTCCTTTTGAAGTAAAAAAAGTGATGCATACGGCCAATCCAAAATTCTATTAAAATATACTATCATTGGCATGTAGGACAGGGAAGCCCTGTTGAGTTGGCTGCTTGTCTTTGTGCCCTGGAGCTGCGATGGGTATTGGGGGCCTTCCCCTTCGCCTTGCCAACGTGGGCGATTGGGCGGGCGCCTACTTGATGCACAATGCCATCTTTAAAATTGATTGGGCCCTGGGCAAACATTTTCTTGGGCCCTCCCCCCACTGGCCCCCACCATGCATTTTATCAAAATCAGTTTACTACAGCAGATCAGCCAGCGAATGAGTTTGGTTGCCAGAGGATGCTGCATATCATTACTGCTCACTGACTGATTGCTGGAGGATACAGCACACATTACGGCTAACTGATTCATTGCTAGAGGTTACTGCACATCCTTACCGCTCACTGATTTTTTGCTAGAGGTTACTTCACATCATTACCACTAACTGATTGGTTGCTAGAGGTTACAGCACATTATTGCTGCTCACTGATTGTTTGCTAGATGTTACTGCACATCATTACTGCTAACTGATTGGTTGCTGAAAGTTACAGCACATCATCTCCTCACTGCCTGCACGCCATTGACTGGGGAGGTGAGGGGTAACTGGTCACAATTAACCCTTTCATTGCTGGCAGATGAAATCCCAGTTGGAAGTGCATGATTAACCCTTTAAGATCTGTGTTAGAAGTGTATGCCTAAACCATTTCTTTGCTAGTAGAACCCTAGTGGAAATGTATGATATTTTCTAACATTGATAAGGTTATCATGTGCTTCCACTGCAATCTACTAGCTCCACTCAGTAGCCGCCACAGCACATACCTCTGTCCAGTCCCCTCTGCAGCCTGACTGAAGCCAGCCATAGATGGTTCGAATCTCATCCAGTTCAGCAGGAACCAGCCAAGATTCAAACCATGTATGGGCAGGCTGAATGTACCCAAGTTGATTGATTGATCAGCTTGGGTACAACCAGCCTGCAGGATTTTACTTGCGATTATTGCTAGTGGCTATTATAGCTGATAGCAATATTCACTGCGTTATCCTGGCGGGGACGGCTTCCCTCACCCCCCAGTTGATAGGAGACAATGGCTCTGCAAGAGGGATTCACCCATCAACACTGACTCTGTTAATGGAGAAATCAATCAAATTCCTTTCCTGCAATCACTCTATCTATGGCTGATCTAAGCCTCTCACAAGAACACACCTGCTTTCCCCACAAGCTGCGATCACCTGCAAGGCCAGCACAACTCCCTTCATGAATCCCGCCCAATCATTGCAAACCTCGCAGCAGGCTCTGCCTCAGGGATGATCACTACTCCAGTGGGAACCTGATCAACACTGGGGGAGAAGATGGGGATCTGTCCCTGGCATGTTCAGAAGTTGGCCCATTTCCTGCCATCTGCCCCCCCCCCCACAGTGGTGGAATGTTAGGGCCCATCACAAAAGCGACCATTGTGACCCTGGGAGTTCCGCCACTGGTACCACAGCTGGTTAGATAGGTTAGATAGCTGGTTAGATAGTTAGATGGTTAGTTCCTAATGGCTTAATATCTCTAGTGGTGGTAACAATTAGTGGCTTCAAGACCCCCTTACCAGATTCGGCGACACAGCAGCAGTGATCCCTTCAATCAGGTGTCCGGCGCAACAACTACAGTAGGCAGTGCAGCAAGTCTGCATCCTGGCAGTGGCTCCGCAACATAGTCCTCTCGCTCTTGCAGTCTCCCCTACATGGTACTCCCTTGGTGATTTTTCAGCAGCTCTGTCTCTCTCTGGGGGGAACTGTACCACACGTTGCTCTCACTAACCCCCTCAGAACACTGCACTGTCCTGGTGAATTTTTGCCTGGGCAAATCTTGCTTCCTCCTCCTTTAAAAGCAGAGTATACTGTAGGCACCATGGACTTTAGTGAACATCCATTCCTTAGGACTACATGTCCCATCGTGCCCCTCGAGTTTCTTCTGATTGGCTGCTTGCCCTGCTTAGCCAGAGGGAGGGGGAAGAACAAGCAGCGATTAGACAGAGCCGGCTGCTGACAGGAGGAGGGGGGGCAAGCATGTTGAGAGTACACAGACAACCCGCAGCTACACCTCTCCCCTGTGATAGCACAAATGAACCGCCCAGAGACCTGTAGTGGTCTGTGCAGCGGTGGGAGATCACTCAGCTACAACTATGACAGGGAGGCCGAATGAGCCCCTGTAGCTAGGAGCAACCCAAGATATTACGCCTATGGCGGGCACAAGGGGCAGCTGCTTTGGGCCTCACAAAAATGACTGGGCCCAGGGCAGCTGCCCCTTTTTCCCTGGCTTAAAGATGGCCCTGCCGATACATATCCGCGTAAGATCAATCACTTGGCGCCACAGCGCCTGCATGTTCCTCCACCACCAGCGTATTGCATGTTGGCGCCAAATGCCGGGCAATGTTTACGGCGCCGGGCGGAGACACCTCCCCTCGTCAACCACACCAGCGTGATGCTGGGAGGGCCCTGTGGCCATACTTCTGGTATAAATATCACTTTCAGTTGGTCTCTTCTGTTTCTTTCCTTTGGGGACACCGTATACCACACTTGGATCATTGTGTCAGTATATGGGATCACAAGGTATTTACCCTGGTAGATTACTCCTTCATATTGGTCTTTTCTGGCATTGCGTTTTTCTTCATTTTATGAATCCCTAGTGGGGGAACCTTCACTATAGGTCCTCTCTTGTATATTTTTCTTTATTACTTAATTCCTTTTCCCCTTTTGTGTTTTAATTCTCTTGTACATTTTTCACCCCACACTTGCTCTTTATTTCTTTGATCAAACTAGTAGTCAGAGATTTTATGTCATTATGCAAGCAGCATTGTTCACCAGTTAACAGTTAAATACAATTTAAAACTTTTCATGGAAACCCCTTGAAGCTGCTATTTGCATCACTATTAATCATGATATGGTAACCTATATTCTGCATGTTTGTGCCTTGGATGTCCACAGACTGCACTACCACAGCAGCTCCCTGGACAGACACCCCCAGCAATCCTCAACCCTCAGCACCACATGTTGAACCTTGAGCAAACTTGTAAGTAATTTAGGGATGGACATTTTCTTCTCCCTTTTCCCTTCCCTGTTTTTTGGGCTAACTATAAGACTATATTGGTATTTATACACTGCTCAAAAAAATTAAAGGAACACTTTGAAAACACATCAGATCTCAATGGGAAAAAAACTCATGCTGGATATCTATACTGATATGGCCTGGGTAATATGTTAGGAACTAAAGGATGCCACATCATTTGATGGAATGAAAATGATCAAACTACAGAGTGATGAATTGAAAGACACCCCAAAAATCAAAGTGAAAAAATGATGCAGCAGGCTAGTCCATTTTGCCGAAATTTCATTGCAGCAACTCAAACAGTACTCAGTAGTTTGTATGCCCCCCCCCCCCCACATGCTTGTATGCATGCCTGACAATGTCGGGGCATGCTCCTAATGGGACGATGGAAAGTGTCCTGGGATATTTCCTCCCAGATCTGGACCAGGGCCTCACTGAGCTCCTGAACAGACTGAGGTGCAACCTGGAGGCGTCGGATGGACCAAAGCATAATGTCCCAGAGGTGTCCTATTTGATTTAGGTCAGGCGAGTACACATGAGGCCTAACATTGTCATGCACCAGGAGGAACCCAGGACCCACTGCACCAATGTAGGATCTGACAACAAGTCCAATGATTTCATCTCGATACCTAATGGCAGTCAGCCTAGCCTGTAGAGATCTGTGTGTCCCTCTATGGATATGCCTCCCCAAACCATCATTGACTCAACACCAAACTGGTCATGCTGAACAATGTTACAGGCAGCATAACGTCCTCCGCGGCTTCTCCAGACCCTTTAACATCTGTCACATATGCATAGGGTGAACCTGCTCTCATCTGTGAAAAGCACAGGGCACCAGTGGCAGACCTGACAATTCTGGTGTTCAATGGCAAATGCCATTCAAGCTCTGCGGTGCCGGAAAGTAAGCACAGGGCCCACTAGAGGATTTCAGGCCCTCAGGCCACCCTCATGAAATCTGTTTCTGGTTGTTTGGTCAGAGACCTTCACACCAATGGCCTGCTGGAGGCAATTTTGTAGGACGCTGGCAGTGCTCATCCTGTTCCTCCTTGCACGAAAGAGCAGATACCGGTCCTGCTGATGGGTTAGGGACCTTCTACGGCCCTGTCCAGCTCTCCTAGAGTAATTGCCTGTCTCCTGGAATCTCCTCCATGCTCTTGAGACTGGCTCGGAGACACAGCAAACCTAGCAATGGCATGTATTGATGTGCCATCCTGGAGGAGTTGGACTGCCTGTGCAACCTCTATAGGGTCCAGGTATGGCTTCATGCTACCAGTAGTGACACTGACACTAGCCAAATGCAAAACTAGTGAAAAACAGTCAGAAAAGATGAGTAGGGGAAAAATGTCAGTGGCCTCCACCTATAAAACCATTCCTGTTTTGGAGTCCTACACCTGTTGTTAATTTCATTAATAACACCAAAGCAGCTGAAACTGATTAACAACCCCCCCTGCTACTTAACTGACCAGATCAATATCCCAGGAGTTTACTTGGCTTGATGCTATACTCTTTTTTATATTTTGTTTGATCAAACAGGTTCTTTATTGAACTTTAGGTGAACAAATACAAACAGGTGACATTAGTTCACATTTTACCACACCTAAACAAATGTCAGCAGTCCGCAATACTTAGAGAAAAGGGAATTCCAGATAAGAAAACAACAAAACAAAAGAGCAGCAGAAGTGTATATATATCACAACCGTTGATGGATAATAAAAATTGTCAAACATCCATATCGTACTCAGCCTCCCATTTTGTGTCAGCTATGACTATAAAAGGTTATGATGTTCTAGCAGGACATTGCAGCAACCGCATATGAACAAGTTCACGTGGGCCCAGCCCAGGGGTATCCAGCCATGGTGCCCACATCCTTTCAAACTTTCCTAAGCGCCCTCTATGTTGGTATACATATTTCTCAAATATAAGGGTATTGCCCATGTGGGTTACCCACATTCGGTGGGAAGGAGATTCGGGTGATTTCCAGAGCAAGAGAAGGTACTTTAGCTTGAAATACCCTAGTAAGGGTATCCAGAACATCTATTCAATAGTAGTGGAATTTAGGACACCTCCAAAGAAGATGAATAAGATCACCTTTATCTTGTTTGCATTTACAGCACATAGGATCTGTGAGTATACCCATATTGTGGAGCCTAACAGGAGTGTAGTGTGATCTCAATACAGTACAATTGAGAACATTTTTGTGATGAAATTAAAGAGCTGGATACCACGGCCTGCAACGCCTCTCCCCACTGGTCACCTGATAGTGATTCCAAGTCCCCCTCCCATCACTCACGGGTCATGTTGGGGTAACCATCCAAGTATGTACTTAGTAGCATGCTATAGCACTGAGAAATAAGGCCTTTAGCATATTCAACTGAAAAAATTAAATTAAAGATTGGGCTAGGTGACAAGGTCCAAGACGTCTCCTCCCCTGGGCTCTGACAGCGTGCTGCAACTGCATGTAGTAGAAATGCATTTATGTGGAGATTAAGTCGCTCCTTAAGGACTATAAAAGGGAGTAAATTCCCATTCTGGAAAATATGCTTCAAGTGGGTAACACCAAGCACTTTCCATCTACCCCCCCGTCGTAATTTGACCAGTTCCCTGTAAGATGTATTTCCCCAGACCTTTGTATAAGGTTGGAAGTGGGGAAAGTTTTGTGTGGTTTAGCAAACAGTCCTGCTTCCAAGCACACCGGAACGGAGTCTGGAACCCTGCATCATAGCATGAGACATGTCGCTGATGACTGCGAATTAGCGAGGGTAGAGGAAAGGGAGGGGGACGTACCCTTAAAATGCTGCAACTGAGCCACCACATAGTACAGCCAGGGGTTAGGAAATGCTAAACCACCCTTGTCCTTGGGATCCTATAGTTGCTCCAGTTTAATTCTAGTAGAGAAAAGTGGAAATGTACCCCCTTGTACTTGGGACTTTAAAGGCAGACTGAATAATAATTATTAAACTCTAGGTTGTTAGTTGTTACATATAGGGCAGTACATTGCATATGTATATAAGTTAACATGAGGAGTTTCTTGACCCCTATGCTGACTTCATTCTTTTCTACCTTTCTCCCCTATAGATCTGTCTTTTTACTCCACAATTGATAGCACGATTGGCGCTGCACAAACTGCTGTGGCTATTATCCATTATTTGTCATCTGGAGTTAATTGATTGGACTGGTCCTTTTAGGAGCCTAGTGTAGGCAGTGGGGGCATAGGTTATGTCTGTGTGACTCTCCGTTCACCCAAGGGGTCGCTCTTGTATGCACGTTTTCATCAGCCCCAACACTTACTACCTTTGCTTACTCATATGAAGAGCCTGGTTTGATGTTTACCTTGAGGTACCTTGTTACATGATGTATTATTATCTCATTGAATACTGTGTACTGTAATTTTGTTTCTAAAGCTCTTTATTATATTGTAGAACATACTTCTCAGCAGCACTGCCCCTGAAGAAAGGACAAGCTCCTTTCTTCAGGGGCATCACATCATTTTTCATATGAGCAAATTTTGTTTTATTGTACTACGTTTGTATTGATGATGTACACACCTAAAAAACGCTTTATCCATTTTTTAATAAAAAAAATAAATCTATTTTTATAACCAAAAATTATTATTCAGTCTGCCTTTACAGTCCCAAGTACAAGGGGGTACATTTTCACTTTTCTCTACATATACCTAAGGATATTGGCAGTTGGGTTTTAACCCAGGTGGTACGCCTAATTTTCTATAGTTTAATTCTAGGGGGGCAGTTATTCCAAATCAGGGACCTGAAGATAAATTGAACTATTCTAAAGATTTTAGAGGGATCACCACTGGTGAGTTATGCAATGGATATAACAATTGGGGCATCAAAATAATTTTAATTAGATTTGTGCGACCAGCGACCGTCAATCGCAACTTGCTCCAGGTATTAACCTTATCTCTAAATCTAGACAATAAGGGATGCATGTTTAAGCGGCAGTAGTCCAGTGTATTGGAGCTGATATGAACTCCTAAGTATTTAAAAGAAGGTATGGTGGGTATGGGCAAGCTGCAGCAACTGACTGACCCGATTCGCCATCCAATAATAGTAAAGCGGATTTTGTCCAGTTAATGGTTAGGCCGGAAAATTGCCCAAACCTGGAGATCGTGTCCATAACAGCCTTCAGTGAAGAGGCAGTATCTCCCAGAAATAGCAGCATGTCGTCAGCATACAACATACGTTTTTCATGCAGGTCACATAACGGAACCCAATAACCTGTGGATTGGTTCGAATCAAGGCAGCCAGCGGCAGGGAGAGAGGGCAACCCTGCCTAGTCCCGCAGCACAGCTCAAAGGTGGTTGATACTCTATCTGCACACCTGATGGCAGCCTTATGGGCATGATATAAGAGTTGAACCCACTTAATAAACCCACTTAATAAACCCCTCGCCAAAGCCGAATTTGGTCAGCACCGCCCACAGATAATGCCACTCTATACTGTCAAACGCTTTATTAGCATCCAGTGATAGTAGCGCTCGATGGGCCATATTATCAGCAGGTGTTTGCATGTTGAGCAATAACCTCCGTGGGTTCAAAGCGGTGGATTTGTGGGGCATAAATCCCACCTGGTCATCGTGTATAATAGACAAAATAACCTCATTAAGGCGTTGAGCTAGTACCTAGAATTTTTACATCGCTCTGCAGCAATGAAATCGGCCTATAGGATCGCGGATCCAGTGGTCTTTGCCCGGCTTCAGTAGCAGAATGATATTGGCCCTTGACATTGACTCAGGGAGACAGTGAGTTTCAAATGCTGCGTTAAATGCCATTATAAGTTTAGGCAGAATGAGTTCCCCATATCTGGTGTAAACCTCCACAGGGATACCGTCATCCCCAGGGGCCTTGGATGCAGGGAAGGAGGCAACCACTCTCTGCACCTCATCGCTGACCATGTGACAGTGTAGGCAGCACCATCAAATCTAAATAGGTATGTAAATCTTCTAAGGAATATTGGCTTCATGACTGATATAGAGTGGCATAAAATTGGGTCAGTTCCCTGGTAATGAGTTCAGGGCAGTTAACTATGCGACCATTAGAAGCACATATTGCCCCTATAGCAGGGGAGGATGGATGAGATCTAACTATCCTAGCGAGTAACCTGCCAGTCTTCTCACCCTCCTCATAGAGTGTCATTTTAGAAAAGAAAACGCTTGCGTTCAATGACGGAGGTACCTCAGCCGATCCAGAGAATCCTGTGCTGACAACCACGCCTCCCTTGAGGAATCCAAAGAAGAAGAGATATATTGTAATTCTAGCTGTCGCACCTGGCAATCGACCTGCAAGATAAACTCAGAGGAGTATTTTTTAACTGCGTTGATTTCTGAAATGAAGGTATCCCGCAAGTGGGCCTTAAAAGTTTCCCAGCAAAATTCCTCTCCATGCATATGGTTATTAGCAAAAAAAGGTCTGTATTTGATTTCTATCTATGCGGTCATGAGAGGGGAACAATTGCAGCCAAAAGTCATTTAGTTTCCAGGGAGCCCTGGGGAGTGATGAAGGTAGTTGGGCACAAAGCCAGACCACCAGAGGAGAGTGATCAGACACCCCTCGCGGTAGCTATTCCAGACGGGACACTAAATTGGAGCTAGTAATGTTCCCAATACAGAGATCAATTCTAGACAGGGAACCCGTATGATTTAGAGAAACAGGAGAACTGTCTGTCCAATGGATATTTAAGTCTCCACAGGTCAAGCCAGCCTACCTCAGAAATTAGTTTGCTCAGAGCCGTAGTTCTGTTCCCATTAGGCCGAAGGACATGTTTATCTAACAATGGTTCAAGGTAACAGTAGAAATCACCAAGGATAAGCAATGGAGTATCTGGTTTATCAGCCAGGAATGACAGCAGCTCCCTTCGCACCTGCCCTGTGAAAGGAGGCGATATACAGTATCTCACAAAAGTGAGTACACCCCTCACATTTGTGTAAATATTTCTTTTCATGTGACAACACTGAAGAAATGACACTTTGCTACAATGTAAAGTAGTGAGTGTACAGCTTGTATAACAGTGTAAATTTGCTGTCCCCTCAAAATAACTCAACACACAGCCATTAATGTCTAAACCGCTCGCAACAAAAGTGAGTACACCAATAAGTGAAAATGTCCAAATTGGGACCAAAGTGTCAATATTTTGTATGGCCACCATTATTTTATAGCACTGCCTTAACCCTCTTGGGTATGGAGCTCACCAGAGCTTCACAGGTTGCCACTGGAGTTCTCTTCCACTCCTCCATGACGACATCACGGAGCTGGTCAATGTTAGAGACCTTGTGCTCCTCCACCGTACATTTGAGGATGCCCCACATATGCCCAATAGGGTTTAGGTCTGGAGACATGCTTGTCCAGTCCATCGCCTTTGCCCTCAGCTTTTTTAGCAAGGCAGTGGTCGTCTTGGAGGTGTGTTTGGGGGTCGTTATGTTGGAATACTGCCCTGCAGCCCAGTCTCCGAAGGGAGGGGATCATGCTCTGCTTCAGTATGTCACAATTCATGTTGGCATTCATGGTTCCCTCAATGAACTGTAGCTCCCCAGTGCTGGCAACACTCATGCAGTCCCAGACCATGACACTCCCACCACCATGCTTGACTGTAGGCAAGACACACTTGTCTTTGTACTCCTTACCTGGTTGCTGCCACACGCTTGATACCATCTGAACCAAATAAGTTTATCTTGGGCTCATCAGACCACAGGGCATGGTTCCAGTAATCCATGCCCTTAATCTGCTTGTCTTCAGTAAACTGTTTGCGGGCTTTCTTGTGCATCATCTTTAGAAGAGGCTTCCTTCTGGGATGACAGCCATGCAGACCAATTTGATGTAGGGTGTGGCGTATGGTCTGAGCACTGAGAGGGCTGGCCCCCCACCCCTTCAACCTCTGCAGCAATGCTGGCAGCACTCATACGTCTATTTCCCAAAGACAACCTCTGGATATGACGCTGAGCATGTGTACTCAACTTCTTTGGTCGACCGGGAGGGAGGGATGGGAGGAGTGTAGAGCTGAGGGAGACGCCGCCGCCCTAAGGACCGCCCCGTCCCCGTTCCCCCACGCCGAGCAGCGTAAGCAGAGAAGCCTCGTGGTTTGATCTTGTCCGCAACGAAAGCCGCCAGTGAGAGAGGCAGCCGGAGCGGAGGATATCGGAGAGGAGGAGCAGCCACGGCTCTGAAGATACATCGGAAGTCACAGCGAAGGAAGCGGAGAAGCCTCACGCTACGGGCTTGAACCCTGTCCACTCGGGAAGCCGCCGGTGAGAGAGGCAGCTAGAATGGAGGACTGGAGAACAGCCTGGGAGCGCAATGGAGGTAAAGGTAGAGACGGAGCGCGCGGAAGCTCCCCGCTCCCGACGTCCAGGAGAAAGCGGTGAGGTAAGCTGACAGAAAGCAGCTGCAGCGGGGTGGGGGAAGAAAGGCCCCAAGTTCCCCCCAACGAATCTCTGAGGCACCCGGTAAAAGACCCTGCCTGGGAGGAAGAAAAGTCCGAGTCCCTTGGCAGGAGATTTGAAGCGGAGCCTTAAAAGGAAATAAGCAGGAAGGTGGAAGACGGAGCGGCGGAGTGGTAAAAAAAAAAAAAAAAAGAGGTTTTAAAGTAATTGACTGTATGATTTTATGTGATAACAAAGGTATATAAGATACTTTGATTTGACATTGGATGACACCTACGGTCACCCTCTTTTAGCGGCCACCGTAAAAGGCCCTCCCCCCACCTAGGTTTTGTTTTGTTTATTCCTTTACCCGGTCTATCAACTGCCATCTGACTGCCCCATATGAACATCAGCGGTTTTAAAGCGTAAAGAGCAAGGAAGAGAGAGAGAAGAGGG
>BLSH010455364.1:380555-400321 GCA_018402905.1 Glandirana rugosa
CCATAGATTTTTTTCCTGACAAATCTCTATGGCACACTGAGAGAATCGAGGCATTTACTAAAATACACCGGAAGACATATATTGACTCGATGTATTAATTATGGGTCAAAGAAGGTAAGGAAATAGCACAGATAAAGAGCATTAAGGACATTAACAAATAATAAGGTCTCCCCTCAAAAAAGGTCCTCAGGGCATATGGGGTAAACGAAGAATTAGACTCAGGTCTGGAATTACTGGTAAAAGTCGCATCCCCGTAGACCACATTTTCTAAAACGGAGGTCACGGAGATGTTAACGGAGCACCCCGCATGTAAGGTTGTAGTCAGCTGATAAGGGTAGATGGGGAGGTTAGAAGGGACTCCTGGAAAAAACTCCCCTCTGGAATAATAAACAATTACAGGAATTACGAGAAATAGACACGATAAAGGAATGGAAGAAACTGGGTATTAATTATGTAGCTCAGTTATATACAGAAGGCCACATAAAATCATTTACGGAGCTAAGAGAGTCACACGGTATCTCTAAACAGTCCTTTTTTTAGATACCTTCAGATCAGACATGCTTTGACCAAACAGTTTGTAAGTTCAGAAGCGGAACTAGGGGCCATGCCCATTCTGCATACAGTTATAGGTGCAAGCAGTAGTAAGGGACTGATTTCGAACTTGTACGAGAGCTTGGGAAAGGAGAGGGGAGGACATTGGGAAACTCAACCCTTATAAGCAAGGTGGGAGAAAGATGTCGGCCCCTTAACGGAGGAACAATGGAGGGAAGTGTTGGGGTCAGGTTTATCGGCCTCAATGGCCCCCCCACAGAGAACCTCACAGCTGTTTTTGCTCCACAGAGCATATTATACTCCTCAAAGACTTTTTAAGTTTGGGAAAAGGAAAGATGATAAATGCCCTAGGTGCCAACACACGGGCGATCTTCTGCATATGATGTGGAAATGCCCGAAGCTATATAGATACTGGGGAGGGATAGTGTCTACTATTAATCTAATATTCAAAGCCAACTTGAAATTAGAGGCCAAGCAATGTGTGTTAAGCGTAATAGAAGAACCCACGCGGCCGGTAATTCTGAGTTTTCTGTTTCAAGCGAGGAGACTGATCGCACAAAAATGGCAGGCGAAGATCTCTCCCTCGCTTGAGGAATGGAAAAAAACTATGGACGAAACAATGTGGAAGGAAAGGGGGGTGTACATAAAGAGAGGAAACTTTAAGAAATTCAAAAAAAGATGGGACCACTGGCTTATCAGCAGGGGGTACCCCCCTTAAACAACACGCAATACAAAAGTAAAACACTGGGAAGGTTATAAACAGACATCACAGGGGGTGGGCAAAGAGAAGTCTCAAATTAGGACTTTGGGCTGGCGAAACCAAGAATGTAAAAGAATGAATGAGTGGAGGAGAATACGAAGGGGGGGGGGGGAGGGGAATAGGAGCATCAATATAGCAACACGAAGAGAAAGAAATAAATATGAGAAAATAAAGATGAAAGAGAAATATGTGCCACAATGATGAAACCAAGAAGGAAGACCTTTCTTTTTGAAATGATATGTTTCAGATGATCTTCTGAAGTGGTGCTCTGAGTGGGAAGAAAGAAAAAAAAAATCCTGCCTGTCGGGTGAAGGCATTTGGACATGTATGCTGTTGCCCGATTGCTCATAGCCACCCCAGTACTGGCGCCCCTGCCATGTTTTCCGTGCTCTGCTTGCCCCTCTGCAGGCCTGGGACTGACATGGTGTATGCTGGGGGGGTAAGTGGAGCAGGCAGATGTCCGCTCTCCTCTTTGCTATGACCTGGAAAGTGTTGTCCATGACGTCACTTCTGGGTTAGCATCTCGGTAGCTTGGCTGTGAAGGAATGATTTTTGTAATGTGATCTGCATTGAAAAATATTCAGTGGAGTCCAAAGGAGACATGCAGAGTCCTTTTAAGAACCTGGAACTTAAGGGGTTAATCCTCAGCATTGTTTAAAAGGCTTTTATCCTGTATGCATAGATTCTTCCCTCCTGTACGGTCAATCTAAGCAAGTTCATATAATACACAGCAGGGTGGTAAAGCTGCACATGCTCAGTTTGGTCTCTTATGCTGGAGAGTACATTTCTAGTTTCAGTTGAACTGTTCAGGTTACATGATATTGACATCACACATGTGGGCATGTATAGAGGCTGTAGTCAAAATCTCCTACTTGAAACACACAGCTATGGACAAACTGTGCAGGTTATCGGGAAACCGTGGTATACAGATCATCCGCAAAGGTATATAGTGGCAGTATTTTAAAGTTTTTTTTTTTTTTTTTTTTTTTTTTTTTTTTTTTTATAACTGGGGGGGTGGAGAGCAGATGAGTTATTTTAATATTACTGGGTTTTAACTTGTGAGCTGGTTTTCTTTTACCACTTGGTGACTTTTGCTTGGAGTTCTACTTGGCATTTTTGGAATGAAATTGAACATGGCCAATGGAATAAATTAGGTTTTTGCCCAATCCACTGGGTGGAGTTCCACTCAACTTTACTAGGTCTTAGACTAAAAATCACCCCTCATTTTCAGATATGCATTTCTTTCCTTTTTATGAAGTACAAAGGCGCACTTCTGTCCCAGCCTCGCCAGTGAGGTCTTCTGTCTCCAGCCCTGTGTCCCAGAAGACGATGGGGCCATTCAGAAAGTGCTGCGCGACTCGCGCATGTGCAGTAGGAAACTAGCTGTGAACTACTGCTTTCCCTTAGTTGCAATGATGGCGCCTGCACCCGAGCCGATGGATGAATTGGCCTCGGGGCTGACATCGTGAGATCCCTGGACAGGTAAGTGTCATTCCTAAAAGTCAACATCTAAAGTCTTTTTAGCTGCTGACTTAAAAAAAAAAACCTCAAAGCAAACCTACCATGAGCTCCAGGTAATCTGCTCTGCATTGACATGACCTGCTCATCCTGCAGGTTTATGGAACGCTGAGAATTTAATTTGCGTTTCTTAATGCGGTTAGATTGTGCCTACAGGTCCAGCTGCCTTATTTTGCCTATAGGTGGGGTGGGGAGGCAGTCTTAAACTGTACAGAATATTGACCTTTCCTGTGAATGAAGTTTTTGCTCCTGGGTGCTTGCTTGTATGTTCAACTACTGTATGGAGCTGTTCTTTTTTTGAGCTGAGCTGTCTTTGTCTTTCAGGCATGTTGGAGACCTTGGGAATATAACGTCAGTTGGTGGTGTTGCCAAAATTGAAATTAAAGATAAACTAATTTCTCTAAAAGGAGAGAATTCTATCATTGGACGCACAGTGGTGGTAAGTGATTGATACTGCACATCAGACCACTACAGGGTGCAGATACACAACCAATATGTACATTGGCTGCAGCAAGTGGGGGGGCTTAAGGAGTCTACCTAGTTCAGCAATGGGTGGGAAAGAGTGAAGAAAAACTCCATACACACCCCTTTATCCATATTTCTTCTAGAGCAGCCTTTTTTACCAGGGTGATTTCTGGGTTTTTCAAGGGTGCCTTGGAAAATGCCCAAAAGTCATAAAGCCACTTGGTGGGTCAAGCCTGCCTGTTGCACAAATCCTACAGGTTTTTACTGTGCAGCATTACAACCTTGGATACCATATGGGCCAGCATTAGAACAACTGAAGCCAGCAGTTTGTTGGATACCTAAAGGATGTCCTAGTTTGTCCCACTCCATCAGCACTGGGTGGGGGTGGGGGATGAATGAAGGGAAACATTGGGATACTAGTCACTGAAAGTTTGCAAAGGTGTATTTGCTTTGTAAGAATAAATTACCTCTTATGTTGGGTGTCCTACATGTGTGGATGTTGCTGCATTATGTAAAACCTATATTTTTACATTTTTGAATGGGGTTCCTTGAGATTGGACAGAATTGAGGGTGCCTCAACTGAATGGTTGAGAATTGCTGATCTAGAGGAAGGCAAAAACCAGAAGCATGGTCCAATTTGCTACAGCAGGGAGAGAATCCTTCATGATTCCGTGGGAGGCAATTGGATTTTCTCTGGATAAACTACACTTGGTGTTGTATTGTCTATAAGGCCAGCCATAGACAGAGCTAGTCTTTCCTGCCACCACAGGAAAGAATCATTTTTTTCTTTTCCCCCCTTCAACAGTGACTGGAATACTTCCCATGGAGCCATTGTGTTCTCGTTGGTGTTTTTTTTTGGGGGGGGGGGGTAGGTTTGAGCTGTACCCATTAAAACAGGATTGCTGCTAGTGGCTAGAGCAGCTGCTAGCAATAATTGCATGTAAAATTAAGCAGGCTTGTTGTACCTAAGTTAATAACTGAACTTTGGTACATTCAGACTGCCCATGAATGAATCTGAGGCTATTGGACCAGTCTGGCCCGCTTACATGCTATAATAAAGTGCAGCGCTCAAACAATATAAAGTGCTAGATATAATAGATTTTTGACTAAAGTGTCCGTGCTTGGGTATTAAACCAATACTTCATTGTAGATATAGGTGTCCAGTGCTCACAAAATCCTTTTATAGTGTGATAACTTGCGACCATCACCAGTACCACAGTGAAAATCTGCCACCTTACATAAAAGGATTTTATTAAAACTTACCGTAAAATCCTTTTCTCCGAGTTCACTGACAGACGCAGCTCTTGACTTTGTGGGGTTTTATGTTCGTCCAACTAGGAGTTAACTAGGCAGGGAAAAGAATCAGCTGGCCCATCCTCTGGGGGGGCCGTCCTCTCTTCCTACATCAAACCCCCTCACAGTATAGCTCTTCAGTTCGTACTCAAGCCGTACCAAAACAGAGCCCAGAGGGGTGGGTGCTGCGTCTGTCGGTGAACTCAGAGAAAAGGATTTTACGGTAAGTTTTAATAAAATCCCTTTTTCTCCTTGCGTTCACTGACAGACGCAGCTCTTCATTGACTTTGTGGGGACGTCCCAAAGCTGTGTCAAAAAAGAGGGGTGGGTAAACGCAAACAGTACCCAACTGAACCTCTGAGGAGGCGCCAGTCGCACCTACACTGCCGCCTGCAGAACTTTGCGGCCAAAAGCAGCATCCGAAGATGCAAACACATCAACTTTGTAAAACTTAGTGAAAGTGTGAACCGAGGCCCAAGTGGCCGCCTTGCACACCTGTGACACCGAGGCCTGGTGTCTGAAGGCCCAGGAAGTACTAACCGCCCGGGTAGAATGAGCCGTGACTGGCAAAGGGGGAACCTTGCCCCGAACAGAATACGCATGGGTCACGGTTTTTCTAATCCACTGAGAAATCGTAGCTGAAGAGGCCGCCAATCCTTTGTGCGGGCCCTCTGGCAGAACAAACAAGGCGTCAGCTTTACGAAAAGGAGCTGTAGCAGACAAGTACACCCGTAAGGCCCTAACTACGTCCAAGGCATGCAACTTGAATTCCTTCGGGTGCGATGGACGAGGGCACAATGAAGGCAGAACAATATCTTCATTGATATGAAAAGAGACTACCTTCGGGAGAAAGGAAGGAAGGGGTCGCAAGACCGCCTTATCCTTATGCATCACTAAATGAGGAGACTTGCACAATAGGGCAGCCAATTCCGACACCCGTCTGGCAGAAGTGATGGCAACTAAGGCCACCTTCTGCGACAGAAGCTGCAAGGGAATCTCCCTGATCTTTTCATAAGGTGGTTTTTGAAGAACAGAAAGCACCAGATTCAGATCCCACGGAGCCATCGGGGGTCTCGCCCGAGGCGCCACATGTCGCACACCTTGTACAAAGGTACGAATCAGAGTGCGAAGCCAAAGGTCTCTGAAAGAGTATGGCTAAGGCCGAGATCTGGCCCTTGAGAGTACTCAAGGCCAAATGCTTATTCAGGCCCTGCTGTAAAAAGGTCAGGACCCTGGAGACGACAAACGAGCGAGGGTTATAGCCCTCCGCCTCGCGCCAAGCAATGTAAGCCTTCCAGGTGCGGTGATAAATCTTGCGAGAAGTGCACTTGCGAGCTTTTAACAGAGTAGGGATCACTGAGTCAGCCACTCCCTATCCCTCAGCACCTTGGACTCAATAGCCAAGCCGTCAAAGCCAGCGAGGGTAAAGCAGGGTGCAATATGGGTCCTTGAGATAGGAGATCGTCTCGCATCGGAAGCCGCCAAGGGGCGTCTGCCACCATTTGCACCACGTTGGCGTACCAGGTGCGCTGGGGCCAATCTGGGGCCACCAGAATGGTCGGTATTCCCTCCATCTTTATTCTGCGCACCAATCTCGGAAGTAGACTTACCGGAGGGAAGGCGTACAGGAGACGATAATGGCTCCAGGGGGCCACTAGAGCATCCGTGGCCACTGCCAATGGATCCTTTGTTCTGGACACAAAGGTTCTCGCTTTGTGATTGAACCGGGATGCCATGAGATCCACATCCGGTGTCCCCCATCTGTGACAAATCTGAACACCTTCGGGTGGAGGGACCACTCTCCCTGGTCCAGCTTCTGGCGACTGAGAAAGTGCGCCTGCCAGTTCTCCACACCTGGGATGTAAATCGCTGAGATCGCCGGAACGTGAAGTTCCGCCCAACGCAGAATCAGAGCTGCCGCCGCTGGGCTCCGTGTGCCGCCCTGATTCACATACGCCACCGCCGTGGCATTGTCCGATTGAATTCGGATCGGACGGCCCTGCAATCTTTGTCCAATGAAAAAGACACAGCCTGATTGCTCTCAGCTCCAGCACGTTGATGGGCAGGCAGGCCTCCTGGGCCGACCAGTGACCCTGGGCTGATAGCTGTCCCAGGACTCCACCCCAGCCCTTCAGGCTGGCGTCCGGGGTGATCACCGTCCACTGAAGGGGCAGGAACGACTTCCCCTGAGTGAGGGCCGAGTCCCGAAGCCACCAGGTCAGACGCCCTGGTCTGAGGGCCCAACCGGATCGGAAGATCCAACGACGAGTGTGACTCTGGGCAAAAGGTATCGCCTCGAACGACGAGACCATGAGCCCCAGCACCCTCATACAGAACCGCAAGGAAGACCGACGGTGCGATAGAAGGGTACGCACAGCCGACTGTAAGCCCTGCAGTTTTGTTCTAAAGATGCCAAGAATTCCCCCTGGTGAAGGGCGGCCACAACCGACCAGACTCCATCCTGAACTTTCGCGCCCTGACAAACTTGTTCAGGGCCTTCGGGTCCAGAATGGGCTGAAATCCGTCCCCTTTCTTGGGTACCGCAAAAAGATTTTGAGTAAAAACCTCAATCTCTCTCCTGGGGGAACCGGCAAAATCACTCCCTGGTCTGAGAGGGCCTGTACCGCCCTGGAAAGGGCCTGTCTGTGCTCCAGCGGGAGGTTTAAATTTGATGGGAAGAACCTGTCTGGGGGTAGAGTGAACTCTATCCTGTACCCAGTGGACACCACCTCCCGGACCCAGCGGTCTGAAATGTGAGCCAGCCACCGATCTGCGAACCCCAGAAGACGTTCCCCCACCCACCCAACACTCGGGTGGGGGCAACCCATCAGGCTGAGGAAGACTTGTCTTCTGCCTTTTCTGGTTTGCGCTGCCGACATCCGGCCCCTGCAGCGAGACCTTACTGGAACGGGTCCCCTTGCTTGTCGTGCCAGAGGGACGAAAAGGCTTCTTCTGACCCTGCGGGGTTCCGGAAGGAAGGTACTCTTACCGCCCGTGAAATCCTTGATGATTTCATCAAGATGCGAGCCAAATAGACGCCCACCCTGAAAAGGTCAGCCAAACCTCTTTTGGACGCGTGGTCACCCGACCAGGAACGCAGCCAAAGAATTCTACGAAGTCTGACAGCCGATATCGATATTCTGGACAGCAAAGGCAGAACATCCATGGCCGCATCAGAGGTAATTAATCCCCTGGAGCAAATACTCAGCCTTCTGCGGTGCCTCCATCAGGCGACCGCCTACTAAGTCCTTCCTAAGTTCCTCCATGCATTCAGAGAAATGCTGCGCTGCCATGGCCGCAGCCAAAGCAGGCCGCACAGCAGAGCCCGCATTCAAGAACAGGGACTTCAAAAGTGCCTCTGTCTTTCTATCAGCGGGATCCTTGAAGGAAGGGGTCCCTTCCATAGGAATGGTAGTCGCCTTGGTAAGGCGTGCAATAGGTGGGTCCACCACAGGTGATTCCCATTTCTTTAGGAAGCTCTCCTCAAAGGGATAGCGCACAGCAAAACGTGCTGTCAGTGAGGAGGAACGCTGAGGGTGTTGCCATTCACGATATAGGAAATGGTCAAAGAATTGTAAGGATAGGCCTTGGGGGGCCTAGAAGACCTGCACACATAAACAAATTGCGATTCGCCATCTTGGTCCAGCTGCAACTTAGTGCGAATGCCAGCGATAATAGTGGCAACCAGCACTTTTGTTTGGTCAGTATCTGGCTCCTGGTCCCCCTCAGTTAACACACTGTCACCACCTGTCTCCTCATCAGACAGGTCCCCCGGGGTCCCTGAGACCCTGGAGGCCACCTCCGGCTCAGAATCTTCCCCTGAGGATAAAGGGGGGGGAGGGGGACGCTTCCTGGGGACCCGCGGAGCGGCGCCCCCCCGTGGAAAAAACTCAGAACACAGCCCGTAGCTGGGTGAGAAAAGCCCCTTGGTCAGACTGCGTGGCTGCTGATGCCACTTCAGCAGGGAGATCAGCCATTGCCAGGGATGTAAGGGACGCCCCGCACACAGCCACACACCCACAGGGAGTCAGGACAGCACCCGGAGGGAGCCCAGCTATACTTGCAGTTCCAGCTGCCTTCTAGCGCAGATCATCTGTAAGAGCTGCCCCTGTCACCGCCGTTTCTGTGAGGAGAGAGAAGCTGCAGCCACATGTAGAAATGCAGAGCATGCAGTGAAAATGGCCTCCAGGAAACACTAGAGGCCGAATACTCCTCACAGGCAACGTGCAGTACTGAAAACGGCCGCTCCGAGTGCTAGAGGGAAAGCCCCATAGACTGACAATGTCCGCGGCTACGGCAAAATGGCGGCGGTCCGCCGCAAAATGGCGGCCGAGCGCCGCATGGCGATCCGGATGAGAAGGCCAAACGATCGCACGGTGCTGGGGGAGGGGGGCGAGGTGTGGCAGGGGGCAAGATGGAGAGCTGATCCCACCGGTGGCTACCCCGGACAAGCCGCCATTACCGTGAATTCACGAGTTTTGCGGACGTCGGGCCCTCTTCACACCCTGTGACGGGGGGAAGGCAGGGCGCTCACCGGTCCGACGCCACAGTAGCCACCAGAAAGCAGACTTCGCGCCCTTGACGGCGGTATGCTGCAGGCCCAAAGTCACCCTGCCGAACGCATCGGTAAAGGGGACCAACAGGGGATTTCATCCTGGGCCTCACGCACGGAACGGGTAAGATGCGGCGGGTCCCCCATAGCGGGACTGGCTTCGCATCATGTGCATCAGCAAAAAATCCCAGGTGTATCAATTGGCCATGAAAAGAGGTCTCCATAGTGTAAAACCATAACACTGCTGGTATTTGGTTGCAGGATCTTTAAAAAAAATTTTGTCTTATGACATTTGTATCTGGTATGAAGCTTGGATCAACTACTGTAAAGTTAATCCAAGCTCCATACCAGATACAAATGTCGTAAGACAAGCAATTTTTTTTTTTTTAAAGATCCTGCAACCAGATACCAGCAGTGTTATGGTTTTACACTATGGAGACCTCTTTTCATGGCTGATTGATACACCTGGATTTTTTGCTGCTTGGGATATCCTAATTGGTGGGGACCTTTGTATCAGTTGTTGAGATGCTGTTTGTGGAGGCCTGTGAGATGACCCAAAGCCCCATACTGTGTGACGTCAACAACTGCTTTTTATGCATTTTTTGCGGTTGTCTGGTAAGAGCATTTTATGTAAGGTGGAGGATTGTCACTGGTATTGGTGATGTATCTATATCTCTCAAGTATTGTTTTAATACCGAAGCATGGACACTTAATTCAAAAATCAATTTCTCCTACGTTCACTGACAAACGCAGCTCTTCATGTGGGTTTATGCTTGTCCTATTAGGAGTTAACTAGGCAGGGAAAGAAAGCAAGCTGGCCTCTCCCATGGGGCTGTCCTCTCTTCCCACATAAACCCCCTACTCTGCTTAGCCCATCAGTTTTAACATGCCTAGTTGCAAGGAGTTGACCTGGCTCCCTTATGGGACCTGCGGTCTGGATGATGACAGTTTTTTTTTTTTTTTTATTTTGTTAGCAGCAAATAAAATGAAAAGCAATCTGAAGTCTGCTATCAAAAAGCCGGCTGGGGTATAGAGTATCATTACAGGTCCTGTACTTTCCCCAGCACGGCTGACCGATGCGAGCTAGTCCCAGTGTATGGGGTCCCACCGCATCGTGCCCGTTCCGTGCGGGCGGCCTGTGGGTACCCCACTTGCGCCCAGGTCCCGTACTGCGGTTCCGGCTCGGAGGTGATTTTTGGCCGGCAGCATCCCGCCCCGGCAGGGGTGGAAGGTCTGCGACCGGGTGGCTACCCGCTACGTCCGACAGGAGGGGTGGGTGAGTGCCCCCCTCTCCCCTTTTCGGGGGGGGGGACGGGTGTCCTAACATGTTTGGAATGTAGCCACCGGTTGGGGATCTGCCGCCATTTTGCCGTAGCCGTGGGCATTTTTCGTTAAGGGAGCCTTCCCTCTAGTGATCAGAGCGGCCATTTTACTGTAGCCACGTTCCCCAGCAGGTTTTTGGCCTCTAGTGCATGACCTTGGCGACCATATTGGAGTCCCTGCATGCTGTAAAAACGTGCTACAGACCTTTTTACTTTAATTTTGGAGCGGTGTGGCTTCTGACGGCGCAGCTCTTCTGGCGGTCCTCAGGACAGTTTTTGTCAGAAAACAGCAAGTATACCTGGGCCCTCCTGTGGGTGCTGGTTGTGGCAGGTGCCAGTCCTCCTGGGTCTCCCTGGCGTTCTGTGGGGCGGTGTGCGGCATTATGGGGGTGCCTCAAATAGGTTTTTTCACTGCATTTAACTCCAATTCAGGGGAAACTATGGCGGACTACCCTGCTGGGCCTGCTGAGGAGGAATCGGCGGCAGCGCAGTCTGCGCAGGGGGCATTTCTGGACTAGTTGAGGGTGGTTTTTGGCGAATTTCTCCCCCGGCTGGAGCTGAGCATTGCTCCAGGGGGCCCTAAGAAGCGCCCTCCTCCCCCATGTTCTTCAGAGGAGGGCTCTGAACCAGAGATGGCCTCTGGTCACAGGGACCCTAGTAGAGCTTTCTGAAGGTGAACTGGCCCCCTCGGACGGAGAGGACCAGGGGGCGTCGGCAGCGCGCGAAAAAGCGCTGGTATCTGCCATTATCTCTGGGATTCGCACTACTCTGCGACTGGACCAAGAGGGTGAGTCGCAGACGTCCTCATATGTTTGCGGGTCTGCCAGGCCTCCTAGGGCCTACCCTTATGATCAGTTCTTTGACCATCTGATCTATCATGAATGGCAGCGTCCGCAGCATTCCTTCTCATTGTCCAAAATGCTTTGCCATCCGTTATCCGTTTGGAGGATAGCTTTTTGAAGTGGGCGTCCCCTGCGGTGGACCCCCCCGATAGCTCATCTGAATAAGGCAACGACCATTCCCCTGGAAGGGTCCCCTTCTAAGGACCCGGCTGATAGGAGGGCAGAGGCAGTGTCAAAAACACTTTTTCTGTTAGTGGGGTCGGCTCTGAGACGGCCCTGGCATCTGCCATGGCGGCGCAATACTTATCTGAGCGTATGGCAGAGTTTCAGAATAATTTGGACCGCGGCCGCCTGCTTGATGGCCGCAGAGGGCTGAGTTTTTGTTTCAGGGTATCAAGTACCTGTTTGATGCAGCTCTGGATCTGCTCCCTATGTTATCCAAAATGGCTGTTTTGCCGTCATTCTCAGACGAGTCCTTTGGTTGCGCTCATGGTCGGGTGGCCATACGTCCAAGAAAGGTCTTGCGGATCTCCCCTTTCAAGGTGGCCGTCTTTTCGGACCGCAATTGGATGAAATCATCAGATTTCACTGGTGGGAAGAGCACCTTCCTCCTGGAGCCCCGGAGGCCGTAGACAGTAGGGGTGCGCATCTTCACTGGCCTCACGATTCTATTTGATTCCGCGATGCATCACGATTAGGATACAGGGGTGTCGGGTGGGTGAGTGTGGGGTGTCGGTGGGTGGATGGTGAGGGGGGTGTGGGGTGTCTGTGGGTGACCATTACAATTTCATTAGTAGATTAGTCCAGTTATCCTTCATACAGCAGAGTTATGTAGCAACATACCATGGTGTCTCTCTGCGCTCGTTGCCGTCTCTCTCCTCTCCGGCAGATGTCAGTGGTGGATTCCTCAGCCCCGCCCGTCTCTGATTTTGTCAGCTAGTCAGCGGGCGGGGCTGAGAAATCCACCACTGATGTCTGCCGGAGAGGAGAAAGGCGGGCTGGGCGGTAACTAGCGAGACACCACGTTATGACAAGACATCCGGGCGTTTCACAAATAGACTTGTCAGGCGACTTGAGTCGCCTCCATGCAAATTGTAACTGTTCCAAGTTGGGGCGACTCAAGTCGCTCCGACTTAGAAAAAAGTTCCTGTACGACTTGGGGGCGACTTGCTTTGACTTTTTTATTACAGAAGTCATTTGCAAGTCGCGTTGTGCTGAGGTCGCCCACAAGTCGGATGACGTCACCCATAATCGATTATGGGTAGTCGCTGCATTGATGCCGCATCGCGGACGTCCGAATCGCGATGCATCGATTTAAATTCAGCACCCCTAGTAGACAGGGGCCTGTTTCTTCAGGTCAAGATAATTTTTTTTCGCGCCCCCGGTGCAGCAGGAAGGGGGGCGCGATCCGGCAAGGTCGCTGCAGGGGCCGGTAAGCGGCAATGGCAGCGTAAAACTGAAAAGACAGGATAAGCCCTCCTCTGCATTATGGGTTGCCCCCACCCGAGCTTTGGGTGGGGCGACGTCTTCTGGGGTTCGCAGACCGGTGGACTGCCTGCTTTTCCGACCGGTGGGTTCAGAAAGTGGTGTCCACCGGCTACAGTTCAGCACTCTACCACCAGACAGGTTCTTCCCATCGAACTTGAGACTCCTGCAGGGGCGTCGGGAGGCCCTCTTCGGGGCTGTTCAGGCACTCTCCGACCAGGGGGTGATCGTGCCAGTACCTCAAGTGGAGAGGTTTTGAGGTTTCTACTCAAACCTGTTTGTGGTCTCCAAAAAAGGAGGGGGGGTCAGGCCAGTTCTGGATCTGAAGGCCCTGAACCGCTATGTAAAAGCACGGAAATTCCAGATGGAATCTGTTCGCTCAGTAGTGGCCGCCCTCCATCAGGGGGACTTCCTGGCATCTCTGGATATCAGGGACGCCTATCTCCATGTTCCCATTTGCCCCCGGCATCAGCGTTTTCTTCGCTTTGCGGTGGGGGACCTCATTACCAATTTGTGGCACTCCCTTTCGGTCTAGCTTCGGCTCCTCGGGTTTTCACCAAACTGGTGGCCCCAGTACTGGCGTTACTGCGGCAGAGAGGCATTGCGGTGGTAGCTTACCTCGACGACATGCTCCTGAGAGCGGAGTCTGCCTCGGCTCTGGAGAATGAGGATCACCATGGCTTCGTTGAGGGACTTTGGTTGGTTGATCAATCTGCAAAAGTCGACGGTGTCTCCGTCCCGTCGCCTGGAGTACTGGGTCTGATTCTGGACACAGAGCAGGCGAAGGTGTTTTTACCTCCGACCAAGTTGCTGTCGCTGCAGACACCGGTGCGAACCTTACTGTCACACCAGCAGTCATTACGTTTCTGTATGCGAGTGCTGGGGCTCATGATCTCAACCTTCGAGGCGGTACCTTACGCCCAGAGCCACACAACTTCTCCAGCGAGCGATTCTGTCTCGGTGGGACAGGTCTCCACGGTCCTTGGATCTCCTGTTCCGCTTGAATCCTCAGGCCAGCGGTTCGCTGGCCTGGTGGCTTCGGGACCCGGCCCTGACTCGGGAAGTCATTCCTGCCCCTTCACTGGTTGATAATCATGATGGACGCCAGCCTGACTGGCTGGAGAGGGGTCCTTGGGCAGCTGTCTGCGCAGGAAGTGCGCCTCCCAATCAATGTGCTGGAGCTGAGGGCGAACAGGCTATGCCTATCTCACTGGACGGGGAAGTTACGAGGACGCCCGATTCAGGTTAGTCAACAATGCCACGGCAGTGGGGTATGTGAACAATCGGGGTGGTACGAGGAGCTCGGCAGCTGCTGCGGAAGCAGCTCTGTTTCTGCGTTGGGCAGAACTTCACGTACTGACAATCTCCTGTTTACGTTCCAGGCGTGGAGAACTGGCAGGCGGACTTTCTCAGTCGCCAGACGCTTGATCAGGGAGAGTGGTCTCTCCATCCAGAAGTGTTCAGCCAGATTTGCTGCAAGTGGGGGACGCCGGATGTGGACCTCATGGGGTCTCGGTTCAATCACAAAGTGAAGACCTTTGTGTGCAGGGCGAGAGATAAGTTGGCGGTAGCCATGGACGCTCTCGTGGCCCCTTGGGGCCGGTATCGCCTACTGTACGCCTTCCCTCTAATCAAGCTTCTTCCGCGGTAGCTACACAGTGTAGAAGCAGAGGGAATTCCAATGATCCTGGTGGCTCCGGATTGGCCTCGGCGTCCGTGGTACGCGGACATATCCTTGCCGGCTCCCGCTGCGAGATGATCTACTGTCTCAGGGACCCATCTTGCACCCTGCTTTACCCTCGCTGGCTTTTACTGCCTGGCTATTGAGTCCCATGTGCTAAGGGACAGGGGTGTCGCTGACTCTGTGATACCTACCATGCTAAAAGCACGCAAGTGCACTTCTCGCAAGATTTATCACCGCACCTGGAAGGCTTACATCGCATGGTGTGAGGTGGAGGGTTACAACCCTCACTCTTACGTGGTGTCCAGGGTCCTGACCTTTTTACAGCAAGGCCAGAACAAGGAGCTGGCCTTGAGTACTCTCAAGAGCCAGATATCGGCTCTGGCGATTCTTTTTCAAAGACCTCTGGCGTCACATTCGTTTCGTACCTTTGAACAAGGTGTGCGCCATGTGATGCCTTGGGTAAGGTCCGCTATGGCACCATGGAATTTGAATCTGGTGCTTTCTGTGCTTCAGAAACTGCCATATGAAAAGATCAGGGAGATTCCTTTACAACTGCTGTTGCAGAAGGTGGATTTCTTGGTAGCCATTACATCTGCTAGGCGGGTGTCCGAGTTGGCTGCATTGTCTTGCAAGTCTCCCTATCTGGTCCTGCACAAGGACAAGGCGGTCTTGCACCCACCACCTTCGTTTCTTCCAAAGGTGGTTTCTTTTTCATTAATGAAGATTCTTCCTTCGTTGTGCCTGCATCCTAAGGAATTTGAACTGCATTCCTTGGACGTCGTAAAGGCCTTGCGAGTTTATCTGAGTACTACAGCTTCCTTCCGGAAGTCTGATTCTTTTTACTGACGGATGGTCCGTGCAAGGGTTTGGAAGCCTCGTCTGCTACTATTTCCCGTCTGATCAGACAGACCGTGACTCGTGTTTATTCTGTTTGGGGCAAGGTACCCCCTTTTCCAGTCACTGCTCATTCTACCAGGGCTGTTGGCACTTCTTGGGCGTTCAGACACCAGGCTTTGGTGTCAGGTGTGCAAGGTGGCTACTTGGGCATCGGTGCACACCTTCACTAAGTTTTTTTTATAAGATTGATGTGTCAGCATCCTCAGATGCTGCTTTTGGCCATAGTGTTACAGGCTGCAGTGTGGGCGTGTCTGGCGCCTCCTTAGAGGTTCTGTTGGGTGCAGTTATCGTTTACCCACCCCTCTTTTTGACACCGCTTTGGGACTTCCCCACATGTCATGAAGAGCTGCGTCTGTCAGTGAACGTAGGAGAAAAGGGGATTTTATTAAAACTTACCGTAAAATACTTTTCTCAGAGTTCACTGACAGATGCAGCACCCACCCCTCTGCGCTCTTTCTGTACGGCTTGTTATGAACTGATGGGCTAAGCAGAGTAGGGGGTTTATGTGGGAAGAGAGGACAGCCCCGTGGGAGGGGCCAGCTTGCTTTCTTTCCCTGCCTAGTTAACTCCTAATAGGACAAGCATAAACCCACATATCATGAAGAGCTGCATCTGTCAGTGAACTCGGAGAAAAGGATTTTACGGTATTTTTTAATAAAATCCCCTTTTGAGCACGGGACACTTCATGTTAAGCATTTTTTAACCATTTGCAAAATACTGTTAAATCTAGCACTTTATATTGCTTGAGCGCTGCACTTTATTATAGCACATACTTACACAATTTGTCGATTGGTGTGACAGCTGCTGGTATATATAAAAGAAAAAAAATTCCCATTATCGGGAGCGCAGTATTTTTTTTTTTTTTTCTCTGTAGCTCGCTTACATGTTGGTATCAGTTATTTTGTGTGTTTTTTAGGAATGCATCCAACTCTGAGCTGGCTGGAATTAGTTCTTGATGGAGTCTTTTCCCTCACCAATCTGGAAATTCTTGTAGAGCTTGTAATTGCAAAGGTTACCCTGACCAAATGTCAAGTAGAGCAAAGATGCAATACACAGCTGAAGTTTTCTGTTAGAAATATTTGCTTAGAAGTTCTAATTGCTCCAATAGCTGTAGCCTCCCTGGCTGGCAGGAATGAGGGGACAATCTCTGCATTAACGGGAAAGCTTAGCTGCAAATAACTTCAGTGATCTGGTTTCAATATGCAGTTTTCACTGTAGGCAGCTTTGGTCAACCTTGGGCAGTTTAAACTGAGAATAAAATGTCGTAAAGGATTTGTATTGTGTAGCTGACTTTTGGTTAAGGCCCATTAGGCGCCTCTCTGCTTCCACATCCTGGCTGACTAAAGGCATGTCAGCATTTTTCTCTTAACCTCAGTTCAGTAAATTGTCATATTTGAATTTAAGACTGCATTAAACCCAACTATGTGACACTACTGTATGAGGGACTTAAAGCGATTGTTACCCCCCCCGGCCAAAAAAAATTCTACTGTGTCTTGTACAAGCTGTAGCAGTGCTTTTGCATTTTCAAATGCCCCCTTCTATCTCCTACAGTACCTGGTTGATCCTGACTCCCCCTCTGTGTATTGATTTGACCACGGTTGTCATGGCTGATCCATGATACCATGATCCGTTTGTGCCGCGTTCATCCTGCTGCTCTCTCCCTCCCTCCCTGTCGGTGTCCAGCGGTTCGTTTTTGTACTTTTACCCATAATTCTTGGGAATTTTTTTTCTTTTTGCACAAAATAGTAGTTTTTTTCTCACACCGCATATGCATACTTCCAATTACACCCTAAAATACATTCTGCTGCTTGCCCCGGGTATGGCGATACCACACGTGTGAGACTTTCACAGCCTGGTCACATAGGGGTCCAACATGCAGGGAGCACCGTCCTGCATTCTAGGAGCAGACATTTCACATCTAATTTCCTAACGGCCTATTATAATTTTGAAGGACAATGGAATTACCCACAAAATGACACAATTTTGGAAAGCAAACACCCTAATGTATATTCTGAGGCATTATGAGTCTTTTGAATGGTTCATTTTTTTCCACAAGTCTTTGAAAAACATGGAAAGAAAATAAAGCTTTTATTTTTACAGTGGTCAATTTATAGATATTTCTAACACATAGCATGTACATAGCAAAAATTATCCCCCGAAATGTATTCTGCTACGCATCCTGAGTATGGTGAGACTTTTACACAGCCTGGCCACATAGAGAAGTCTAACATGCAGGGAGCACCGTCAGGTGTTCTAGAAGCATAAATAACAAATCTAATTTCCTAACCACCTATTACAATTTTGAAGGCCCTGCAGCACCAGGACAATAGAATTTCCCTCAAAATGACCCCATTTTGGAAAGCAAACACCCCAGCATATACAGGCGGTCCCCGACTTACAAACAAGATAGGGACTGTAGGTTTGTTCAGTTGAATTTGTAAGTCGGAACAGGTACTTTTTTTTTTTTTTTTTTTTTTTTTTTTTTTTTTTTTTTTAAGCTTTTTGGATAGCATAGGGAAGGGTTAACACCTCTGTAAAGTTTGTCTGTCCCTGTTCAGAAGATTTCACCTCACTTCCTGTCCCAATGATAATTGGATTTTGAAAACTTTGGGTTGTTGTGGAAACAAACCTTGGAGATAAAGCATCAGTGGAGACACATTTTTCCCATAACTCTTACAGGAGTGAATTTCCCTTCCTAAGGGTAGATTTCCTCACTTCCTGTTGTCTCCCGTTTTGTAAGTGGGAGTAGTTCGTAAGTCGGATGTTTGTAACTAGGGTACCGCCTGTATTCTGAGGCATTATGAGTCTTTTGCACGGTTAATTTTTTCCACTAGTCTTCAGAAAATGAAAAGTTTTTTTTGTTTTTTTTTTCACAAAGTGCTCAATTTATGGTATGTCGAACACATAGCATGTATATAGCAAAAATAACCGCCCAAAATATTTTGCTACTCGTCTAGAGTATGGCAATACCACGTGTGAGACTTTTACACAGCCTGACCACATAGAGAGGCCCAACATGCAGAGAGCACCGTCAGGCGCTCTAAAAGCATAAATTGCACTCCTTTTTCATTCATACTTATCACACTTGAAGGCCCTAGAGCAGGGATAGGCAACCTGCGGCCCTCCAGCTGTTGAACTACATTTCCCATGAAGCTTTGCAAGGCTGGCAGTAACAATTGCTCCCAGAGGCATGATGTTGTAGTTCTGCAACAGCTGGAGGGCCGTGGGTTGCCTACCCCTGACTTAGAGCACCAGGACAGTGGAATTACCCACAAAATGACCTCATTTTGGAAAGCAAACACCTGAGGTATATTCTGTGAGGCATGGGCTGCAGATAGGTACTTGGGTACTTTGATGGGCAGGTGACAGGTCCTCTTTATTAGGGGGGGGGGGGGTGGGGATCAGTGTGCTTGGTGTGTGTACACTAAACTGTAACAGGCTGTAACTGCATTTTCCTTCTCTCGCATGATCGGTGTGTGAGGGAGAACCCGGTAACAGTTAGTTTCTAGTGTGTATGAAGCTTAAAGCAAAATTTAAGTTGGATTTTAAATGCCCCATCCTTTTAATTGACTCCAACAGCTTGGTCATTGTACCCATGCTTCTGAGATGCACTGCCACGCAACATTTCTAATAAACTTTTCTGATCTCTTCAATACTGTATGTGTACCACAGTCTTTCACTATTGAATTGTGTTGACAGACTTCCCTGAAGTGAAACTCTCAGGCCCCTTTCACACTTATTTGACTTGTCCTGCGACTTGGGACTGCAAAGTCGCATGACAAGTTATTTCCAATGAGTACCATTCATATCTGTATGACTTCAAGTTGTGCCAACTTCAAAGTAGTCCCTGCATTACATTGGCCCAACTTTGATGCAACTTGAGGTCCATAGACTTCAATGTTAAACCCTCAAGTCACATGCAAATCGCACCTGAATTATATAGATGCGGTTTCTGTACTACTGTACAACTTTGTGATTGGTCCTACTTTGTTGAACTTTGGCACAATGAAAACCTAAGTTGTACTGATCCGAAATCACAGTAAAATTGCATCACAGGTGTGTGAAAATGGCCTTGGTGGCAAATTCACCCTATTGGGCATCATGGGGGGGTGTGGTACTTGCCCTCATAAAATACTGTACTTTCCACATGGCAAACAAATGCACCCTGCGAATATCAACATGCCTTATTGATGAGCTTGCTTTGTGGATTTGGTTGTGTGGAGTGGAAAGTCTTTGAAACAAAATCAATCAAAGTTGGCAAACTATATAAACCTGTAATTTTTTTTTTTCTTTTTTCCTTCAGGTCCATGAGAAGGCAGATGACCTGGGAAAAGGTGGAGACGATGAGAGCCTGATAACTGGCAATGCTGGTGGGCGTTTGGCCTGTGGAGTCATT
>BLSH010455364.1:416839-436686 GCA_018402905.1 Glandirana rugosa
CCCCCCCCCCCCCCCCCCCCCCCCCAAACACAGGTGTAAAGTAGCACCTCACTGTGTCCTATGATCATGAGCATGAATATCACACAGGCAGCACAGTGCAGTAGGTGCTCTGTCAGGGTTACATGGCTACTGGAGGTGCTGACTTTGTTACGGCTGTGATACATTTTGTAACACTCACTACATCCATAGCTTAACAAAGTCAGCACCTCCAGCAGCCATGTCACCCTGACAGAGCACCTCCTGCACTGTGCTGCCTGTGTGATATTCATGATCATGATCATAGGACACAGTGAGGACTCCATCCTCTCTTCTTCACTCACTGTGTCCACTCCATGCAGCCACGCTGTCCCTGTCAGCTGCTGAGCCGTCTGCTGCCTCACACAAGTCTTGGTCGGCACCTGGATGGGAGGAGGGAGCTGAGCATTATTGTATCCCTCCACCAGGGAAGGCAGAGGGCAGCAGCAGCCGGAACTATATTATAGCAGATGATGTCGAGACTATAGCGTACACATGCACTGCCCAAAAATGAAGAAAAAGTCCCTCCATTGCACTCACTTCCTGGGCCCCTCTGTAGACCTAATGGGGCCCAGGTAAATGTAATTACACCCCCCAAGCATGCAAAAGTAAGAGGAAGGTTTAGAAAGTCCCATTTTCTTTAACATGAAGAATTTAACTGTAATATAGCCTGCTTTAATCGCTACCAAAATCACTGACAGCTTTCGCAGGGATCGGGCCTGAACTCTGCGAACGCTGCAGTTATGTGTGCTGTGTTTTGTAAGTGTCAGTGATCTATTAGATACTGCACTTGGGTGGGCTGGGCTGGGTGGAGGGACAAAATGCAGGTGCTAGGCGGTATCTGGGCTGATCCTGCTAATGCTGTGTTTTTTTAGAACACTAATCTAGTGGAGACGCTAATATATATCTGATCAGATCACAGATATGTATCTGTTCAGATAATATACTACTAACTGACCGATCTAGTGTGTGTGTGCGTGTCAGAGTACCTCACTAATCTGACCCTGCCTGGTATTTACACTGACCCTAACTTAGTCTAAAACGTAACTGAGGTCACCGCCTGGTGATCCAGGGGCTTAAAGCGGTAGTAAACCCGCTAGAAGAGGGGGAAAAAAAATACCCTGCAAGACAATACCCTGTTAGTATGCATCACATACTAACATATCATGAAATACTTACCTTAGAACGAGGCCCCTGATGCCTGAGTTGGTCAGCGCTGAGGATGCTGACATGATGGTCCTCTTCTTTCTTCCGGGTACGCGGCTCAGGCGCTGTGAGTGGCCGGAGCCGCGTGACGTCACTCCTGTGCGTGCGCATGGGAGCTCTTCGTTCCGGCAGCGAGCTCTGATTTTCCGGCAACCTCTGCCAGATCATCAGAGCGCATGCACCGCTGCTTGCAGGGCGAATATCTCCTGAACCATGCAGGTTTAGGAGATATTCATTTTACCTACAGGTAAGCCTTATTATAGGCTTACCTGTAGGTAAAAAAAGTTTTGGGGGGTTTACTACCGCTTTAAAACCTATATAAGGTATAGATACATACATACACACACGACGGGTACTCTGATGAACAAAAACTACCTAAGTAGCGTCACCCGTGACACTTATACGGTGATCACAGGTGACGGGGCAATCAAGGGGTTAAAACCTTTATGTGGGGGTAAGGGGGGGCACCTGTACCTACCTGGGCCTACTAGTACCTACCCTAACACTGATTAGTGTCACAAGTACAATGATCAGTGAACGATCTGATCACTGCACTATATGACACAGTGACAGGAGTGAAGGGGTTAACTGTGGGGGGGTCAATCAGGGGCGTGAAAAGTGTGCCTATGTGTACTGTGTTAGTGTAGTGTTGTGCGATGCCCTCTCTTCCTCGCTGGAACTGAAAAGGGCTCCACGAGGGGAGATGACATCACTTCCTCTGCCTCTGTTTACATTACAGAGGCAGAGGAGGCATTTCATTCGCCAGGACCGAACAGCAGGTCCAGACCAAAATTCATTGGCCTGTACCTGTAGATTGATCGGTTGTGAATCAAACTCGATCGTTGTGCGCCACGTTTATAGAAGGCGTTCTGCGTACAGCTGCCACTTTGCAGCAGTAAATGTACATGGCGCGGTCGGCAACTGATTAAATCCTTTCTTCCCCATTCTGATGCTCGAAATTCAACACGTCGTCTCCACCACGTCTAGATTTCTAAATGCATTGAGTTGCTGCCATGTGATTGGCTGATTAGCAATTTGTGTTACCAAGTAATTGAACAGATGTATCTAATAAAGTGTCCAGTGAGTGCACATTCATTGTATGCTGTGAGGGGTCACTTTTTGTTTTCCTACACTTTTATTAAATCTCAAGTCAGAGATATAGATATATAGTTAACAGGCGACACCAATACATAATTTCCCAATGCTTCCTGTTTTGTGACAACTAATTTAATGTCCCCAACAGTGATGGCTCTAACCCTTCTCCAAAACATGTTTGCTTCAGCACTACTTCAAGTATAGAACACAGTATCCCTGTATACAGGGGTTGCTCTTTGGTAGGTCAGTGCAGATGGAGTTCTGAAAAAAATGTATGTGAATAATTTTGAAAGCAATGAGGAATTCAGTTTGGTTTGTATTACTGAACTACAGCTGCTGTTTAATACTTAAAGCTGAACTCCCAGGAATTCAGACAGTTTCTAAGATGTGCCAGCTTAAGTCCAATAAGATGCATTAAAGCTGGCAGTTTTATTGAGCACCAGGAATACCATATTCCTCATTCTCTGGCAGAAGGGAAGAAGATTTCTCATAGCAGCAGCTCTGCCTGCCCCTTCCTTCTACTGTTCATTCACAGGAGGCTTTGTATTGTGCATGGGCTCATATAATACAGAGTGCTGTGATTGGGCAGAAAGAGGGGCAGGCAGAGCAGCTGCTTAAGACTCTATAGGAGCCGAGACCAGAAGGTCCAGCACCAGAAGTATAGCGATAGCTATGCTCGTGGAGAGCATAAGTCATCAGGTAGCATGGACCTCGTTGGACCTAACCCATAGTAATCCAGCACCTTCTAGAAAGTGGTTAAATTGCTGGAGCTGAATTTTGGTCCTGGAATCTATTGATCTGTATTCCTCAAAAGCAATGCATACCACGTTAGGACAGAATACAAAACCAAAAGGAATATTTAACGTAAGAAATATGGTTCACTCCTTGGACAAGGTCATCCAGTGCCCAGCGCAAAGATGCCAAACTGCACACGCCCCCCCCCCCCTTCATGATGTCCAAGCTTAGGGGATCTTACTTCCAATAGTCACTTGCTTGTCAAAATCACTGCCGCTGTCACTACTTCTGTCAGCCTTGTAATAGAAGGAAGGCTCCACCATCCCTACAGTATTTTATTGTGCCCAAGGCAGCTCCCCTCATGCCCACCCCTTGTCCTGGCCCTGCCTTGGGCTGTCAGATGTGCAGCTTTTTGTATTCTCAAAACGTTGACATTTGAACACATAAATACTGTAGAGACATCCAATGTTTTGTATGTAGGTTTAAGATTCTGATAAGTAAACTGAGGGGAAAAAAAGGAAATGGATTTGCACAACTTTGACAAGGGTCAGATTGTAATGGCTAAATGACTGGGTCCAAGCAACTCCAATACTGCAGCTCTTGTGCGATTCATCGCATTGTCTTCAATGGTGCCCATGCACATCAATGCAACTCAGCACAGTGCAATTTTGGAAAAGGTTCCTGTGCTACATTGGTGCGATTCCAGCCCCCTAGAATATGCAAACTACAGAATTGCACTGAAAATTGGATCACAGCAGTGTGAACCTACCCTTAGGGTTGCAAGATGCATTTTAACCACTTCCAATACTGGACACTTTCACCCCAAACCTCCCCCTTCCTGTCCAGGCCAATTTTCAGCTTTCAGCGCTGTTGCACTTTGAATGACTATTGCGCAGTCATGCGACACTGTACCCATATGACATTTTTTTGAGACCGATACAGCTTTCTTTTGGTGATATTTAATCACCGTTTTTTTTCCCTAAATAAACTAAAAAACACCGAAATATTGGGGGCACGGCCAACTAGCTGTTGTCAGGTATGGTTCTGGGAGGACATCCATAGATGCTTTCCCACAACTAGACGACCACGCTGTAGCAGTCTTTTGGCTATAGCACGGTCGGGAAGTGGTTAAAAAAAAAGATTGATTTCTAAAGTCAATGGAGGGACAAAGGAAGACTTAAAGGAGAAGTACAGCCAAAGTTCATTTGGCTGTGTTTCTCCTGTGGATCACAGGAGTGTAGTGCATTCTGCACTCCTGTGACCCGTTTTTTAACAGACAGCGGGCTGAAGCCCGTTGTCGGCTGATGTCACAGAGCTGGTCCAGGTTGGGGCAAAATCCCGACAGTCAGGATCAGTCCACAACCCTGGACTGACACCTGGCTCAGCCTCTCAGCAACATTCACCAGCTCTTTGCTCACGGAGCCATCAGTGGTTTTTGATCATGCAGTTCTCAGTCTTTGAGCCAGCGGGGGACCGATACTGCATCCACCTAGATAAGTATGATTTTGAAGAAAAAAATTAAAAAACAACAAAAATCTGAACTTCTCTTTTAACCACTTGCTAACCGTATCACGTGAATATATGGCAGCAAGTTGGCTCCGCAGCGCAGATCGCCGTCTATATACGGCGATCCTTGCAACCGCAGTTGCGGGCGGGTGCACGCTGCTGGTGGCACACTCTCATGCCCGCCGCACGCTCCATGAACGTGGCCGCGGGGCGGGCAGACTCAATGTCTGCCAGCGACCTGTGATCGCCTGATATAGTGTGTAAACATGGCGGTTCCCCGCTCTGTCAGGCGCCATGACAGAGATCTACTGATCCCTGTCATCAGGATGAGTTAGATTTGTCATCCTGCCTGCCCAGCCCCCACACAGTTAGAGAACAGTGAGGGAACACACATAACCCCTTGATCGCCCCCTGCAAGTTAACCCCTTCCCTGCCAGTGACATTTATACAGTAATCACTAGTTGGCTGGAGAAAAAAAAAATCTTCTTTATATTGGCACATGAGATCTTTTGACGAATATATTAAAGATAGCATCAACCCATTTGGGTTGAGGGTACAAATCTTCCCCTCCTTTGAGGACATCAGCACTGACTTCAAATTATCTTGGTAAAATAATTTGAAGACCTGCTCCACTAAAATGATGAAACTCCTCAAGGAGGAGTACACTAAACGCTTGGTGGTAGTAGATCACAACATCGAATTGATTTATCAACCACATTCTGCCCTTTGAATCACATACTTTAAAATCTTGACATGATATCCTATATAAACCCAGAAGCAAGGAAGATGACTTACCCATGAGCAGAATCATTACTAGATATAATAACCAACACCAACAAGTTAGATCCATTCTAAAAAAACCACTGGCATTTATTGACCGTGGACCCCGTAGTAGGCCCGTTTGTGCCCCCTAACCCTTTAATTACTTATCGTAGACCCACGTCAGTTGGGGACAGGTTAGTACATAGTGAACACTCCACACATATCAATGGGGACCCTTGTACGCAATGGGGTACTTTTATGTGTGGAGCATGTTCACAGTGCCGCTATATAGACACCCGAAAGCGAGTTATTTTACACAACCAACTTCCATATAGACCCAAATATTTTGTCAATTGCCTAACCATGGGTATAGTTTATTTGCTTATGTGTGGATGCGGCCGCTTCTATGTTGGCAAGACTTTGCAACAGTTCCGCCGACGTTAGCCGCCAAATCCTCAACATGACCAAAAAGGACCCGGATACCCCTCTCGGACGCCATGTAACATTGGTACATCAGGGTTCCATGCCTAGAGTCACATTTTTGGCCCTGGATCGGGTTCATCCCAGCCCTCGGGTTGGGGACTTTGATAAGACCCTACTACAATGCAAACTGAGATGGTTTCCAACCTTAATGCCACAGCCCCACCAAGCTTGAATGGGGCCATGATTTCAAGCCCTTCCTCCCTGGGTTTACATCGGGGGGCTTTTAATCGAGATCTACTCTAAACTCTCTATACTATATACACACTGTATAATGTTGGTTCTATCTCCTTCACTTCTACCGCCATTATAATTACAACTCATGCCTTTGTAGTTGCTCCGTTGGGTCCTTTTCCTATTGTTCCCCATTTGTGCCCTGTTGTAAATGTGCTATGCGGTGTCCCCAATGTATGTACCAGTGACTCTCCCCCATTCTCACTATTGGAAATATTAATTCATGATTGGCCTCTTGCTTTTCCACCTTCTACCAGCAGAGGGTGTTTCTGTACCTTTTTTAACACTGACCCATGTGGTATTACATTAGTTCAGTTACAGTTTTTTACACATAGGGGCCTTGTATCCTTTGCTCACCACTTGGGACTGCGGGGTTTTGCTGTTGCAGCCTGGGTCTTCTGTTAATGTCCCCTCCACAGCGCGCATGGGCCCCTCAGCTGGCACTGCAGCTAGTGGGCCCGGATGTGTCGCCTCCTGAGCGCCTGTTTGCTCTCCAGCCCTCTCCTCCGGCCAGGATGGGATGTCAGTGCGCCTTCCTGGCAGGGAGACCCCCGAGGATGGGATCTTTCCTCTACCCCACCTAGGGATCAGGTAAGGCGGACCCAAATCCTCTATGGATCCGGTCCATTCCCCATCACCCCCTTAGCCACAACCCACACATGTGGACTATAAATAGGGACCTTGGTGCAGTATGGATTCAGCTTCCCATTGATGCGGTGGATGTCCCTGGCCACTCCTTGCACCATAAATTATAACCTACTAGGTATGTACTCAAATATTTCTCGTAAGCCATGGATTTTTCCCTTTCTAGGCCTCCCTTCACCTTCCCCACCCCAGACCCCTAGCTATTTTTTGATATTTCTCATTTTCCTTTATAACACCTAGGGGTCCTTTTTTTGCCTTCTAACCTTCTTCCCCCTCTGACTGTGGGGGTTATTTGGTCCGGCTTGTAATTTAATTATTCCCTACCCTTTTCCTGGAATGTAACTGCACCTTTATCTGATTAGCATCGATAACATCTTTTTTTTATATTTGCTAAACCATATTATATAAACTTCCCTTGCTCTACTCATCCATATATTTTTCAGGGGACTTGGTAGTCGGGAATCTCCTCCTCTTCATTTTTCTGGGTTCTTGTGAGGGGACTCCTTTTGGCCCTGCTTGATCAGTCTGATATTCCCTGCATCTCACCTCAATTTTGGGTGATTGGCTGAGCATCTAAAGTATTACTTATTGTTTTCCAATGGGGTACCGGTTTGATTTCCTGTGTAGTTAAACATGTTTGTATCATAAAATACTTGTGATTTTTCACACCACTCATTATTATCCTTTTAGAACCACTTCTTGCAGTGCTTATAATTTTCCCTGAGGAAGAAGTCTACCCTATCAAAACATGTTGGAACTACAGATGGTCGTATACCAATGGGTCCTATTCTAGGTCTGGTCGGCGTTGTGTGTTTTTAACCTTGATCTAATAAACTTTGTACTACTTTTTACTACTTACTATCTCTTTATTTCTGGGGAAGATGTGCCTTCAAAAATCCCTTGGGGCCCTGCTACTTTGGTTGGTTTATACAGTAATCAGTGGCTATTTTTAGCTCTGATCGCTGTATAAATGTCAATGGTCCCAAAAAAGTGTCAAAATGTCCAATCTGTCCACCGCAATATCGCAGTTTCGATAAAAATCACAGATTGCCACCATTACTAGTAAAAACGCCATAAATTAATTCTCATGGTTTGTAAACGTGGCAACTTTTACGCAAAAAAACAATCAATATGAATTGTGAATTTCTTTTTATCACAAATATGTAGAATATATATCGGCCAAACTGATGAATAAATTAGTTTTTTTATATATTTTTTGACATGATTCCGGGGCTGAAGTGGTTAAAGTTTAAGTTCACCTTTTGTAACATGTCACAGATGTACCAGCCTCTGCCCCCCCTGATCTTTTAACACAGACAGGGCAGCTCGGCCCACCTCGTCACAGTTTGATTGACAGCAGTGGGAGCCAATGGGGGATCCTCTGGCATTGAAAGTTTTTTTTACCTTACTGCATAGAGTACAAATCACTTTAACCAGAACAGGGTCTGGAAAGCAGCCTGCAAATCGGAGAGGAAACTTTCAGCAATTGTGTAAGAGAATCCTGAGTAAAGGAAAATCACATAGATCTTTTAAAACCACAGAGTTGAAGAAAAGCTGCTAGGACACTAGCAAAAAAAACGAGGAAAACTCTTTAGTAGACGGGGTTATACTTTGTGTTGGTCTGCAGTTTTTACTTTTTTAGTTTATCTGTGTTCAGTCATCCTGAAGGCATTAGTATAACAAAAGTTTTAAGATTTCCTGTGTTCCTCAATGGACAAGAAATGGCTTACCTTGAAGACAAAATCTCAGAATGGATGGCAGCCCCTGAACTTCACTTATAGAAGAATTGTTTGCTTGACGCTGATTGGTTTCTATGTAGAACTGCACCTGATTTTGCACTCTCCAGTTTTCGTAAATCTTCCCCACAGATTTTATATTAAAGCGGTTGTCTACCCAAAAAAAAAATAAAAACCTGCAAGACAATAGCATAATGAGCTAGTATGCACCGCATACTAGCTCATTATGAAATACTCACTTTGAAACGAAGATCTGAACGAGCCGCTCGGTCCCCTCCGTGGGAGCGGACATCTTCACCCGGATCTTGCTTCCGGGTACGCGGCTCCGGCGCTGTGACTGGCTGGAGCCGCGAGACGTCACTCCCGCGCATGCGCGTGGGACCCGTTTTTCCCGGCAGGGTCCGGAACTAATGCCGGACTTTGCCGAGACATATACGGTGCATGCGCCGGAACATACACGGCGCATGCGCCGTAACGTTACATTAAATTAGAAAGGGAATACAGGTTTAGAAGATATTCATTTTACCTACAGGTAAGCCTTATTCTAGGCTTACCTGTAGGTAAAAGTAGAAAAAAAGGGTAGACAACCGCTTTAAAAGCTCCAGTCAGACAAATATTAGTTCTAAACCTATTTACCCGTGTCTGTGGTTTTCTGTGTTTGTGTGTGGCTAGCAGGGTCTGAGACAGGTTTATGATTCACAAGAGTAAAACTAAAGTGTGTATTTAGGATTCCACTATAAAGAGAAACATGCAAACAAACACTATTGGGCTTATGCAATAATCAGAATACTTTGCCTTCAAAGCATAATTGTACTTTGCCCATGCAGGACAAAGCAACAGGTGTGCTTTAGTTTTTAATTTCTGAATAAAGTTTGTAAGGATCAGAACCCCTGGGTCTCACCGTTATTCCTGGTGGCCTTTGGGACCGGGATGGGAAGAGATGAGGAATCCTAACCCTGCGTTTACACAGGGGAGGACTTTGCTAGGCAACTTTCAACACGACTTATGCCACACGACTTTGCCTGTGGCCAGAGAAGGGAGTGAGGGGGTTGCCCTAGATAAATTATATTCTTTCCACTGTAAAGTCGCTTCCATGTAGATGGGGGATCCAACTTGGAGGTGAATTCTATGGGCACAAGTCGGATAGAAGTCGCCTTGAAATAGTGCAGGAACCTTTTCTGAAGTCGGAGCAACTCCAGTAGTGTACATTAACCTCCCTGGCGGTATTCCCGAGTGTGGCTTGGGGTGGATTTTCAGTACCAAGAACGGTAACCCCGAGCCACACTCGGGATTGCATTGCTGGATCCAGGCAGCACTACTTACCTTGTGCCCTGGATCCAGCGATGTCCCCCGCCGTGTCTGCGGGCTGTGTCCTCCGCCAGATGACTCCTGTGTGCCGGGCTCCATTCCCTGCGAGCGTCACGTCGCACGGGGACGGAGACCGGCGGGAAATTCAAAAAGTGAAACACACACAGCACATACAGTACACTGTAATCTGTAAGATTACATTACTGTATGAAATCATTTCACATCCCCTTTGTCCCTAGTGGTTTGCCCAGTGCCCTGCATGCACTTTTATATTATAAATGTCATTCTTTCTGCCTGGAAACATGAGAATGTCCATAGCAACCAAAAAGTGTCCCTTTGCGTCAAAAGTAGTTTTTGATCAGCTAGAAAACAGCGATAGTAAATAAGAATCATTTGCAGAATTGAGTGATACTGATTTTTGGGGAAATTTATCATCAGAAACTGAAAGTAACGACAGCGACAATTCTGCAACTGAGCAAATTTCTGCATTTTTGGTTTGATTACATTATTGAATACATTTTATTACTATTATATTATTATTTTTGATAATTATTTTTAGTTATTTATTATATTATAAATTATGATTTAATTTTTCAAACTTTTTCATACCTGGGATGTCTACTAGACTCTTGTTTGGACAGATTTAAGTGAGTTATTGCTAAGAATTACAGGCCTACAATATAAAACGCCAAATTTTCATGCAAAATAATCGTACCGCTTTCAGCACCAAAAATCTGAAATAATCATACCGCCAGGGAGGTTAAGACGGCTCCCATTCACTTCAATGGGAATTCAGATGTCAAGAGACTTGAGGTGACTCAAGTCGGAGCGGAAGTCGCCCCTGTGTGAAGGGGCTCTAAACCTTACAGCTGACACCAGAACAGGAATGAAGGGAAAAACTTCCAGTGAGGACACTTGTTCTGGTGACAACCAAGAGGAAATTTTACCTTACTTTGGAGAGATTTCCACTTCCTCTTTTGTTTCCACTGCAGAAGTTAAGTGAAATCTTCCCAATGGGACAGACTGCAATGGTAAATATAAAACATATATGGGGGTGTTACTCTTATCTACTCCAAAACTAAAGCAGCCTTAGATATATTTAAGTTAGGTGACAACTACTGTGAGCTCTTCTAGTGGATTGGGCTACACAGGCCAGCCTCAGCTTCCCACATGCCTCAATGAGCCTTGGCCGCCCATGACTCTGTCACTGTTTCACTGGTTTTCCTTCCTTGGACCTTTGGTCGATCCTGACCACTGCAGACTGGGAACATCCCACAAGAGCTGCAGTTTGGGAGATGCTCTGACCCAGTCATCCAACCATTACAATTTGGCCACTACCAAAGTCACTCAAAGCCTTACAGTTGGACAGCCCCTGTGCCTCTCGTTGCCCTTAGATGGCGGAGCATCGCAGCATACTTCTGCCCACACTTCCTACATCTTCTCTGGGCTCCTGGCACCCTCCCCGTTGTGGGGCCATCAGTTCTGGGTCTCCTGGCCATTGCCGGTGGCTGATTTACGCATTGGAGTCACCAGTTGGCTTCACTCCATAAGTTGTACTCAAGATACATTTTCGGATCTCCTGGTCGCCCCCTATACACCAGGATATGTACGGGGCACACCTTTGGGTTCTTCCCAGCTATGGCTGGCACCCCTTTCCATTAAGGTATTATCTTTACTACCGGGGCTCTCCTGCTGTCCATCTGGCTTTACACTCAGATACATTTGATCTCAAGCAAGCCTGGGCCCGCTGTCACTGTTTGGCCAGTTTTGGAACTTGTTTATTATGGAATAAACTGCTTATGATTCAATGGTTGGGCTTATCAATGACTCTATCCTGGCACAGCGTTTTCCCCTCCATGTTTTATTGTAGTTTCATTGGTCCTATGAGCTTGGGGTAGCAGCGGCCAGTATAATATATTGTTTTTTACATCTTCCACTTAATTGTTTACGCACCTGGCTAACTGCATTTACAAATCCTTACACTTGCCCATTTTTTTCTGCTTTCAACACATCAGCTTCAGAGACATGTTCATTTGCTGCCTGATATATCGCACCCGCTTTCAGGTGCCAATGTAGTGAGATAATCAACGTTATTGACTTTACCTGTCAGTGGTCATAATGTTAGGGCTGATCGATCTACATAAGATTACAAAATTATATTTGTTTAAAACTGAATTCTTGGATTTGTGCATATACTCAGCAATAATTGGTTCTCTTTACAGGCTAAATCCAGCCATAGACGGTTGGAATCTCAGCCGGTTCAGCAGAAACTACCTAAGATTCAAACCATGTATGGGACAGGCTGAATGTACCCAAGTTAATATATCCATCGTTCCCCATGACTAAGCTCCAGGGGGCAGAGTGAAATGTGTTGGTGGCGTGGCCTGGCCGGAGCCCAAGATGAGGTTGCAACTCTCATTACCACTACAGAACTCTGGATGTGCAGCACTAGGGATTCCTTCCTCTTTTTTCCCCCTTAGTGATCGATCCATCAAGTCGGGTACTACTAACTGTTGGATTTTACATGCAATTTTTTCTAGTGGCTATTATGGCCACCAGCAACCATCACTGTGTTCTCCCGGCGGGGGCAGCTTCCCCTGCCGGGTGAACACAATGGCATTGTGGGGAATTGTGTTGATGGGGGAATCAAATGAAAATTGCTCTGTTTATGGACAGCTTTAATGACGATGAATCGGCCGACATTAGTTTAGTGACTGATTCTGTTGACCCCTCCTGCTGAGCATCCTTCAAAAAAAAAAAAAAATCAAAGGAGTCAGGTGGAAAATTGGCAGCTGAACCATCAGATGCAGCCACTGTTGAGACAGCCAGCTGACAAAATACAATAGGCAGAGCGGGAATTAGTGAAGGAGGTGCAAGTCACAATTCACTGTCAAAAAATACAAAATTATATGAAAAAATTGGATTTTTGCTTGAACATGATTGCAAAATAAATGTGCTATATTTAATTTGGTAATTCAACCCCAATCCATTCTGTGAATTGTATGCCTGTTCCAGGTCAGAGATCTTAGAGCTTCTAACCTGCATATTTCCTCTGAGGCTGTGAATCAGAAATTAATAAAACTGTTCAATGACAGCCAGCAACCTCTAGAGATGTGCATGAGGGGAAAAATTTGGATTGGTTGTGAAGTTAAAAATGTCATCATATTCATTGTTAGAACAGTGGTCTCCAAACTGCAGCCTAGGGGCCGGATGTGGCCCTTAGCTTACCTTTTTTTTGGCCCTTGGTGCACTATTCCACCAACTGACACCATAGACGGGGCACTATTCTTCCCACTGATATGCCAGGACATTGTCTACTCCCACTGGTCAGTCCGGCCCCCCTAAAGTCTGAAGGACAGTAAACTGGCCCTTTGCATAGACAGTTTGGCGAAACCTATGTTAGAATGACTCGTTTTCTTAATTTGTTTTGTATATTTGGATTTGTTTCGTATATTAGTTATTTTCAAATCAATTCAAAATAAATTTGAATTCAAAATGGAAACATATTGCGATAAATACAATAAGGTATAAAAGTGAAAGAAGATGATGATTCCTATGTAGGCTACTTTATAGAAAAGAATAGAATAAAACATTACAAAATAGAAATAGAGGAATAGAATAAAACAGAATAGAAAATAAAAGAATAGATTAGAATATTATAAAAATAGAACGAATAGAACGTCTTCTAAAATTCGAAAGACTGTTATATTCAATTTATACTAATCTTATTTTGTTTTCTATTCTTTATTTTCTATTCTACTCAGTTCTATTCTATATGGCAGCCTAAGTAGGAATCATCATCCGATTTCACTTTTATAAACCTTAAAGTAAAAGTCCACCCTAACACTTAAATTCTCCCCTGCATTAATGTGCACAAACTTCAGCTCTGAGGAAATTGGCGATTAGCCAATGAAACGCATCAGCGGTGCATCATCATGCACGTGACGTGGGAGGGGCCATCCTGGAAGAGCGGACGTGATGCACTGAAGACCGTTCGTATCTATGTTGCTTGTGCTGTGGAGCCCTGCCACTGCTAGTTACTGCTTGTGGCCATTCCCATTGCGGGATTTCTGGGAAGCAACATTCGGATGGTGAGGCTGCCTTCTTTACCAAGCCAAGTCAGTGCCATGCTTACAGTGACGGAAGTGGCGTGCATGGGGAACGAACGCTGGGAGTGACTATTGGGAAGGTTTTCTGTCCTCCCTTCTCCTCCTTTCCCCACTGCTTATGGACTTATGGGACATCCACGACGGGGCGAATTGGTGAGAGTACTTATGCCTTACTTCCCATGTTATGTACCTTCAGTATACCATTCTGCCATGTGGGGGCTATCATAGGCCCTTATTGTCCCTCCGCCACTGGAGAGCTGCACCACCTTTATTATACAGGACTGACATTTTTTTGTTCCATTTATATGTTCCAAGCATCGCCACTTCAGTGACTTGTTCCATCGTTTTCACTTCCTACCTACATCCAGCCACCTGGATAGCACTGATCTGTTCCATGGGACTGTTATGTGGTCACCTGTGAATTAGTGTGTCTGGTGTATGTGTGGAGATGTGTGAGCAGCTGCGATTCCCCTCCCTGTCCTAGACAACGTTGTCTTTTAAATCGGTTTTACATTTTGGTTAAAGTCCATTCCCTGATCCCATGTGTTTTTGTATTGCCTGTCCACTATAAATAAACATATTTTCATACTTTTTCATTAATTGTGTTCCCACGACCGCTTTTTTCCGATGGCGTTCTTTTCCCTTTCCCCTTCGGTTTTTTCTTTCTTTGTGCGCAAACTTCAGCCTTATGCCTCAAAATGAAAAAATCCAAGTTTTTCTACCTTTATTTTGCAATATCCAGTGCTGTCACATGACTTCAATTCTACTTTCTTTTGAGTCTAAAAGCAGCAAGTGGGTGTGGTTACTGAAAGCTAATGACATCACTTCCAGGGAGGGGCACTGTTCCTGCGTAGCCAGTGGGCATATACAGGATGGGAGGAGCTAATCATAGATTCCTGCAGTGTTCTCTCATCAGTAATGATGCACTGTACATTCTAAGCACCAGTGGCCCTCCAGCTGTTGTGAAACACAGCCTGACCACATAGAGAGGCCCAACATGCAGAGAGCACCGTCAGGCGTTCTAAAAGCATAAATTGCACTCATTTTTCATTCATACTTATCACACTTTTGAAGGCCCTAGAGCAGGGATAGGCAACTACATTTCCCATGAGGCATTGCAAGGCTGGCAGTTACAATTTCTCCCAGAGGCATGATGGGACTTGTAGTTCTGCAACAGCTGGAGGGCCCCAGGTTGCCTACCCCTGTTCTAATGCAAGAGAAAATAGAGAAATAAAAAAGAGCCATCCACACAGGACTTGGGGTGGGGGGCTGGGGAGTGCAGTGCACATATACAGTATAGCTGTGCTGGGCTGTGAATGAAGACTATCACAGGAGAAGTGATCTGGAAATGGGGGGAACTGTCAGTGTAGCTGGCAGCGCTCTGGGGTCTCAGCTCAGTCTACAATGATCAGTATACACTAAGGGCCGGTTCCCACTGGTGCGCTGTCTGACATCGGATATGATTCGCACAGATTGTATGGCTGAATTTGCATCGCATTCGGACCAAAACTCGCACAGGACCCTTTTTTTGGTTCACACCAGAATCCGATTCCTGTCCGATTTTACAGTTTGCACTGCTATATGCCAACTGATTTGGGGGTATCATTAACTTTCAAATGACACTCCCAGCAGTTCGCATATGGCAGTTTGAACTGCTGCCAGGAGACATGCAATGCGGGAAACCGCAGTGGATTTGCAGGGTTTCCACATTACTGCAGTGTGAACCAAGCCTAAAGGAATAGTACAGGCAACCACACTAAGGCTCTGTTTTCACTAGTATGACTTGTCATGCGACTTTGGACACAAAGTTGCATGACATATCACAGCACATTAATTTCAATGGCACCTTTTCCTGTCTAAGCGACCTGCACTACTTTGATGCAACTTTGATCCAGAAAGTGTAAGGTCGCAGCAAATTTGCACTCTAAATCGCTCAACTTTGGGGTCGCAATAGTGGAAACTGTGTCCAAAGTCGCATGACAAGTCATAGCCCATTGATTTTAATGGTACCCATTCACATCTATGCAACTTTGAAATTCGGTGACTTTGAAAAGGTACCTGCACTACTTTGATGCAACTTTTGATGCAAATTTGATCCAGAAAGTGTAAAGTTGCATCAAAGTCACACTTTAGCCTAGGCTACGTTTCCACTAGTGCGACTCCAAAGCTGTGTGATCTAGAGTGTGACTGAGTGCAGCTTTGATCCAACTGTACATTCTGGATCAAAATCGCCTTAAAGTAGTGCAGGCACCTTTTCAAAGTTGCATAGATGGAAACGTTTGCCATTGAAATCAATGGGCTGTTACTTGTCATGCGACTTTACGTGTCCAAAGTCGCATGACAAGTCGAACTAGTGCAAGCGGAGCCTTAAACTCATTACTCACATGTAATGAGCAATAGAAATTGATCTGTATCCTTCCACACTTTAAAAAAAAGTTCCTTTTCACCCTATTTCTTTCATATTTCTTCCCCAGCTCCCTCCGCCATTCACAGCAGCTGGGCATGTGCCATACCATGCACACAGTGCCACACCATGCACACAGTGCCATGCAGAAAATACCATGTGGTTCTACACTGCAAAAAATGTGTAGCATTGTAATCTATCTTACAGTTTCTAACAAACATAACATACTTCCAAAGCCTGTCCCTCCCCCTCCTCTCTCGAGAAGCTGCTGGCCAAAACAGGGCTATGAATAGAGGAGGGGATCATGTTCTGTGAAGGAGAAGAGGGATGGGGGTGGGGCTAGGCAGGTCTAGGCATGCCTAAGAACCAGCGAAACCTTTTCAGGAAGTGAAAGACAGCTTGATAAAATCAGATAAAGGGAGATAGCGTTGTTGGTGAAGAACAGAAGAAGCCGATTGTCTGGCTTAGATTAGACTTTCTAAGCTAAACAATAAGCTAGCCAGAAAATGAATAATATCAAATATAAAGATAATTAACATACTATTAATAGGAAAAATTTCATTTTTGGCTGGGCTTCCACTTTAAAGCGGAGTTCAATCCACATCCGGGAGCTCGGGCCGACCGGCGCCAGCAGCTGGGCTCCCTCCTCCGCCAATGAGAGAGTGCAGCAGCGGTTCGCAAATGTGCAGTAGGAACCAGACCATGAAGCCGAACGGCTACACGTCCTGGTTCCCTTACCCTCGATGGCAGCACTCGTCCACCGATCCGAAGATGGATGGGCGGTGCCAACATCGCTGGACTCTAGGACAGGTAAGTGTCCTAAAGTTAAGTGAGTAGCTACTGTATGTGTAGCTGCTGGCTTAATTTTTAAAGGGGCAGCGGACCTCCTCTTTAATGTATTTATTGTAATAGGTTTCATTTTCAAATTTGAAAAATTTGTTTCATTATAATTTATTTCGGAATTGTTGAAATTAGTTACTATTGCCATTCAGAAATTCGGATACATCTGAATCTCCAAATAATGGAAATTTTGTCCGAATTTCGATTTGAAAAGCACATGTCTAACAACCTCTATACTTCTTCAGAATAGGTTTAAGTTAAAGGCATAGGTGCCCTTTAAGCCTCCTTTAAACAGAATGGCAACTAACCAAAAGCAATGTTACCTCAATGCCCTGAACAATAATTTCTCTACTGGCAATTGATTTTCATGTAAATCTCTATGATTTATTATCACACAAGTAGCATTTTGCTATACATTCAGTAGTTCCTTAGAATGAAATTTCAAGCTATTCCTAACTATGCTTAAACCTGCTCCCATCCCCCCTTCTAAAGCCTATTCTAACTACTCTGTAGAAGGAAGATGCATCTTCTTACCTGGTCACATGATCAGCTCTCAATGGCAGCTTTAGGAGGGACAGCTGACAACGGTTGCCCCATAGGAAGCCTCTCCTCCTCCCTGAAACTGGCCGCTGCAGAGATCATGTGACCAGACCGGAGTGCCCTCATAATAAGTATCAGCATCTTCTTTGTACAGGGTAATTAGAATAGGGTTTAAAAGGGGGTGGGAGCAGGTTTAAGAATAGATAGAAATAGCCTGGAATTCCACTTTAATAGGAAAGTGTACTTTCAAAGTATACGTACACCACCCAGCTTAGCTTCCCTGACTTAACTATTCACTTACCAGAGTCCACCAGCCAGAGTAATATATACACCCTCTGATTAAAATGTCAATGCCATTCAGTGGGCCCTAAAAATTCAATAGGGCTGTCCCCATGGGAATTCCATGAACGCTCACCGAGCAAACATTGCACGCTGGCCGCGGCTGTCAGACTCAAGCAAGGAAACAGCTGGAAGGGGATTTTATATCAGGAAGCCAATTAAAGCAAGCCCCTATTTTATGTTGGATTGAGTAGGGAAGGATTAAAACCGAATGACAGGTTTACTGCTGTGTATGTCCCCTCCCTATAGGGTTGATTTACTAAAACTTGAGTGCCGGTTCACACTTATGCACTGCAAATTCAAAGCGGTACGCAGTGCGAGTTTGCATTGTGATATCTGCTTGCTGTGTGCAATTTCAATGCAAAATTAGTGCGAATTTGTGAGGGCAGTGGTCACATCTGCGATTTAATTTCTATAAAATCCAGGCCAAAACAAAACAATTGATGTGAACACTGGACTACGATTTCAATCCAATCCCATAGAAGTCTATGGAGCTGATATTGGCACAGAACCCTATTTTGAACGAGATCAAATTCGCATATACGTGAACAGCCTTCATTGGAAATAAAGCTTTTTTAGATGACATGTGAATCTTATGCTTTTCAGATCGCATCTAATCCGCATAGAATTTGCATAAGTGTGAACCGGCACAGAGTGCAAAATCTGGTGCAGCTGTGCATGGTAGCCAAGCAGCTTCAAACTTCAGCTTGTTCAATTAAGCTTTGACAAAAAAACGTGGAAGCCGATTGGTTTCTATGCACAGCTACACCAGATTTTGCACTCTCCAGTTTTAGTAAACCAACCCCAATGTGTCACCAGGACTGAAAGTGTGGGGAGAATCCAAAATTTAGAGTTGTCATTGGAAAAGGAATAGTTTAGAGTGACACTTGTTATGGTGACTATTGGCTAAGAGGGGATTTTTCTTGTTTGGGAGATATTTTCTCATACATTGTGTCCCAATAAGCATGGAAAGGGGTTCTAACTCTTCCCTACTTTATGAAAAAAAGTTTTGGCTTTAGATATTGATAAATTTATGTTAGGAGTATGGGAGCTTTTTTTTAAGTCGATCTTCTTGACTGTAAGAATATCACACAAATATTTGTTACGAAAATAGAGTTTATTAAAAAAACACCTCTAATATTTTCAAGACTTTAAAGGTGCTTCTTCCCCCAATAAAAACAAAACAAAAAAAAAGTACAAGCTGTAATCTTTTTAAATTACTTTTTAAAAAAGTTACAGCAAACCATGGGAGGCTCATTTGTTCTTTTAATATGATGGCATTGTATTTCGTAACCATTTTAAATAGAAGGAAAGCCAATTATACAGTTCTTCAGAAACTATAACGAGAGGTCAATAAGCGGAAGCAAATATTTTACAGCTTAATGTACAACTCCAGATCTCTACTCAAAAGTTCATTGGGGCAAGGTGTTAACAAGCATCTTAGGATTTAGAAGCAGAGTCCTTTTCTGTTTTTTCAGCCGGTGATGACGCTTTAGGTGTCTTGTCTTCAGTGGGTTTTTTCTCAGAAGGTTCAGGTTTTTCCTTACTGGTGTCAGGGGCAGGTTCTTTGGGCTCAATTTTAGCACTTGGAGGCTCGTGGTTTTCGGTCATATCAGGTTTACGATTATCGGGGAAATCTAGAAGAGGTCTGCGAGGTTCCCTTTCTCGCCCCCCAGACCACCTGCTCCTGCCTTCAGGTTCCCTATGTCTGTCACGGTCTGGACTTCCCCGGCCCCAGCTTCTTCTTCCACGGCCTGCCCTCTCATGGTCTTCAAAGCGGCCAAAGTGTTCTCGATCATCTTCATTACGATTTCCAAAAGATCTTCTTCCGAATCGTTCTCTTTCAGGATGAAAGCTCACGATTTTAACTCGGGTTTCTTGGACGGGGACTGT
>BLSH010455364.1:437015-459367 GCA_018402905.1 Glandirana rugosa
GATGTCCGGGTGGGGTCCCAGGAGGACCGGGTGGAGTTCGAGGAGGTTTGGTCGGTATGCCAGGTAGTGTCCCCGGAGGTTCAGTTGACGTTCCAGGAGGTGTGAGACGTGTACCAGGTGGAGTTCCAGGTGGGGTTCCAGGTGGAGTTCCAGGTGGGGTACCAGGTGGAGTACCAGGTGGAGTTCCAGGTGGAGTTCCAGGTGGAGTACCAGGTGGAGTACCAGGTGGAGTTCCAGGTGGAGTTCCAGGTGGAGTACCAGGTGGAGTACCAGGAGGTCCAGGTAGTGTCCGAGGTGGAGTTCCGGGGGCCTGCTCCATGTGGAGGCCCCTGGTATGGCCCTGTTTGGGGTCCTTGAGGTGGTCCTGGCCGGGGGCCTTGAGGTGGAGCCTGTGATGGACCTGGAGGACCATGAGGTGGACCATGAGGTGGACCTTGAGGTGGACCTTGAGGTGGACCATGAGGTGGACCATGAGGTGGACCTTGAGGTGGACCTTGAGGTGGACCATGAGGTGGACCATGGGGTGGACCTTGAGGTGGACCTTGGGGTGGACCTTGAGGTGGACCATGTGCAGAGTGTGGAGGACCTTGCAGTTGACTTGGAGGCCCCTGTGATGGACCGTATGGCTGGTTTGGAGGAGCTTGAGGTGGGCCAGGAGGACCCTGGGGTGGGCCTGTAGAAACATCTGTCGGAGGTTCTTGGGATGAAGCACCTTGTGAATCATCTACAAGACAAAACAAAACATATTAATGGAAGTGAAATTTATATTATTCAAAATGTTATATAGGAACCTAGCATGGGAGAGACATGACTGTTGCCACTACTGAAGATGGTAGTAATCTGGCTATTATGCTGGTCCTCCTGTTTCAATACTTTGATTTAGTGACACAGAACAAATATAAGCAGATTACACCTTCTGTCTACTGAACTGCATACTTGCCCCAGGTCATAACTAAGAGTTTTAAAGTTTAGCATGAATGTCAGGAAACTAGCCTTTTCAAAAGTTGACTATCACATTATGAATTAAATATCACATTTATTTTTTAAAAGATCTCATAAAAGGTTTCATTTTCGAATAAAAACATATAACATTTATACACATATACTCATGCACGCTGTAATAGTAATCATATACAATAGCAAACTACATTTAGGCATTATAAATACAGTTGCTGGACTGAGACGTCCAATCTGTTCACTATGAAATAGGCATACATTCCTGGCATCTTTATTTGGCTGTGTCTAAAGGGAGACTTTGGAGCTCAGAGGCCCCCTGGAAGTGTAATAGTTACTGATCTGTCAACTGCCTGTCTCCATGCGGATAATTTATGCTTTCTCCCAGCTCGAGTGTATATGACAGTACTAAATATCAGTCCTATACAGTGGTCATGTAGTGGCAGTCCTCAGGTTTCAAGTGGATTATAACCGAGAGAGCGAGATAAAGGCCCAGAGAACAACCCAAGGTATAACTTGAAAGAATATGGGGAGAGCCCTCTTAGTGTAGTATTCATGTAGAACTAATAATTAAAATAATAGTGATTGATGTAGAAGCATTCAGAAACCTAACTTACATTTGGTGAGATTGTTGTGACTGTTGAGTAGGACATGCAAACTTCCTAGTACGTGACTGGAGAATATTCCTGTCTGCCTGCAGGTTAGGGCTGGTCACTCAATGCCTTGGGGGTTCCTGATCCTTGGAGGGACCCATCAGGGCGATATTCAGCTTGTTGTCTGAGAAGAAACAAGAATCCTTCCGTGGTCTGAACTGCAGAGGTGCCCATAAGAACATATGTTGTGGTGTGTCTGGAAACAGATCGGGGTTATCGTACTGAATACACATCACATTTCTTTATATGTATCGTGGCTCAAACTTGCCATTTCAGTTTAAAGGTGACAGAGGTGTTTTCTTGTTCTTCATCAGAGCATCTCTGTACAGAAAAGGAAAACATCTGCCTCACCTTTAAATTGAGGAAGTGGCCATTTTGAGACACGCAATGAGTCTTTGGTGAAATAAAAAAAATGGATGTTCACTCAATATGACGACACGGTCTGTTTCAAGACACCATAAATTTCTATTGGCGCCTCTGCCTTTCAAACTACCTTCAGGTTCTTGCTCCTTCTTGGACAACAGTCTGTAGTGGTTTACACTTCCTTTAAACCAAAGTGCTCTGTTATTTGGTACTGTCATACACATTCCAGGTCAGAAAATAGTAACTCTAAACGTAAAACAGGAACAAGTTGTTGCCAAAGTGACCACTAGTTATTCACTAAAATTAAACAAGACATCTATTTGATCACTATGGACAACTATACATTTGTCCCCATTTTCTGGTCTTTAGTTTTTATGTCCATTTTTGTAGTACTTCTCAACTCTGGCCATTGGTACCAACGGTGTCTATTCCAAGGACACAGAATCTGAAGTTAAAGGGTAACTCAACTTATACAAATGGAGCAAAGTAAACCACCTCTTTGATTAATACATAAAAGGTATCCTCTTTGCATTTTAATCATCCAATCATGTGCAAACTAAAATACTTTTTTTCCCCTTGCACATGATTGGGTATTCAAAGTAAATAATTTTCATGGAAGTCTGAACATAAGCAATTTTGGCAAATAAAGTTTACAATAAAATGTAATAATTTGCAGCAAAATTAACACACAAAAATACTTAAAACATTATGACATATTTTAACTCAGGACAGCACTGTGGGAAAAATATTTTGTCTGAAAAGACACACATACAGACTTCCTGATCTCCAGTGGCCCTTCGAGAAAGCCCAACACTGATGGTAATCTCATAAATACAAGTCTCATGAATAAACACAAGAAAAGTAAAGTCTGTAAATTGATCCCAACCTTACCAAGTCAGCTCAACTGACAGCACCAGCCCTGTGTAAGCAATTAAAGGGTACAACTCTGCACTCATCAACAGAGTACTGTGGTCATACTGTCATTCTCCTTGTCATGCTTTGTATTTCTGTAAACCACACTCCTATGACCATATAGGTTAATTTTAAAACTTTGATTTTCCTGTTTTAATATGTCTAAATAAAACATATTTAATGACGACATTTTTCTAATTTTTGGAGTTAATGCCTTTAAAAGTCCCCACCAGAGGATTTTCTCGTAGTTTGTAGTATCCAGGAATGTGGGCATTTTCTCCTCTCCTAGAATAGCACTAGCATTTATAACTAAACAATTAAAACTATATTTTTTGTAGGCCAAGTGTATTTAATAATGCTATGATGCAGTTTAACCACTTGCCGACCAGCACTTCAACTATTACTGCTGGCCGGCGGCTTTGTCGTTACCCTGCAACTACCTGTAAGTTGTGGGGGAACTTTCAGGTTTACAAGTGCGCCCCCACAGCACGAGTTTGTCAGCATGCTCGCAGCCAATCATTTTGACTGTGAACCTGGTTATGGCTGTGGCCAATCACAACACACGTGTGCATTAACAGTCCAGATCTGGCTGTTTTATTCCCCGATTTAACTTACTGTTCAGAGCTAAAATCAGGAAGAAAAGCCAGCTAGTCTGAGTAAAATAAGTACACATACCTTTGTTAGGCACACAGCTGACCTTTTGATTGCCCTCCTGTCACCCAGCCAGTGCTATTAGTACAGTGTCAGTGTAAAGTATCATCAATGTATTAGTTTCACTAGCGCCATCAAGATGGTGTCAGTGCCAGTCTCAGATTGCCCACCACACTATCACAGTCACACTATAAGCAGCTTATAATCATGGTCAGAACTAGACTAGTGTCCCCAATAGTATAGTGCCCCCAAAAACTTCCTTCTTGGTAAACAGAGTGTACAGTGGGGCACATTTATGAAGCAAATTAAACAACTAGACATAGTTCAAGCTACCTTTCATTTTGCAAAGTCTACGCTAGAATTTTTCTGTGTATTTGCACCCCGTGTCTGTAATTTCAGGCAACCAACTGTGACACATTTGCAAACGTCTGAGACAGAAGTGGTCAGGTTAAGAGCAGAGGGGGGAGTTTATGACTCTGGCTGTAGCCTTGTTAAGCAAATCTACCTCCCTGCTCTTGTTTACCCAGTGGCAGAATTGCCCCCAGTGTGGTATAGTTACCAAATCCCATATTTCCAAGAGCCTGCCTCTGTGAAAGAATCCTACATGCTCCGAGATAAAACTTTCATCCCTGGTCCAGAGTTTCTCAACCCCTTCTCGTCTCCTACGGCATAAAACATGCATTCTTACTTCCTGGTAGAGAGTCTTAGGCTGGCCATAGACAACAGAATTTTCTTTCCTGCTGTGGATGGCAGGAAAGAAAATCAATTCCCACATCAAGTTAGTGTTGATGCCTGCCGTTGCGCTATGGATTTCTGCCAGCAGGGGGCACAGAGAGCATTCACAGCCAGCAGAATACAATGGTTACTGCTATTGGCTAGAACAGCTGTCAGTAACCATATGTTACTTGGGTAACACATGGTTGGATTAACTTGGGTACAATCAGCCTGCCCATACATGGTTTGAATCTTGGCCGGTTCAGCAGGGACTGAAATTGGAACAGTCTTTGGCCGGCTTTAAGCTGGGCATGCGTGGATCAAATTGTAAGCGTTTGCTGCTGAATCAGACGAAATTCTATTTGTGGGAGATCCTGCTGGCACCACCCTGCTTGGCAAACTTTAATCTGAAGATTGAAGGAGCTGAGCAGTGACTGGAGCCAATCAACTGTAGTCACTTTTTAGGTATTTTAACAGCCACGGGCACCAACTGCCAAAATTAATTTTCTGGCAGGTGAGATTTGTACTTTCACACTGTTTAGCGGTTGCAAACTCATTTAAAAAAACAAAACAAAAAAACAAACAAAAACCCCATCTTCACCCTGTCTTCCTTCCAGGTCCACAGGCTCCAACTGTTTTGAAAGGCCGCGTCACAATGGCATTACTCTTGCTCATGTGCACAGGAGTCTCAATCGCGGCACATTGCCCATTAGGCCTTATCCTTTAAAAGCTGGCTACAAAGTCCATTGAGTATATAAATTGTGCCTTCTTGGTTAAGTGGAGCAAAGGCATACCCACACTGCATCACACGATGGCATAGGAAGTGTGCAGAGGGATAATTAAGAACCACAGCATTGTGGGATGAGGTGTAAATATTCCCCATTTTAACTGACTGTATACGTTATACTAGTTTATACTATATTATACCAAGGGGGATTCTGGGTGCCTGATGCAGCCACGCCAGGAATATGGAATAGCTGATATGCGAAGATTCATTTTCAACTTTGTTTGAAAAAGAAAGGTTTGTTTTGACATAGGTTTTGTTCTCTAAATTAATTTGTCTGGGTAAGAGTCTTGTCCTTAAAGAGAAATTGAACCGTGGAAGTTTTGCCCCAAAAAAAGCAGGTAGAATGCCAAAAAACTGGTCACCAATATTGCCCATGGTCTCCCAGATCTTTACCACAGTTACGGACTTACCACGCTTTGATCTGCACTGTGCATCTGCGTGGATTCGGCCATCTTGGTCTTGTGCTTTATTTCCTTATGTCAGCACCTCCAGCAAGGAGATGAGAAACACAGTACCATTACCAAATCTCCTGGGACTTGCAGTCAGAGGGAGCAGTGCCTCAGATCTTGCACTGTAGATATAAAGCTATAAGGCCATGGACACAGGATTACCTGTGTACACGCTCATATACCAGTAAGTGCACTGAGATTTTTCAAAAGGAAGTCAAATTTCAGGGTACTACTAATTTAATATTTCTAAATGTTCCCTATAACATCGCAATTCTTCACTTTTTGAGTTCAGTACCTCTTCAAAGATGGTCATTTAGTTGTTTTGTAGTTAGAAGGCATTAACCTAGGGAAAAGTAAAACCAGCTTGGTCCAAATTTGGGAGTTCTGTAGTCATTCACCCAAAACATTTTGCATGGAAACTCAACATTGTTAAGTGCACAAATCAGTGGATTCCTTATTTATTCTCCAGTTGGTGCCTCCATCTTGCCTTTCACACAGCATATTGAAAGCAAAGCCAGGTTGTCAATCATAGCCATGTTAAAGGGGTTGTAAACCCTCAGGGTTTTTCACCTTCATGCATTCTATGAGTGAAGGTGAAAAACCTCCTTTAGTGTAACTGCCCTCCTTTTACTTGAACCCTGTCTTTTCAGCGCCGTGGACAAGCACACCCACTCCAGCTGGTGTCTTGGGTCCTGATTGGATAGATTGATAGCAGTGCAGCCATTGGCTCCCGCTGCTGTCAATCAAATCCAATGTCGTGGGAGCCGGGGCTGAGTCCTGCTCTGTGTCAATTAACGCAGCAGCAGGACACAGGAGTGTGCCCACGCGGGTGCCCTCAGGGAAGCAGGGAGGGGCCAGGAGCGCCACAGAGGGACCCCAGAAGAGGAGGATTGGGGCCACTCTGTGCAAAACCCATTGCACAGAGGAGGTAAGTAGGACATGTTATTTAAAAAAAAAAAAAACAAAGCTTTACAATCACTTTAAGGACATCTGTGCCCTTTCTGTGACAGTTGTGTCACTGCTCTGCAAACATCAGTGGCCAGAAGAGTGGTTAGAGATGGACAGCTTTGCTGCGGACTTGACAGAAAGCTGAATTAAAGTTGAATGTGAATAGAAGTATAATGTACATTTTATGAAAAGGAGTGCATATTTGCATTTTGAAAAATAATTATATTTACACAAAAATAGCACCTAAATGTCTTAAAATTAGCTTGGTACAGCAGCACCCAGAATGGGATAGGGAGGGGCAGCCCTATGAGCCAGACTCTGCTCTCTTCTGCTGTTAGCATGTTCCCTGAAGTACGTGTGTTTCAGCTGAGTTGATGACTTAGACTGGGGGGGGCAGGGAGGTGACATGATTATACTTCTGAACTAACAGGGAAAGTGGTGTTCAACCCCTCCCCCCTTCTGGCTATGCTGCCTGGCAAAGGGTATGCATTACACAGGAGCCTGGACAGAATTACAAATCCTTTGGCAGATAAGAAACTGAACGTGGATTTAGCCATTTGCAAGAAGTTTATTGTGGCCCTGAATCTAAGAGATCATCCCCACATGTGCGTTTATTGCACAATTCCCCTACCTCCAGGTGAGTGGTAGCTTGGATATTCATTGTACATGTGTTGTAGCTGTCTGGGCTCTGAGAATGCTTTCTGCTCATGCGCAATGCTAGCGCATGTCCAGTGATGGGAAGCAATCTACCCGAGAAGAGTTTGTGAATTCTTATGAAGCGGAAAAACTTACAGGTTCCGACAACACTTGTGGGGGATCAGCCATTTGCATTACTGCTGAATAGGGTTGTAGAAATGACAATGTAACTAGCGTCAGCATTAGGGAAACAGCAGCATCACCAGGAAATTTCTTCACAGGAACTAAAGCCCCGTACACACGGTACAGCGGTCGTACAACAGCGGACATACAGCCAGCTTTTTGTACGATCATCTGACCGTTCGTACACGCGATTGCAACAGCCGTCGTACAACTGGAGTTGGATAAGCAGACTAGAAAACTTTGGTTCTACAACAAGCGGCTGTACGACTGTACCGTGTGTACAGAGAAGTTGGACCAACAAAGTTGGACGTGCAAAACACGCATGCTCAGAAGTGTCCTTTCTGGGAAACCTACGTTCCTAATTCACAAATCACATGCACCTGAACTTCCTCATTATACGCTCGTAATACGTCACTACGTTAGGCGAGAAACAACAGCGAACATACGATTTTGGACGTCCAGTCGTACGATCGTGGCATTCGTGTGTACGGGGCGTTAGGGTAAGGAAAAATGTACTGCAAATTTGCACAATACAGTTTTTTTGGTTCAATATCTTTATTAAAGTTTGCAATACAAAACAAGAGTATAAACTGTCAAGCGTACGGATTGTGCTTACAAAACATATCTGGAAGAGCCATATCTCAAATGGCATAGGCCGAGGGGCTAACGGCCATATATTAGAGTCCAGATGTACACATTAATGAATAGGAACCAAACAATTTTAGTATTAAGAAGTCAGAACACTGGCTAACAGAAAAGTGTTATTATAATAAATTGTAAAAGGAGATCACTAATATAGAGTTTTACATAAGGTCAGTGTAAGCTTATATCAGATTACTGGATTTTTTGTGGAGAGAAGAGAAAAATAAGGGAAAAACAAAAAGGCCTTGCACACAGGCAAAAGGCTATGGCATAGAAGAGCAAAAAAGGTGAAAAAGAAAAACGTGATAGAGAAGTGGAACAGAGGAGTGGGTAGGGAACACCTGTAACCGTATTCAGGGACTAAGGAGTCTGCACAATACAGATTTTATGTTTTCCCTGGGTGAACTTTATAAAATGAGTGCCTTTATCATACAGGTATCTATGTCTTCACCGTCATTAGGTCTGATGGTTGCTCTGCATGTTCATATATTTCAAGGCCATCATACAGGATGATTCTAATGTATAGGGTGAGTTCATAAACATCAGGGTAAAGTCAAATGTCTTCTCTTGCCACCAGAGTCAGATCCTCACTGAATCTTTGTTGGAAGTTCGGATGTTCAGAGTCCAAAGTAGCCATATTGTTCAAAGAACTGGAGGCGTTCAATAGTGCAAAATGTCACCATACAGAGCTTAAATCAGGGGTCCTCAAACTACACCTCACAAGGTCCTTTACCCGGCCCTACCATGGGTCCTGCTCCCACAAGCCTCCTCCGCCGCTGTTATCAGTGAACAGCGCAGATCAGGACAGAGGGCAGGAGGAGGAACTGCCCAAATTACCTTAAACCGCATGTGATTGGTTGCTAGGACAAAGGGTATCCAATCATCAGCTTGCTAATATGGAAAGTCACTCTGCTGGTTCCCAATCGCAGCCTCTGTCCAGAACTGTGCTGCCTTCTGCTCTTGGCTCTAAGGTAGGACACTGCAATGGGAGGGAAAGGGGGGGGGGGGAAGAGAGGTCACTGCTATAGGGCAAAGGTGGTCAGAAAACACGAGTGTGTGTGTGTGGTGATATAAAGGGGCAGAGGAGACTGTTATGGGCACGTGTGCCCCGTAGCAGTGTTATCTGCCATCCTTAACATTACCCCTCCCTGATCCTTACGTTCTGAGCCTAACACACTCCTGATCCCTGGGGTCTGAGCCTAGTGCACTCCTGATCCCTGCATTCTGCATAGTATATGTGCAGTGTGCATAGGAATTCATCCATTTTTTTTTTTTCAAACTATAGTCCAGCCCCCCCCAACAGTGAGGGACAGTGAACTGTCCACCCCATTTAAAAAGTTTGAGGGCCCCTGGCTTAAATGATGCAATTGCAAGGGCTGAAATAGTTTTCTACGCAAAGGTTAGCCCTACCACTTTATTCATAGGTCTTCAATATGGATATCATGAGGGGGATATATTGCATTTCACATCCTAAATGCTTTAAGTGGGGTATAAAAACATTGCAGACCAATCTTTTTGCAATATTTACAGAGAACAGTGCGTTCATATAAGTGCAACGGTATTTATGAAACGTATGGGTGAAAAAGTCTACTACAAATCTACTGACCCACCACATGCTCCCAATGCCCAGAAATAGTCTGGCCTAGCATTTAATTGTAAATCTTAGATTTTAATTTGAAGTAAGCTTTATGGATACATTTTTTAAGATTTAAATTACAGAAGGTATATTAGTTTTAAAATGTACACGCATTTCAGAATTTCTGTATCTCAAAGTTTTTTAAAACAATTTCAAATATATAAAAAAACGAAGATAAATTTGAAGTAGTATTAAAGCGATATTAAAAAAAAAAGAAAGAAAAAACTTGCCATTTAATAACAAACATGTTATACTTACCTGCTCTGTGCAATGGTTTTGCACAGAGCTGCCCTGATCCTCATCTTCTCAGGTCCCCCACCAGCACTTCTGACCCCTCCCTCCTGTCAAGTACCCTCACAGCAAACAGCTTGCTGTCAGGGCACCAAACTAGGCGCACTCCTAAGCCACTGCTTTGCCTATCCAGACACAGGGCTCACCTTTACCCCTCTATCTCCTCACTAGCTACCACTGCTGTCTCAGCCAATGAGAGAGAGTCCCTTATGCACATCGGTGGGGCTCGGGTAAGTGTTTGGGGGGCTGCTTCACACAGAAGGCTTTTTACCTTCATGCATACAATGCATGAAAGTAAAAAAATCATGAGCCTTTAGAACCACTTTGAAGCTAAACTTTGCCCTGAAATCAAAGATTTGCCTTGTTTGGCTTTAACCACTTACCAACCGGAAGGTTTTCCAGTTTTAGGACCAGAGCACTTTTTGCAATTCGGCACTGTGTCGCTTTAACTGACAATTGCGCGGTTGTGCAATGCTGCACCCAAACAAAATTTGCGTCCTTTTTTTCACACAAATAGAGCTTTCTTTTGGTGGTATTTGATCGCCTCTGCGTCATTTCTGATCGCCGCTATAAACAAAAGAAGAGCGACCATTTTGAAAAAAAAAAACAAAATTTTACTTTTTGCTAAAATTCAAATCCAAAAAAAAAATATAAAAAAAACTTTTTTTTTTCACTGTTTTTGGCCGATTTATGTAATTCCTCATATTTGTGTAAAAAAAAAAAAATCGCAATCGACGTTTATTGATTGGTTTGCGCAAAAGTGGTCGCGTTTACGGATGATGAGAATTCATTTCTGGGGTTTTTATTTTTACTAGTAATGGCGGCCATTTTTAGCGGTACTGCAGCGGACATGTCGGACATTGACACTTTTTTGGGACCAATGACATTTATTCAGCGATCAGAAATGTAAATGTCCACTGATTACTGTATAAATGTCATTGGCAGTGAAGGGGTTAACCTGGGGAGGGAGAGCTAGGGGTTAACTGTGTTCCCTGGGTGTGTTCTTACTGTGGGGGGGTTGGGCTAACATGGGCATGAGAGATCTAACTAATCCCAATGACAGGGATCAGTAGATCTCTCATGCCCCTAACAGAGTGGGGAACCGCCGTGTTTACATCGGCGGTTCCCCGTTCTTTCCCTGTAGCCACTCATTGCAGCTCGCTGGCGGACATTGGGTCCGCCCGAGCTGTGGGCACACTCCTCAGGAGTGCGGCGGCCACGCGCGTGCGCCCCCTAGTGGCTGTTCGCATATCGCCGCCTTTTTACAGCGATTCGCGCTCAGCATCCCGACTGCCGTCGTGAAAACACGGCGCGCAGTCGGGAAGTGGTTAATATATCAGAAAGTTACCTTTTATGGGGAGCAGCTCTCCCTTTCTTGTTTTGGAATATTCAAAACGTTCTAACAATAGAGTTGCTTTAAAGTATAACTCCTGAACTCGTCAGTTTTTATTGCAGTCTGTGCTCAATTAGTGAGTGTCACCCTCCCTATTTGTCCTGTTTATCATTATTTAAAGCAAAAGAAAATCCCAAATTGTTGGTCGTCCCCAGAAAAGTAAGAGAGGAAATCTTCCAATGGGGACACTATTTCCTTTAATTTGTAGGGATTCCCCCTCACTTCCTGTTTGGCTATGGAACAGGAAGTGAAGGCAAAGCTTCGCAATGGAACACAGCTTAAAAAAATTTGAAGGGCTACAACCATGTCTTGCTCTGTCCAAAATAAAAAAGAAAAAAATTTTGCCTACAGTTCTACTTTAAGTGTACCTCTAATACAATACTTTTTCAAGCTGTCATCTGCCACAATACATTAACAGTTTTTAAGGTCATGCAGTGTATGAACAGTGGAGGAATGTTGATACCATTTGATAATACAGAAAAAGACAATGAAAGTAATCTTAATGCACACACATAGATCTATATCTATTTCTGTGCAAAAGGTTTAGGCAGGTGTGAAGAAATGCTGTAAAGTAAGAATGCTTTCAAAAATATATATTTTGATTGTTGTTTTTATTAAATTACAAAATGTAAAGTGAGCGAACAAAAAAAAATCTAAATCAAATCAATATTTGGTGTGACTACCCTTTGGCTTTAAACCAGCATCAATTCTTACACTTGCACAAAGTCAGGAATTTTGTAGGATTAGAGTTGGGTGTATGATTAACCAATTTATACCAAGCAGGTGCTAATGATCATCCAATGTAGGTTGAAACACAGTCATTAACAGAAGCAGAAAGAGCTGTGTATGAGGCTTAAAACTGGGTGAGGCACAGCCAAACTTAGCTACTGCTAAGGTGAAGTTGTGGAGGACAGTTTCATGTCACAGGTCATATACCATGGCAAGAATGAGCACAACAACAAGACACAAGGTAGTTATACTGCATCAGCAAAGTCTATCCCAGGCAAAGATTTCAAAGCAGGCGGGGGTTTCAAGATGTGCTGTTCAAGCTCTTTTGAAGAAGCACAAAAAACAGGCATCGTGGACGACAATAGGCATAGTGGTCGGCCAAGGAAACAATGCAGCAGATGAGACACACAGCATGCCTACTTACCTTTGACATCAGCACAAAACTGGCAGAAACCAGTGTAACTCAGATACACCCATCTACTGTCTGGAGAACTTTGGCCAGAAGTGGTCTTCATGGAAGAATTTCAGCCAAAAAAGCCATACCTCTGACATGGAAATAAGGCTAAGCAACTCAGCTATGCACAAAATCATAGGAACTGGGTGCACAAAATGGCAGCAAGTGCCCTGGACCGATGAGTCAAAATGTGAAATATTTGGCTGTAGCAGGAGGTAGTTTGTTCATCTAAGGGCTTGTCAGCAGTATAGTAATGAATGCCTGCAGGCAACTCTTAAAAATTGTAAGTTCGCAGGAGCAGGGCTCCTCTAACCCTCTTGTTTTGAATTGTACTGTTGCTGTATTGTCTCTCTTTATATTGTAAAGTGCAGCACAAACTGTTGGTGCTATATAAACCCTGCAGAATAACTGAAGTATGGTGGAGGTTCCTTACAAGTTTGGGGCTGCATTTCTGTAAATGGGAGTTGGAGATTTGGTCAGGATCAACAGAGTACTTATTGCTGACAAATATAGGCAGATACTTTTCCATTATGACACGCCATCAGGGAGGCATGTAATTGGCAAACAACCCCCAAACATATAGCCAATGTCATTATGAACTATCTTATGAGTAAAGAACAAGAAGTCCTGGACATGATGATTTGGCCCCAGCAGAGCCCTGATCTCAATATCGAGTGTCTGGGATTACATAAGAGACAGAAGGATATGAGGCAGCCTACATCCACAGAAGTTCTGTGGTTGGTTCTCCAAGATGTTTGGAAAAACCTACCTGCTAAGCTACTTCAAAAAAACTGTGCAAGTGTACCTGGAAGAATTGGGGCAGGTAAAAGGTGGTCACACCAAATATTGATTTGGATTTCTCTTCTGTTTATTTTTATCAATTAGCAAAATGGAAAATAAACTATTAACACTTCTATTTCTGAAAGCATTCTTAGGCTTAATGTAAAACCTCTCCTGAACGATTTTCAACTTGACAGATTGTATCGTTTTGCCGCATTTGCATTTAGAAGCTGTAAATGAAATGCAGTTAAAAGCGCATTACCGCGTTTACAAGCTGTTAAAATGCATTTGGCATTTCAAATGCCTCTGAACATCCACCTGAAAGTGGTTGTCAACTCGACAAGCATTTAAACTACAGGTAAGCCTGTAATCAGACTTACCTGTATATCTCCTAAACCTGTATGGTATAGGAGATGTACGCTATACTGGCACGTGCCAATGTCATTCGGCACATGTGCAGTGAAGGCACAGCCTCCGTGCCCTTTCGTTACTGACAGCGTGCCGAGATTGGCGGCTCCAGGCAGTCACAGCGCCGGAGTTCGCGGCCCTGGAAGGAAGAGGGACGAAGATGGACGCTTCCTACTGTGGGGACAGCGCGGGCGTCGATGGCAGGTAAGTGGCACATAATAGACTACTATGCGATGCATACTAGCCTATTATGCTTCTACACTGCAGGTGAATAAGAGGAAGTAAACCCATCAGGGTTGACATCAGGATTTACTTCCTCTAATGCACTTTTTTGTTTTCCAAAAGATGCTTCTAAACTTAACTGCCTATAAACTACCCTGTGTACATGTACTGATAAGATAACAGAGGAGAGTTCAGGGGCAGCTGAAAAGAAAACCCCCTCCCAACTGCTCCTAAACATCCGTTTACCTGCAGCATTGTACATAAAGCCTTCATTTACAGTGTTTTTCACAGCTGTATAAAGGCTTTGTACAGATATATATATATATATATATATATATATATATATATATATATATAATTATACATATTCAGACACATATATTACTTGGTACCCAGCATTAAACCGATCTAAACTGAGAATCTGGACTGTAAAAAGTGTAACACTGAAAATCTATCAAACTTTCTAGCCAGAAGAGGGACAGAGGTAGTAAATATAATAAAGAATGGGTACTACACAGAGCGCACTTAAACGACAACTATAAACAACTAAAATTGAACACATATTATAAAAGGCACTGTTTTACATACTAAAAGACTTGTCAGCAAATGTAGAAAAACAGGCCCAACACTCTCTGATTTTGTAATTTAAGCTATACTCTACCACTGCTTTACCTTTTGCTTACTCCAGTCTATTACAAAATGCACTGGGCATGCCCACCCAGAACTCTCCTCTCTACTGTAAGTACTTCCAAGGCAGGCTTTGTTAACTACACAGTGGGTATGTGGCAAGACAGATTTTAGCCAATTACACTAGATTCATTGAAGTTCATTACCCTTTTATATTCCCTGGAGCTATTCCAGTCTATAATGCCCTTATATTCATTGGCATAATTTAAAAGTCCTAAATACAGGCAATCCCCGAGTTACAAACGACTCCTACTTACGAACCGAGCCGAGCAGCCCACAGTGCTGTATAGCATAGCCACAAGAGCCCCAAATAACAACTGCACACTGAGTGCCTGTTCACATATGTCCGGTGTATCCGGAGTACGGATTCAGTGTGAATTGAAAAAGTCCTGTCCAGTGAGGTCCAGCTCAGGTGAAAATTCAGGTCCATTGACTTCTATAAGAACGCTTCTAAATTGCACGTCATTCACTTGTGAATAGATACAATCCTGACCTGATACTGATACAATCCTGATCAAAAAAATTACCCGATACTGATACAATCCTGATCTGATACTAAGACAATCCTGATCAAAAACTGACCTGAAATGCTGAAAAACTACTTTGTAAATTAGCTGTGAAAACCTAGCTTCAATTAGCACCGCACATGTGTGAACCCAGCCTCAGCACTGCTCAGAACATCCCACATCACGCCACAGGTTGAAGTTACATTTACAAATGAACAGTTCCGACTTACAAATTTGATTTAAGAATGAACCTACAGTCCCTAAACCCTTTGCAACTCGGGGACTGCCTGTAATGGCAACTTTTCCAGCACTTTTTATAGAGCAATGTCAGTGTGTAGTGAAAATTGTAGCGCTCCCTAACATTGGTGGTGACCCCTTACATTGATGGTTAGTTATAGAAAGGCTCCCAGTACACTGGTGATCAGCTTCAACTTGTGACAACCACTTTAACCTACAGGTAAGCCTATAATAAGGCTTACCTGTAGGTGCCCTGCATATCTCCTAAACCTGCATGGTTCAGGAGATATGCAGTGTTCTGGATGTGCCGACATCATTTCGCCACATGCGCAGTGAAGAAGCGGCCTCCATGCCGTTCCTCCACTGCGACCGTGCCGTGACTGGTGGCTCCCCCGCGCATGCGCGGGAGTGACGTCACGCGACTCCGGCCAGTAACAGCACCGGAAGGAAGAGGGGCAGAAGATGGACCCCGCCAGCACAGGGGACAGCGCTGGACGTTGCAGGCTTCGTTTGCATGTAAGCGGCACATAATGGGCTACTATGCGATGCATTGTAGCCCATTATGCTTCTACATTACAGGGGAATGTAGAGGAAAGTAAACCCCATCTGGGTTTACTTCCTCTTTAAAAGAATACCCCTTATAAACAACCAAAAAGATCATTGTCGTTGGTCGTTATCTGATAGGAAGAGACTGCTCACTTCTCAAGAAGCGCTAGCAATCTCTGGAGGAATCCTGGTCAAGACTGCTATAGATATATTTGAATATTTATTTTCAAGATTCTGCATCCTAGATAGAGGGATGTAGGGAGGCAGACATTCCTGATTGTATGGGACACAAGGAAACATAGTCAAGAATGACATCTCAATGGCAAACAGCAACAATAGCTTACAGTTATAGGAAGTAATAAACAGATGGAAAACCACAAACCGTGTATTAAGGGCATCTAAACTACATCATTTCTTAAATTTATCAGCATCTTAGAAGCAAAATGGAAAACAAAACATAGAATGAGAATACTACACGGTACCACTTAAACTAGGTATACACGTACCGAATCGGCTGGTTCAGCAGGAACTGGACGAATTTCAGTCCGTTTGCACCAGTCTGTTCAACAGGAGCCCGTCCAATGACCGGGGCGGGGGTGGGGAAGATCAAGTTTCCCCGTCAGATTACAAAAACACAGTGGGAAAGATTTACTCATCCACGTCGCATGTGTGGATGCGGGAATCTGAGTTTTTTTTTTTCCAGCTCAACCCGCTGGTTGAAAATAAAAAACTGAACGTATATACCCAGCTTAATGTGTAGCACAGGGTCTGCTTGATTGGATACAAATAGAATGGATAGGTGGACTCTCAAAACAGTTTTGGGTTAATTTTAAATGATTGTGCAGTAGATTGTACAATTAGATCAGAACTGAAGGACATTGTTGAGGTCTTTGTGAAATCTTACTTGAGCTTGTAAATGTGCACCACTGTGATATTTTTAAATTACATCTAATTTACATGGCATACACTCAACTTCAACCTGCATAAAAATATGTACCATAAAGGCCAACCGAAGCCTCACACATTTTTCTCTTTATAGTCCTGTAGCCCCCCCACGTTAGGCTTCTTTGACTGATTTTGCTTGGAAATGTCTTAATATTTTTTCAAATCAGTGAAAATTCTGCTTTTGGTCCCCATGCTGCAGTGCTCTGTGCTGGCAGAGCCAACAGTCACGTCCAGCACCACAAGTGTCTTCTACTGCAGAAAAGCAGAGTGTGCGCTAGATCAGTTCTGCAGCCAAGTGCTAATTACCAAATGCAAGGTCTACCTCTGGTGCCCATTGGACTGTACAGCCATATTTGCACCGATCAGCCGTAACATTATGACCACCAATTATATAACCCATTGAAGAATGGGCGCTACTAGACTTCTGCAGGTATGCTGTGGTATATGGCATCAAGCAGTCAGTAGTGCAGATCTTTCAAGCCCACCTTCGGGAACATATTCCACCCGTTTTTAGGGTGGAACATATAACCTGTTTCTGTTGCCACTCAGGGATGCGCTGCCTCTATGTTACAGCAGTACGGGGAGAAGAAGTTCACCATACCAGCTGTCAAGTTTTGAAAAAAATTCTGTAAATAAATTAACCACCGACATCCTTTGCTGCTGTCAGCATGTAGTTCTCAATTAATTACCAGGGTGCTGTTCAGCACTCTGGTAGTTTGTTGATTTTTCCTGCTAGCGTGAAACTCCCTTAGACTGACAGTCTGCAGGAGTCCTGCATGGCACCAGCAAGCTATTGATCATAAAAAAAAAATTAAAAAAATAATGCACATTCTTTTGCGTTTACCTTTTTTTTTTATTAAAGTTTCTTATGCTTTAAGTTCTGTAACCTGTGAGGCAGGGCCTCAATGGATCAGACTTGTGCATTGGACTGAGATGTGGAGACTGGAGGCCATGAAGCCCCATATGCAACAAACTTTGCTGCATTGTGTGTTCTGGCTCCTTTCTATTGGAACTAGCATGAACTCATCAATGTGAGCTATAGGAGCTTTTCTATTGGATCAGACTACTAGGGCAAGCTTTCACTCCCCCATGTGCATCAATGAGCTTTTGCCGCTCAGGACCCAGTCATCAGTTTTCCTTCCTTGGACCACTTTTGGTAGGTTCTGACCACTGCAGACTGGGAACATCCCATAAGAGCTGTCGTTCAAGAGATGCTCTGACCCAGTCAATTACAATCCAGGCCCTTGTGAAAGTCTCTCAAATTTGCTTTTTTTTGCGTTCAACACATAACTTCAGGGACAACACATTCACATGCTGTCTAATACATCCCGCCCATTTTTAAATCCCAATGTAATGAGGTAATCAATGTTCACGTTACCTGCCAGTGGTCATTACGTTGGCTGATCGGTGTGGACGGCCCACACAATAAAATATGGACTATGAAAATGAAAAGCGTACAGTGCTCTTCAAAAGAAAAATATATGTATAAAACCTCATTTGGGCTTTAACTATTTAAAGTGTATCTATACTCAAAAATAGTAATATATGCAATGTGTCTGTCCTCCAGCCTTGTAGTTTCACATAGAACTCTCTGCAAGTAGCTAGACATACCTTTGATCCATACTGCAGGAAAAACTTCCTTGCTTGCAGTGACACAATGTTCATGCCTTTTGAAAGTGCTCAGCCTGTGACTCCACACTGCAGATTGTATTGTAGTTTCAGCACACAGCAATGTCTGAACACGGTGTATAGCCAGACGTTAAGCTTTAAACTTACCTAAAGCGAACCACTCTTCCACAGGAGTCGATAGTGGAGATGTTTTTCACAGCTGCAGAACTATAACATTGCAAGCATTTCTTTTACCCCTTCAACATATAAATCTCACTGAGGCTGCCATACTGGGGAAAATTAAACCGCTAGCTACCCTTATGTGTGCTCCCATATTCAAAACTCAGGGGTTACTAGTTTGAGTTAACCTATACATAGAACTTTGACTAATAAACACACCTCTATATACATCATGCCCATTCTTGGGCAGGGCCCAATGCACACTGGGAGCGGTTTTAGAAAGGAAAGTATGATTTATTTAATGCTGCCGGAAAGGTGCTGCAACTATGCATAAGGATACCCAAAACTTTCAGAAAGTGATGGATTCAGATGAGTGGACAATCACTACCTGAACACGCATTTATTCAAATAAGGAAATACTTGTTACCTATAGTTAGCAAGTTTTTTTTTATATGTTATTGTGCTGAAATTATTAAAAAAAAACTAAAGTTATGTTATGATTTCCTTTAAGTGAAGAGCTCAATTCACCATGCTGCACCTCTGTTAAGTTTTGGTACTGACTGAAGATATTTTCCTTCACCATACATTTGTTTAGCTGATGTAGCTACTTAGCCTGTTTGGTTATCCACGATTGCCCCTATTTAGCATTCAAAACTTGAGTGGAACAACCAGATCCAAAAGGATGGGCATGGCAGTATTCAGGTATATTTCTTGCCATCCAATCAGATGTTGAACGCAAAAACAGTGCACAAGTATGGGTAAAACACATTTCAGTCTTTCAAGTCCTAATTCAGAATGAATAAAGTAGAAGTAAAGGCTTACTATAAGGCAGCGGTTCTCAACTCCGGTCCTCAGGACCCACTAACAGGCCAGATTTTAAGTATTACCTTGTGGAGACGAAGACTAGAATACTGCAATCACTGAGCAGCAAATGATATCACCTGTGATGTATTTCAGTTATCCTGCAAACCTGGCCTGTTAGTGGGTCCCGAGGACCGGAGTTGAGAACCACTGCTATAAGGCTTCATGCACACAGGAATTTAAACAAACAGCCAAAAAAACGCCAGTAGCTGATCAGGGATGTTTTCAGCTTTTACCAGCGTTATATTACTGCAGTTTTTTTAGCATTTTTTTTTCTGTTTTTAAAGGGCGAGCGTTTTTTTTCCCCTCAATTGGTCTAAAACATCCAAAAACGTTAGGGATTGAGGTTTTTAAACGTTTTTGGACATTTTTAAGTGTTTGAACGTTTTTACAGCTGAAAACAGTCCAAAAAAACACTCAGCCCTTTTTTTTACAGCTCAAAAACATCACGGCTAAAAACAGCTGATAACAGCCTATGTGTGCATGAACACATAGGATAACATGATGGAGGGTTTATTGACTGTAGAAAAAAATGTCTGCAGCTGAAAACAGCTGCTGAAAAACAGTCAAAAAATGTCATGCATGAGGCCTAAGTGTTTAAAATGGTGTCTGCCCCCCTACTCTTACCCAAGCTGCATATCCTAAGAAACCTGTAGAAACCTTATTTTTTAAATCCATGCCAATGCAGTCATGTAATTGATAAGCAGCAGCTCCCATGTCAGGAAGTGCTCAAAATATGCTCTGAAATTTTGGAGCCATGACTTCACCCACCAGCTCTCATTGCCCATCTGTTATCAGAGCTTCTTCCCTTGCTGCAGCTAAGGATGGGCAGGAGGGGCAGGCATGGCAATTCCAGCTACTCTGCTCTGGAAGGAGCTTAGATCACAGCAAGCACTTTGGAGCTCCTGAAGTTATCATCCTGGAGCACAATAAACCTGCCATATGTACACAGCAGCGATAACTCTAAGGCCTCATGCACACAGGGCGTTTGACTGTTTTACAGCAGCTGTTTTTAGCTGCAGACTTTTTTTTTCTACAGACAACAAACCCTCCAGCATGTTATCCTATGTGTTCATGCACACAGACTTATCAACTGTTTTTAGCAGTGACGTTTTTGAACTGTAAAAAAAAACCCAAGACCAGAGGGTTCTTTTGGATGTATTTCAGCTGTAAAAACATTCAAACGCTCAAAAACTTTGATCCCCAACGTTTTTGGACGTTTTAGATCAACTGGGAAAAAAAAACAAAACACAAAAAACATTTAAAAAACTGCAGTAATATAATGCTGGTAAAAAAATGAAAAAAAAAAAAAAAATCACTGATCAGCTACTGACTTTTTTGGATGTTTTTTTTCAAGTCCTCTGTCCATGAAGCCTAAGAGGTGGCATGCACCTCACTGGACTTAACTCATGGCATGCCTGCAGTTTTTACAAAGTAACTGAATTCTTAGAGTACAGCTTTAACCATTTTGCTGCCAGAGCCATTTTTGCACACATTTAAAAAAAACATTTTAGGCATAAAGATTCGTTAAAACCCCAAAACACTTTCTAAAAGCAGAAAAGTATGGCCAAAGCTTTTCTTGCAGGTCACTTACTTGTGCTCTTATGTGACCCAGAATCAGCCAACAGCTGGCTAAAAGGTCAGGGAGGTAAGGAAGATGTGGTGGAGCATGTTAAACCCTAAATATGGGTGCAGCGTGCAAATTCCAAAAGGTGAACTTCTCCTCTAATTTCTTCCCCCGACCACAGGTGTCAGGGAAAGTGTCATCTGAACAGAGAACTGACTGATACACATTGCTTCCATGTTCATTCCAGCAAATGGAGATCAGCAAACGTTCATTGATCTCACTTCCCTCTACTCAGACATCCTCCTAGGGGGAAATATATTGCAGCTTGCCAGTTCATAAAGTCCATTCAAAAATGTTCTGTTCATCTAAGACTACCCGGTCCTACAGGGTGATAATGTTGCTGTGTGATTTCGTTGTATAATAGCATGCCTATTACAGAAAGTGGAAAAATACTACTTGCAGAATTAAGAAAAAAATTTCAGGGGATACTCATAATGCGAGTGATGGAGTGCCTAATATGTAATTTTTTTTCCCCTCATAGTTGCATTTTATGTCCAGTGTGGTCCTGCCACCTCCTTGCCCCACTATTGGTCCTTTACTATGTGATGTAGCTTCTTTCACCAACGTGTTAAAGGAAGTGGGTGTGAGCCAAATTAAAAAGTTGCAAAACAATGTACTTTGGCGCTTCAGGTGTGTTGTGTGACCTGCAGGCATTGGCTGTTACCTGCTGTTCAAACTGAACACAGGAATGGGGGGGCAAATATGTTCATCTTATTGCATTTGCAGCTGTGTAGCTTCATCAGCCAAAATTGAAGCAGAGTGCCTCTGTCGACACCATGAGGCTCAATAAAAGCAACCAAGCCAGGTGAAAGCCTCTTGGCTAACACTGACTGCATCCTTTCAGGTTCAGCCGCAGATGTTGTGGTTGTTTGAAGACAATAGCCTGTCGTGGGGCTTCCTCAATCCACACTGTTTAGCATGGTGGTAGAAAATCTAAAGTAGGCATTTAGCTTTTTATTTTTGATACAGTGGAGAAGGGTAAGCATTTCAAATTTGTACTGTTGTCCCTAGCCCCATTTGAGTGAATTCCTTCCATCTTCTAGCCAGCAAAAATGACAAGTAGTGAGAGGAAATAAATTCATCAAAGACAGACAGCAATGCGAACTGGAAAGAAGTTCTAATTTTCTCAGCCCCAGACCCACTTTTGATTTATCTCATGCCCTTAAGTGGACCTAGCATAAAAAACAGTCATGTGAAAAAGAACACCCCACAGAAATTAAGGTTTTCAACATATTTGGACAGGCAAACATTTGATTCGGTTTCAAACAATGTCTACAACTAAGTGTTAAACTTGAACTGGCATATACATTTCAAGATCTAAAATTAAAAAAAAAAAAAAAAAAAAAAAAA
>BLSH010455364.1:459395-473953 GCA_018402905.1 Glandirana rugosa
TATCAGAAACCTAACGTCGATTACACAGGTTCGAAACGGATTAAAACGACATTACAAGAGAAACGTGTTGTTTCCGAAAAAGTAATGTGTTGAAAGTACGTCTCATTTAAACCACGTTAGGTAAAGACTAACATCTACGAACTAGAAGTTGTGGTTGACAATGTATTCAACGCACTTATAAACACACCATTTCAAAACTTTAAGAATCTCTAAAAAACTCTAGAAGCCCTCAAAAAGAAGTTTGTGGATGCCTATTAGTTTGGCAAGGGATAACCAAAAAAAAAAAAAAAAGAAATCTCCAAAATGATTTGAAATCAGTTTTCCACTGTAAGGAAAAAGCCTACAAATGCTAAATATTTCAAACAACTGCTAATTTGTTTAGGACTGGCTGGCCCAGCAAATTAAACCCATGAGCTGACAATCTAGTACAAAGACATCTCTAAGAATTTCAAAACTTTACCACACAAATATTCACGCAACTTATGTAACAGTTGGTGTTGAAGATCAAGCATCTACAATCAGAAATGGATTGCACCAAATTTACTCTGCATGAAAGTTGTGTAATGAAAAAGCCTTTGTTGTGCAAAGAGAACATTACAGCAAAATTAGGCAAAGCTTGGACACATTAGCTGCAATCCAAAGACTATTTCTGGAGAACTTTATAACAACTGTGAAGCATGGTACTGGAAATGTGGACATGGGCACCTTTCAGTTGAGTCAACAATACATCCTGCATCATATAAAAGCGTGCTTGAGATTGTGAGGCATTCTGTCCAACAGTTGAAATTGAATGGGAAATGAGCCTTTCAAAACAATAATAATCTGAAGCACAGTAGCAAATCCAAGGGAAGGCTACAAAAACTTCAGGGTTATGCACTGCCCTAGTCAAAGCCCTTATTTGGTTCCCACTGATGCATATTGGGGGAGGTGAAATGGGCAGTTCATGCAAACAAGCCTGCAAATATATTGCAACCGAAAATAATCTGCATGAGGGAGTGATCAAAAATGTAAAGGGTCAATATCAGAGACTGGTAGGCAGTTACACAAGAGGACTACAAATTGTTTCTGATATAGGGGGCAATACCAGCATGCGATGCCAAGGTATTTGAAAAAGTCAAGAACTTCCATGGAGTGTACTCCACATGTGGCCTCACCCGCTTCCGTTTGACGTCACTACCTGTCCGTCTGGTTCTAAGAGGTGGAACGCATGCCGAGAGTCGGCGCAGCTCGTATTCCAACCATACATGCTGTACATGCTTGTGCTGGGAGTTAGCACAAAGAAATGTGAGTTTTCTTATCTTTGTATTTTGAGCAAGTTTTTATTAAAACTCGTTGCGTGATGTGTTCAATATTTTTCTTCTGAGTGAAACCCGAGCCAATGAATGGAGAACAGAGATGTCTAATGCTTGTATTGTAAGCCAAGGAGGAATTAATAGTGGCCATATGATGCCCTTACTGTGAATGAAGGAAGATCTATTTCTGCAAAAAGATTACCAAAGGCGTTATTATATTTTATTTCTGGAGAGTGCGTATTTGTTTGAGCACGTTCTGTGGTGGAGCATGGTTTTTGACTAGAAAAAAGGACTTTACGAAGTTAATTGGAATCACTTCTTTGCACTTTTGGTGGATGGACTGATTTCTTTGCTAATTTTCTGGTTAAACAATAACATTTGCATGTTCGAAGGACTTTTTTTTTTTTATATAGCTTGATTGAGTCACTATATCAGTTTCTTCAAAGAGGAGGGGTGATATTGTATTATTTATGAACACTAATAGTATTTTTTAAATTATGGTTTAACTCTTCACAGCACATAATTTCACTAAAGAGTGAGCACCATTTCCTTTTTACCCTAGAACTTTTTACATCGAAATAACAGAAATCAGCCAAATGGCCCTAATCAAATGTTTACATTCCCTGGATTATTTGGCCTTGGTACAGACACACACAGGTTAAAATGGCAATTTAAGGTTCATTTCCAACAGCTTTTTAATGCAATTAGTATCTATGTTTAAACAGTCAATGCGTTTGTTAGCTCTCACGTTGATGCACTGAGCAGGCTAAATACTGAGCCATGGGGAGCAGAAAAGAACTGTCAAGGCCCTCCCTAGCAAGGTTATACCAAGGATCATTATAAAGATGGAAAAGGATATAAAAAGATAGATATCCAAAGCCTTGAATATGCCAGTCTGTACTTTTCAATCACCTATTAAGAAGTGGAAAATTAGGGGATCTCTAGATACCAAGCCATGGTCAGGTAGACCAAGGAAGATTGCAGCCACAACTGCCAGAATTGTTCAGGATACAAAGAAAAATGCACTGGTAACCTCAGAAGTACAGGCTGCTCTGGAAAGATATGGTGTGGTTGTTTCAAGGAGCACAATACGATACTTGAGGAAAAAAAAAGCTGCATGGGTCCAGTTGCCTTTGCTGACCCAATGCTACATAAAAGTCCAGTTACAGTATGCCCGGCGACACCTTGACTTGCCTCACAGCTTCTGGCACACTGTAACCTGGACTGACTAGACTAAAATAGAGCTTTATGGTCACAACCATACATACCAGCACTATGTTTGGAGAAGGACAAGAATATTCTCATTGTGAAGCATAGTGATGGCTTACTGATGTTTTGGGGGGTATGTGAGCTCTAAAGCCATGGGGAATCTTGTATAAAATGATGGCAAGACGAATGCAGCATGTGATCAGAAAATACTGGCAATTTAAATGTTTCTGCGTGAAAGCTGTGCATGGGACACTCTTGGACTTTCCAGCATAACAATGACCCTAAGCACAAGGCCAAGTTGACCCTCCAGTGGTTACAACAGAAAAAGATGAAGGTTCTGGAGTGGCCATCAGTGTCTCCTGGCCTTCATATCATCGAGCCTCTCTGGGGAGATCTCAAATGTGTGGTTCATGCAAGATGACCAAAGACTTTGCAGGACCTGGAGGCATTTTGCCAAGATAAATTGGGCAGCTATGCCACAATTAGGGGGCCTCAGACAACTTTTACAAAAGACGGCACACTGTCATTGATGCTAAAGGGCAATCCACAGTATTAAGAACTAAGGTTATGTAGACTTTTGAACAAGGGTCATTTCATTTGTTTACTTTTTACCATATTTTGATTTAGGATTATGCAATTCCGTTATGACCTACAGTTACAGACTATGAATCCCATAAGAAATAAAAGAAAGGTGTGTTTTGTCTGCCAACTCATGTTTTCTTTAAAAATGGTACATACTATATATTACCAATTCAACAGTATGCACACTTTTAAAAAACTACTGTAAGCCTTAATCCTTGTACTTCAAAAATACACAAATGCCCTCCTATACTAAATGGACTAAAAACAGCCCAACTCTATTCATCACATCTTATATTTTATTAACTACAGATGTGTTTTCATAACTATACACACACACACACAACCTGTGAGTATTGATTAGCCATCATTTTGGATTTCTTAATAGAGGTAGGTTAAAACGTGCAAAGAAAACCACAGTTCAGGTGTTCATTTCATCTTAAGAATCAGAACAAGTGACCCCCACCACCACCCACATGGTGTTGAGAACACATTCCCAAAGGTGAGAATTAACTCCCCTTGTGTGCATCATGTAAAAATGGTGCACCTGTGACCAAGGACCACATAGGTTTAATTTCTTACCATAACTGTTCCAGGAACCAGGCTTGTATGTGAAATGCCTCTCATAATTGATCCAAGATGAAAGGGTTGTTTCACAACAAATGTGTTCTTAAGAACATTCCCTACAAACTAAGGTCACCTGTAATTGTAAACTGAGCCTGAATGAAGTGACGGAAGTAAACAATGAAGATTATTTCAGTGAAGGGTTTAAGGGATCATGTTTTAGTTTTATTCTAGTACTGCATTAATGTGCCTTTTTAGGTTACCAATAAAACAAAAGTTTAGGTTATGAGATTTAACAAAATCCCATTTTTCAGCATCTAAAAACAAACCTGTAATAAATCCATAAAAATCCTAACCCCAACCCTTCAAGTAACAGAACATTCATTTATGAATGTTTGGGCAGCAGGCAGGGTTTAACTGTATTCTTCCAAAGGCCAAAAAAAAAAACACATACCTTCCCCACCCGCCTTATTATGCTTTCAACAAAATGACAGGTTCACTTTAAAGTGCATATAAGCTTAACTTCTGCAAAGGCTAGACCCCAGACTTGCTAAATTGATGGCTTTAAAGTTCTCTAAATCACTGGCCCTGAACAAGTAAGCAACAAAAAAAGTGACTGCAGTATATGCAAGCATATTTCAGGTCACGATAAGTTCACTTTTACAAAAAAAAGAAAAGAAAAACATAATAAATGCACTTTCTTTGCAGGTAACCAAACATGCATTTTTTTTTTTTGTTAAAGTGAATGTAAACCAGATTCATGAAATTTGACCTAGGTACATATCTGTAGTGTTTATTTCTCTTTCTCCAAAGCCCTAAGTTCTGCGTTTTTCTGCTGTTTCGTTCCGCTATCATGATAACTTCTGACAAGTTCTCCAACAGAGATAAAACCAGCCTAAAATTTGTGTCGGGTGGGTGGATGCTATAGATTAGCAGAGAGCCTGTCTTGTCACAGCACAGCTCTACACATTCCTTCCTTCCTCTGCCTATGTGGAGAGGGGGTGTGTGCCTTCCCTCCAATCAGCTGCCACACAGTGTATGCAAAGAATCCACTCCTACTGCTGATTGAGGAAGGAAAAATTCTAACACAATGTAATATTCTTTAGAATTCTAGCAAGCTGAAGACAGCAGCTATACATGTAAAACCTATGTAGGGAGATATGTTTCATCTCTGTGTATAATCTGAGGCTATTCTCTTCACTGGGTATAGGAGAGGATTTACATCCACTTTAAGCAAATCGTGGGAGTAAGGCTACCGCCCTGCAGACCTGTCTGCCGTACCTCTGGTACGTGCAGGCAGTTACATTCTGACAGGAAGCCCAATGAACTACCTTGAAAGATCAGCATCACTCTGGTTGTTTATTGAGAACTACAAGCCGACAACCACAAAGGCTGCTGGGACTTGTAGTTTTCATATTCACATAACATGGAATATGGGTGTTATATGTAACAAAAGGTGAACTTGACCTTTAACTTTTTTCCATGCAGGGTAAAGAAATAGGTTCACTTACAAAGAGAAACCTACCAGCTGAACAATCTAAACCTTCCCTTCCTTTATCTCCAGCAGCAGAGAAAAGGTTGTGTAAGCTCCAGATCGCAATCTTGAGCTTATACAAGGCTGAGGACACTCACTCTTCCCTTCTCTGACAGTGTTGGAAACACAATAGGACAAGCACCAACATTTTCACACGTAAGGAAGTACAGTGAGCGAATGTATGGTAGGTCCATGGAGTTGTCACTAAAGTAGAACAAAACCCTCACCCAAAATACCGGTTAATAAAACAGGACTGCATTTTTTTTTGTTACAAATATAAAGTTTTTCCTTTAGTTTGTACAGGTTTTCTCTCCCTTTTGCTCAGGCACATACAGAGGTCCATGTGGTCATGTGAATGCTGCAGCAGCACAGAATCACTGTGGGAACTACGACAATGTGTGGGTGCACTGTGAATCACCATGGCTGCTTGTAGGCTAATCTTAGAGTTGCACAGGAAAGCCGATTACACAGCAGCTGAACTAAATTAGCATGTTCATCCAAGTTCACATTGGAGTTGATTTACTAAAACTGGAAAGTGCACAATCTAGCGCAGCTCTGAACGGAAACCAATCAGCTTTCAGTTTTTTGTGTCAAAGCTCAATTTGACAAGCTGAAGTTAGAAGCTTGGCTACCATGCACAGATGCACCAGGATTTTGCACTTTCCAGTTTCAGTAAATCAACCCAGTGTCTCTGTATATAGAACTTGCTGGTTTGCTTTAACTGAAAGCAGGGCTTAACTAAAAGGATTACATATTTAACATTACAGAAACTTGTACAATACTCCCCAGCCACTTTTTTTAGGTATACCTGTTCGATTGCTTGGTAACACAAATTACTAAATCAGCCAATCACATGGCAGCAACTAAATGCATTTAGGCATTTCGACATAGTGAAAACGACTTACTGACATTCAAACTGAGCATCAGATTGGGGAAGAAAGCAGATTTAAGTGACTTTGAATGTGGCATGGCTGTTGGTGTCAGAAGGGCTGGTCTGAGTATTTTAAAAACTGCTGATCTACTGGGATTTTCACGCACAACCATCTCTTGGGTTTACAGAGAATGTTCAGAAAAAGAGAAAATATCCAGTGAGTGGCAGTTGTGTGGAGGAAAATGCCTTGTTGATGTCAGAGTAGAATGGGCATACGATTTAGATGATAAAAAGGCAACAGTAACTCAAATAACCACTCGTTACAACCAAGGTATGCAGAATACAATCTCTGAAACCTTGCAGCAGATGGGCTACAGCAGCATAAGACTACACCAGGTGACACTGTCAGCCAAGATCAGGAAACAGACTACAATTGGCACAGGCTCGCCAAAATTGGACAATAGAAGATCGGAAAAACATTGCCTGATCTGAGGAGTCTCAATTTCAGCTGCAACATTCAGATGGTAAGGTCAGAATTTGGCATAAACATGAAAGCATGGATCCATCCTGCCTTATATCAATGGTTCAGGTTGGTGGTGGTGTAATGTGGGGGGATATTTTCTTTGCACACTTTGGGCCCCTTCGTACCAATTGAGCATAGTTGAAACACCACGGCCTACCTGAGTATTGTTGCTGACCATGTCCATTCCTTCATGACTACAGTGTCCCCATCTTCTGATGGCTCCTTCCAGCAGGATAATGCACCATGTCACAAAGCTCCAATCATCTCACCACTGGTTTCTTGAACATGACAATGAGATCACTGTACTTCAATGGCCTCCACAGTCACCAGATCTCAATCCAATAGAGCATCTTTGGGATGTGGTGGAATGAGAGTTCCGCAGCATGGATGTGCAGCCGACAAATCTGCAGCAACTGCGTAATGCTATCATGTCACTATGGAGAAAAATCTGAGGAATGTTTCCAACACCTTGTTGAATCTATACCGCAGAGAATTATGGCAGTTCTGAAGGCAAAAGTGGGGTTCAACACGGTACTAGCAAGAGGTACCTAATAAAGGTGGCTGGTGAGTGCATATCTGGCTTAAGTGTTTGGCTTTAAATACACTTATATGAACCAGTTGCATTGCCCAGCATGGAAAAAAAGTACAGGTTTACTTAGGTGCTAAAAACTGGCCATTGAGCCACTATATTACCCATCTCTGACCATCCACCTAAGCGATATGCAATTGGAGGTCTTAAACACAGCAAATTTGATCCGGACTGTAGAGTCTGACAAGAACCATCATTGCTGCCTATTTCAATCAGTACAGGTTTAATTATATGGTATATTGCATGTAGATATATTTATAATTTGTGTGATTTTAAGTTAACCGTGATTGGAAAAAAAGATTATTTTGTGCACATACCTTGGGCATTTCTTACCTTTTCAATGCACCTAAAAGGTGGAGAAAATACCTACAAAACCAGTGTGGCAATTTAAAAAAGAAACCTACATTTGGATGAGGAAATATTTATGAGGCACGCAGATTTTTATATGAAACTGGCAATTCTGCTAAATAAGCAAACGCCTAGATGGTGGTATCCTAGTATGGTGTCATTCTGTAATTTTGTGTAAAATTACACACATAAAAATTAACACCAGTATTGGATATTGCTATATAATAGTGTTCATATCTGGTGTAGCACATTTGTTAAACTAATTATAAACATGTAAATAGCGTGCTCTAGCCATGAATATCGCTCCCTTTCTAAATGCCTCCCAAAAGCCCTGGTACATTTATTTATTGGCTTCATCTTCTGTTTTTCTTCTATTGGCTCCATCTTGGCATCCAGTAGAACAGCAATCACCAAATGGAGAACCCTTTCCTGTCTACCAGGGTGGGTGGGGAGGAGCAGATTTTTCCTGCTACATTCTTCAAAACCTACTTTTAGAGATCTGTTGTCAGTCAAGTTGGTATGTTCATACTTAGAATTTAGAACATGGTTGCCTTAGGATCTTACTAGAAATGGTATGGGACTGTGGGCACTAGCAGTAATTAGCATGACTGTAAAATTTCCATTCAGAGTAATTGTTTCTTGAACAAAGGGTCAGCCTTTTTCAACTTTAACAGGGAGGAACTAAAACAGTAGAAATTAGCATGCACGCAAAAGGTACCACAAAATGGCAGAACACACGTTAATTCTTCAGGCTGGCCTTCCAAAATGTCCTGAGTGTCCATTTGAACTTCCTAATGAAACATTTTATGAATATCAGAGCACAGATGGGCCTTCCACAATGTACTTTGTTGCCTAAACCAACTAGTCCAAGGTACAGTGTAATATAGGATGGGGATTGAAAGTCTGGAACCTCATGCCACTGTCACCCATTCTGGTGACAAGCTTAATTACACCTAATGTTTGTTTTAAATGAACAAAATGAAAGATATTTGAGTGAATATTTACTATTCACTAAAGAATAGCATTTAGATTAGGGAGGGTAAACAGCTCTTTGCAAACCTCCCACACAGAATAATTCTGTCCCTCAGAAATCTCTGGTACTTCCTTCAGGTGGCAGCCGATTCCTTCTCCCATTCACCGATCACTTAGGTGAGTCGGGAGAAGCAACGGAGGGTGATGGGAGGGGGTATCCCTTCCTATCGCCTGTAAGAACGATCAAGCAACTGAACTGCCGCTATGATCGTTCTTGCGGTGATGGGAATCGCCCGCTGAAAAAAAAATTATATCTCAATGATGCCTGCAGGTGCAGGCATCGAGATATAACCACTGAAAGCCGATTACCCAATTGACGGCGACCCAGCGCAAAGTGGTTAATGTGCCTATAGTATTTATGACGTGTTTTTGAAGAGTTTAAAAAGCATCAATAATGCTTGTTAAATACACGAGGGTGTTGCTTTTCTAGAAGGAATGCTTAGAGGGGAAGTGATGTAGAGCAGCGGTTCTCAACCTCAGGTACCCCAAACGGGCCATGTTTTGGGAACTTACCTTCGATTTTATAGCTCTTATCAATACCATGTCATTAATATTGATTTAAAGCAGCTGTGCAAAGTAAAGGAAAACCTGAAAACATATGGCCTGTTGGGGGTACTTGAGGACGGAGGTTGAAAACCACTGATTTAGAAGAAACGATCTGCTTTGAGAAGTGGTTAGGTTGTGGAGTGATTGCAGGCATTTTTGTGAATTCTCTGCTAGATGGATTCATATACTTTGATACATTTGGCTTGGTCCAGCTCAGCTTTGCTGAAACAAAAACCTTTGCCAGTGGTAACAATTCTCAGTGCCTCTGTTCATGCCTGACATTGTCAGTACTGCCGGTTAGATGCTCTGTCCTAGTTATTTCCCAGTGCATTCCAGGATGTAGGAACCCCCACAGTATCCAATTAACACTTTAAATGCTCCACTAACACACCATAAATGCTATAGGTGCACTTATGATGCGTTACCATTGAAGTTAAAGAAGTTTGCTAACAAGTGTCTACCTCACAAAAGCAACATGTGGCTTAATTTTTACTACCACTCCTGAGAGTGTACTGCACTGTGTGGTGCCCATTATTAGATTCATAGGAAGCATTGAAGGGTGGTTATGGAGCTTTGAAAATGCTGCTGAAACAATAGGTATTAAGGCAAATGTAAACAAGTCCTTTGAATGATATTATGAAACTGTAGAAATGTAATCTTTAAAGCCCAACTCCAAGATAGAAAAAAAAACCAAAAAAACAAAAAAAAACTATTAGTGCTTGTACATTAATTACCATACTCCTTAGTCTTGATTCCAAGTACCTCTTTCTAAGGCATCTTGCAGTGTAATGGATTGAAGTCAGTTTCCTTCATAAGCAAATAACCTGCCCTGGGGAGCAGACCTTTTTCCCCTGCCTGTTATGTTCTTGGGCACTAGTTCCCCCACTGCCCCGCATGTTCTTCTGCCTTTGGAGCCTATGATAGAGGACCCGACTGATGGGTGTGTGCCTCCACCAATAGGTGGTACCCACATCAAGAGAGCAATGTGGACACCTGAAGAACCCCAGGAAGTAAACCAAAGAGACCGATCATCAGGTGACCATGGCTTCAGGTAAGTAAAATATGGGCATTTGGGTAGTTTTTTTGGGCTTTACACACCGATCCAACCTTTAAAAAATGGTTTTACATTACAAGGTGATGTATTTTTGTTCTCTGCCTTGAACCAATGTAAAACCAATTAATAATTTCACACATTCATATTAACGATAATGCTCCTTTCCATGGCTAGCCCTCAAGTGTAAATTCTGGGACAGAGGCAGAATTAGAATCTCAGCTTCATCTTCAATGGCCTAAGACACATAATTTGTTAAAATGAAAGAAATTCAGAAGTGGCCTGAAAAACAGACTATTTTAATAGTGAGAGACAGAACAAAAAAAAATATCCAGAAAAAACGCACTTCAAAAAAGTTATAAATTGATCTGCATTTTAATGAGTGAAATAAGTATTTGATCCCCTATCAGAAAGATTTCTGGCTCGCTGGTGTCTTGTTTGATTAGAAGTAACTTTCTAGCAGAAAAAAACTAACTGATTTTAACTTGTAAACACAGAATCTGAGAGGCTCGATCCTTAACCAGTTGCCGAACGCCCGCTGTGGGTTGACGGTGGCAACTTAGTTCGATATCGCAAATTGCCATCAGGTGAAAGCGGCTCGCACACTCACTGTGTTATGGAGGGCCAGGGAGTGGGTAGGGCAGACTCGATGTCCGCCGTTTACTCGCGATTGTCCCCCCCCGGAGTGCCAGAACAGGGATCCGTGTTTGTAAACACAGATCTTCGTTCTGACAGGAGGGGGAAGGGATGTGATTGTAGGCTTACACAATTAGTGCATTTTCATAGCAATAATCGCTGTATAAATGCCAATGGTCCTAAAAAAAAAGTGCCAAAATGGTCGAACATGTCCGCTGCAATGTCGCAGTTCCAAAAAAAAACAAAAACAAAAAAAAAACAAAAGACAAAACGCAGATTGCCGCCATTAATAGAAAAAAATAAAACCCCCATAATTGAATTCTCATTCGTAAATGCAGCAACTTTTGCACAAACTAATCAACGGCGATTGTGTTTTTTTACCAAAAATATGAGGAAGAATATAAATTGACCAGAACCAATGAAAAAATTGTTTTATTTAGGATATTATAGCAAAAAGAACTAAATATTTTTTGCAAAATTGTTGCTCTTTTGTTTATAGCAGCGATCAGAAATGGAGAGGTGATCAAATACCACCAAAAGAAAGCTATTTGTGGGGGGAAAAAGGACGCAAATTTCGTTTGGGTACAAAGTCACACGACCGCGCAATTGCTAGTAAAAGAAAGTGCACTGGTCCTTAAAGCGGAGTTCCACCCAAAAGTGGAACTTCCGCTGGTTGGATTCCTACCCCCCTCAGGTGTCACACTTGGCACCTTTCGGGGAGGAAGGGGGTTGGGAAGAGGACACCTGTCTTTTGGTGTCCTCTTCCACACATCCGGGAGCTCTGGCCGGCTGCTGCGGCCGCTGTCAGCAGCCCGGCTCCCTCCTCGCTCTGCTACTGGCCGCCTGGCCAATAGCAGACCGCGGCAGAGCCTCGCGCATGCGCAGTAAGATGCCCGGCGTGAAGCTGTAACGCTACACGTCCGGGTTCCCTTACCCGCAATGGAGGCGGCTGCACCCGTCCCCCGATCGGAAGATCGGCAGTGGGTGCAGACATCGCTGGACTCCAGGAGAGGTAAGTGTCCTATTATTAAAAGTCAGCAGCTACTGTATGTGTAGCTGCTGACTTTTATTTATTTATTTTTTTTCCCCTCGGACCTCCGCTTTAAGTGGGAAATCTTTCCGGGGCTGAAGTGGGTAAGTGGTTAATTAAAAAAAAATGAGTCTAACAGAATAATCTACATAATTATGTCCACAAACTTTACATTTGTTACATTTAGGTGCAAAAAGCCTATTCACAATCAACCTATATTGCCAGCTTCTTCTTGGCATTAAGAACAAATTACAAAGGCTAGATAGGTCTGGTCTGCTGGTAATAGATCAATTATTCTCTCCAGGCCCGTTTACAGAAAGGGCTACTTGATAGAAAAGAAGGAAACATCTCTGGCCAACAACTATGGCTTACAGAATATACAAAAGTAATCCAGATCCTCTATGGGCCAGACATTTCACTAGTAACTCTTAATTTTAGAGTGGAACTTAAGGCAAATCTCTCAGAATCTCAATTATATAAGCAACAAATATGTCATTACAGCTGGAAACATCTACATGCACAATTAAAACTCATCTTTGGGAATGGCACACACTAATCTGTTAAAAAAACACTGCTTAAAAGGAGAACTTCACTTTTGTGGGAAAAAATAATAAAGCATATACAATTGCTACACCAATATTTGAATTGAATGGTTTAAAAAAAATACCTTTCCTTTTCAATCTGCAGTGGTGTCATTTTCTGTAAAAATGCAATATGGCTATCTGGAGGCATTTTGTACACAGAAGGTGAACAGAACGCCCCTTTCCTGTTTGTACGATTGGCTCATGTCTAAAGAAATGCAGCCCCTGCCATAGAGCCCCGAAGGTGCAGTAGCTGATTGTTAATCACTCCCATAAAGATTCACTCTGTACATGGACACTGACAAAGAGCCAGCTATTTCTTCAGAACAAAAAGGTAGAAAAACCAACAAAGTTAGTCAAAATCCTAGCAATGTACACAGATCACCCAAAGGAGAATTTGTTTTCTTAATAAAAGTGGAGTTATTCTTTAAGCTCTGTTTGCAAAGTCAAATTTCCACTAAGGCTCCATATTGGTCAGTGGAGTAGTAGCAATATGCACATATGCACATTCAAAATGTTTGGGTTCATGCAATTATGCATTCAATTTGTTGTGTACAGATTTATAATTTTTATGAATCCAAATGCAGCAGTATTGTATGAAATAGGGCCCATGCCCACGGTTTCATTCCAGTCCACAGCATTTAGCTGCATAAACAAAATAAGAAAAATCTATTTACAGTCCTGCATAAGCAACATATTTAACACTGCATGCCAGTAAAAGAATGTGTCAACATTTGCATGTGATTACATATCAATGTGTCCCTAGCAGCGCTGCCAATTACACTTTGAGGTTTAAATCTCCCACTAAATGAGTCAAAAGAATCAAGTGCAGAATGACCTTAGTCTTCAGAATGAGCTAAGGTCATTCTAAGCATGCGCTGCCGCTACATGACAACTTTTTCAGGGGGAGATGTACAAAATAATGTATAGTGGCCCCATTGGCTACACATTATTTACATGTTGGTATGCTGTACATAAGTAAATGTTAGCACAAACATTACATGCATACCTGAGACAACTTTTACGCAGGATCTCGACGCTCTAACATACCGTGTTTCCCCGAAAGTAAGACCGGGTCTTATATTAATTTTAGTCACAAAAAACACACTAGGGCTTATTTTCAGGGTAGGGCTTATTTATTTACGGTATGTACATTAAACAACATTTATTCAAATACCGGTACAGTCATCTCCATTTCCCTTTGAACCATTGGTCCTAATCTCATTTACAGCAATATTTTTTTATATCATTATTTCTGGTACTGTATGAGGTTCAGTGCCGTTTTATACTGGTATACCGGTAAAATGTACCTGTTTAACAGCTTTTATTCTTCTCTGAGGTGATGATTAGAGAGAAGAGTTCGACTGTGGTGACGTCAGCCCGCTCCATGCACTAAAGAGGGAGGGGGGCGCAGACATCAGCGGGAGGAGAGGAGGAAAAAGAAGAGGCGAGATTGCCGCTGACGTCAGTGCGCTGAAGACAACATCTGGAGGGAGGAGGGGAGGAAAGAGAATAGCCGCGATCCCCGTCTCACGTGCGCAGAAGAGGAAGCAGCAGCAGACATCAGCCGGGAGGAGAGAAGAGGACCTCCGGCGGGGCAGCGATGGGTGTAAACCTGTTTGTTTTAAATATACCAGCAAACGGAGACACTAGCCAACATTTGAAAAGTGTTTTTAACCACTTGCCGACCGCCGATTGACGGCGGCAAAGTGGCTCTGTAAGGCAAACCGCCGTCATACGACGGCGGCCGCCAGATCGCGCACAGTGAGCGCGCGTGCCGCCGGAGGCGCGCCCGCACGCTCACTGTGTCCGGGGGGGGGCCAGGGAGCGGGTGCGGCGGCTTCGATTGCCGCCGGCCACCCGCGATGCCCCCCCCGGAGTGAAGGAGCGGAGGTCCGTGTAAGTAAACACGGACCTCCGCTCTGTGTGAGGGGGAAGGGCTGTGATCACAGCCTTCCTTTACGTGAAGGCTGTGATAACTTCCCTTCCCCAGATAGGCAGTCCCCCATACAGTTAGAACACGCCCAGGGAACATAGTTAACCCTTAGCGCGCCCCCTGCAGGTTAACCCCTTCACTGCCAATGACATTTACACAGTAATCAGTGCATTTTTATAGCACTGATCGCTGTATAAATGCCAATGATCCCAAAAAAGTGTCAAAACGTTCCGACAT
>BLSH010455364.1:531910-547816 GCA_018402905.1 Glandirana rugosa
CTTGATTTGACCTGATTGTAGGGTGACGTCAAGGGAGATGAGCGGAAGGAAAGTGTCGGTGTCGGACCAGGTACAATTGGTGAAAGACTGGTGGATTGACACGGCACCTAAAAGTGATCTTGCTGCAAATACGTAGTTGGTAACACTTTTCTATGAAAGCCGGCCACCTACTGTAAAGATACAGGGGTTAGGACAGCTAACTGCTGTCCTAACCCCAGTATTTAACATCAAAGTAATGCCCTATATTTACAGTTAGGTGGTCAGAAAGTGGTTAACATGGACCAGGCTGTGGCTGTGAAAGGAAGGCGAGTAGAGGGAACTGCAGTGGGATGTTAGTCCAGTTTAGTTCAGGAGGGCTAGGTGCATAGGTTAGTGTTAATTTAAGTTAAACCTAACTTGTCCTGTAAAATATTAAACCTCATGCTTCCCCCTACACATATCCACCTAGCTACTTGAATTCCATCCAGAACTCTAGCAAGAGTACTGCTTGAAATTAAAATGTTACTTTCTGTTAAACAAAAAACACAAACACCACAAAAACGGTAAAACTCACCACTAACTATATCAGCTTTGATGGGAGGAAGACCTTTCATTCTGCGCTCCCTTTCCTTTTCTCGGTCACGCTTTTCCTGAGAGCGAGATTTAGGAGAATGACGGCGCCTATCACGGGACCTAGAACGAGAGCGTCTGTGCCTGGATCTCCGAGAGCGGGAACTGGATCGGGAACGTCGCCTTTTTGGTGATCTAAGGAGAAAATAAAAAAGGTACACATTGTTCGTCAATTAGGAACTGAAGTAACAAATCTGAATAAGCCCAGGACAAGACTGGGCAATTCTAAAACAGATAATACCATATATTAAAGTTTAAATACATTTAACATAATTTTTTTCGGGCTTTACACCAGTAAATGCAAACCTGGAAACGGATCTCTGACGTTCTGCAGGGCGTTTTGATTCCTGAAGAGGAGGTTGCTCTATTTCCATGGACACCTCCTATAAAAACAGAGAAGTATCCTCAATAAAGAAGATTTTGGCAAAAATTCAAAAACCTTGTTATAGCTGCTCAGGTAGGGTTCCTGGTGTTGAACATATGCATTCAAAAAATCCACTGTCAAACATGACTAATCTAAACTACTTCTATATGTAAAGCACTCACTGAATACTGGGGTATTTGTAAAGCAAGAACCCCCCCCCCCACTTCCTGGGATCCCAGAGTTGAGGCTCTGAAGAGGGTACATCCTGGAAACGCGTTAGCCTGATTACTATGAACATCTTGTCTCTTTGCTGATTTGGAATATCCCAGCAGTCCTGGAGGCGTTCTGTTCATTTTATGACTTTGCTGTGCTTTTTAATCACCTATGTTTGTGAGTATACACCTTTCGTTATTTAACTCCTATTTTTAAACAGTATTGCACTAGGTCGGTGGGATCCCAGAGTGCCATGGACTTACACCTGGGTGTGCGCCATTAGATCGGCCAGTACAGTACTACAGAGAACATCACTGATTTGTGCAGCACTAAGGGCTGCCCAACACCAGGACTGGGGGGGATGTTTGTGTGTTATGTAAAAGGACCATGACTAAATAAATTTGCTGGGTATACCTTTAAGTTAGGTGTTGAGAATGGATGGAGTCAATAAAAATTTGTAAACCTCAGACATGAAAAATTAACAGAGCACATCTCTCTATAGTGTGCGCTAGCCTGATTCCAAAAGCATTGAGTGTAGTTCCTTCCTAACCTCCGAATCCCTTTATCTGCACGAGTCACTGAAAAGACTTTAAAGCTGGCCATACATGGATCGAATTTCAATCCATCTATGGGCACTGTGGTTGTACAGAAGTCGTTCTACCAATAGATTTCAGCATAACCACCCTACCTCAGCTCCGGAAGGTTTACCCTCCTTCATGACCAGGCCATTTTTTGCTATAGAGCACTGCATTACTTTAACTGACATTTGCACAGCAATGCGACACTATACCGAAATAAAATCAATGTAATTTTTCCCAACAAATAGAGCTTTCTTTTGGTGGTATTTGTTCACCTCTGAGGTGTTTTTTTTTTTGTCAAAAGTGAAAATTTTGGAAAAGAAAAAAAAAAAAAAAAATCTATTGGCACATCTACTGGCACTGTGGTTGTACAGAAGTCGATCTACCAATAGACTTCCATACAACCAGAATTTTCACACGTGTTCAGTGATGCAGGCTATACTACTGTTTATTCTATGTATTCAGTGTATTTAATGGTGGGAAAGTGTAAAACCCCAAGTGGGAGGACTAGCCAAAACACAGATTTTTTTTTTTTTTATGTTTGCAGATCTACCCAAGAGAGGCAAAAAAAGGAAAAAAAATAACACAAACCATATTAAGAATGGTACAATTAGATACACTCTACATAATAACAGTTCAATAATGGAGATTGGCTCACCTGCTGATTATCTTTTTGTGGCTGTGTATCATTTTGTTGAACAGGGAAAGGTGGCTGGATAAAAGGCTGGGGAGACTCTTGAGACAATGGTGGAACCATAGTGGGGAAAGTCTGGGAGGGGATCATACCAAAACCAAGCATTTGCCCATTTGCAGGAACCGGAATCTTAAAATAAGAAAGGAAAAGGAATCAGTTAACAGAATGGAAAGCAAAGGCGACATTTAAAAAAAAAAAAAAAAAAAAAAAAGGTACCTTCAACACTAGGTGAAAAAAAAAAAAAGACATTTTTTTATAGACACCTGATTAAGAAGAGACTCCTGAGGCATTCCAATCATGTGTGGCTGTACAGTCTGATACGGGTCCATGTTTGGCACTTGACCTGGGATCTGTTGAAATGAGGCAGCAGGAGGCTGGTTTGTCTCTACAGGATATGGGCTGGAAAAAAAAAAAAAAAATTATATAAAATAAATATATCTCTATCTATACACAAACACACACATATATACACACAAATTTATGAAGTAATCAAAATTTCCCCATTTGTTCTGATGTCAATTCTATATATTTTTTTCACTTGTAATAATGGTAAACAGGACAAATAGAGGGTGAATCTCCCCAAGGGAACACAGACAGCAATAAAGACAGACAGGTGTTCTAATCTCTCTCCACTATCCAAAACAAATACATTTTTTGCCTTTCAGTTACACTTTAAATCATGATGGGCAAGTATGGTCAGTAAGGGCCGGTTCACACTGCAGCGATAAGGGAACCCTGCGAATCCACTGTGGGTTCCCGCATCACATGTCTCCGGGCAGCAGGTATGTTAATCCCTTCACGCCGACAGTATGCAAATATGCGGCCCCATTGGACTGGGCTTTTTTCCGTGGGGCGCGATCCAAGCACAGAGACCGCTGTCTCACCAAGAGGTCCGTTTTAACAATCAGGACCTGGAACGGCTGGTTCCGGGTCACCTGATCACCGTGATAGCCCTCTGATTGGCCAGCACAGTGATCAGTTTCTGTGAAGCCCGCCCCCTGTTTTCACTATGTCCTTGTAGAGATGGGGGAAAAAAAAAAAAAAAAAAAGGTGTGTGAAGAAAAACAAAAAAAAAAAATACCTAGATCAAGGTCTGATCTAGGTCAGTGCCAGGATTAGTGTTTGGGTGAAAGGTCACAGTCAGTATTTTAATTTTTTTTAATTTTATTTAGTGTCGGTGTGTTTTAGGTTGGATTAAAAAAGAAAAAAGAAAAATACGCATATTGTTTCTGAGCTGTACTACGGGTACAAACAAAAACATACACATGTGGTATCGCTGCGATCGTCAGGAGCAGGTGAATATATTTTCGGTTGTTCCTTGGTGGAAGATCATAGTAGCAAAAAAAATATACAGTAAAAAAAAAAACAAAATTGAAAATTTATAAATTTAGAAGATATCCATTTACCATCAAATGAAAGCCCAATTTGTCCAGAAAAAAAAAACACGGTATAATCCACAAGGGTGTACAAAGTAGTTGTGATATGTATGGCTTTATTAACACGTCAAGAATGCAAAATTGGGCTTAGGCATTTGGACTCATGTTATCCTTAGGTGCGAAGGGGTTAAAGTGCACTTGTTAATCGCAAACTTTTGAGGTCACTTGAAAAGGTTCTTATCCTCACAGCATAGCGACTAAATATTTTATTGCTATAATAAACCGTCCAGTCTGTAAAGCGGTAGTAAAACCAAGAACAAATAAAAGAAAATGCCATTGCCGCGGCACACAGAGCAGGCCATGGGCATGTGCCCATTACCCGCTGACAGGCAGAGGCTAGGGTCTCTTCTGTTATAAAAAGCCTGCCTGTGAGCGTTTAACCACTTGACAACTGAGCACTTAACTAACCCCTTCCTAACCAGACCAATTTTCAGCTTTCAGCACTCTCACATTTTGAATGACAATTACTCAACATTGTACCCATATTAATTTTTTGTCCTTTTCTTCACACAAATAGAGCTTTCTTTTAGTGGCATTTAATCAGTGCTGGGTTTTTTATTTTTTGCGCTATAAATGAAAAAAGACCGCAAATTTTGTAAAAAATTGCATTTTTCTTAATTTCGGTTATTAAGTTTTGCTAAGAATTTTTCTTCATACATTTTTGCTAAAATTTATACTGCTACATATTTTTGGTAAAAATAACCAAAATAAGTGTATATTATTTGGTATTTGAGAAAGTTATAGAGTCTACAAGCTATGGTGGCAATCATTGAAAATTGATCACACCTGATATACTGACGGCCCATCTCATTTCTTGAGGCGCTAACAAGCCAGGAAAGTACAAATACCCCCCAAATGACCCCTTTTTGGAAAGTAGACATTCCAAGGTATTTATTAAGAGTCATGGTTAGTTTTTTGAAGTAGTCATTTTTTTTCCCACAATTCTTAGCAAAATGATGATTCCCCCCCCCCCCCCCCCCACAAAATGGTCATGTTAACAGGTTATTTCTCTCACGTGGCATGTGCATACCACAAATTACACCCCAAAATACATTCTGCTACTCCTTCTGAGTATGGCGATACCAAATATGTGAGACTTTTACACAGCCTGGCCACATAGCCTGGCCCAACATTGAAGTAGCACCTTAAGGCGTTTTTGGAGCATAAATTACACATCTCATTACTCAACCACCTATTACATTTTTGAAGGCCCTGGAGCACCAGAAAAATGGAAACGCCCACAAAATGACCCCATTTTGGAAAGCTAACACCCCAACGTATAATCTATGAGGCATAATGTGTCTTTTGAATGGTTCATTTTTTTCCAGAAGTTTTTGGAAAATGTGAGAAAAAAATGAAAAGGCATTTTTTTTTTACACAAAGTTGTCCATTTATAAGATATTTCCAACACATAGCATGTACATAGCAAAAATGGCACCCCAAAATACATTCTGCTACTCCTGAGTATGGCGATACCGAATTTGTGACACTTTTACACAGCCTGGCCACATAGCCTGGCCCAACATTGAAGTAGCACCTTCAGGCATTGTATGAGCATAAATTACACATCTCATTACTCAACCACCTATTACATTGTTGAAAGCCCTGGAGCACCAGAACAATGGAAACACCCACAAAATGACACCATTTTGGAAAGCTAACACCCCAACGTATAATCTGTGAGGCATAATGTGTCTTTTGAATGGTTCATTTTTTTCCAGAAGTGTTTGGAAAATGTGGAAAAAAAATGAAGACATTTTTTTCCCACAAAGTTGTCCATTTATAAGATATTTTCAACACATGTACATAGCAAAAATGACAACCCAAAATACATTCTGCTACTCCTGAGTATTGCGATATCACATGTGTGAGACTTTTACACAGCCTGGCCACATACAGAGGCCCAACACCAAGTAGCACCATCGGGTGTTCTAGGGACATACATTATGCATCTAATTTCCTGACAACCTATCACATTTTTGAAAGCTCTTTACATTTCTAAGATATAGCATGTACATACCAAGAATTACACCCCAAAAAACATTCTGCTGAGCAAAGGGCAAACAAGAGATTACCTGTGGGTTTAGTAGTGCCATGGTCCACAGGAGGACAGCCCTGATCCAGGCAGCGACGTGGTCAGCGACAGCAAACAGAATTGTCCAGGCAGCAGGCAGGAATTTTGTCCATAGTCCATGCAGGCAGGGGTACTGTCCATATACAGTCCAGGGTCAGTGCAGTTGGAGATATTTACGGCAGTGCCAAAATATTGATCCTGGTAGTAGGCAGGAACAGGATCCATAGTACAGGTAGCAGGCCAGGAAAGAATGGGGACAGGGGTAGAGGCTTCTCCCACCCAAATCGCTTAGAAGTCTCCGAGTCTCCAGACCCTAATCCGGAAATGAGAAAACTAAAAATGTATTTTTTTTCATCCAGAAAAACAAATTCTGGAGCCCCTCACATATGTGAGACCCCTGTGTGTGAATCCCATTACTCCAGCAGCAGGCTAAAAGATCCGTCCAGGAGGTAGGCAAAAAAACATGGTCAAAAGGGTCAGTTCCAGAGCAGGCAGGTATGTTTACGTTAGGCAGAAGCGTGGTAGTATAACAGGCTATGGTCAGTTCCAGAGCAGGCACAGGTATGTTTACCTTAGGCAGAAGAGTGGTCGTATAGCAGGCCAGTGTCAGTTCCGAAGAAGGCAGTGGTATGTGCAGTGTAATGGCATAAGGGGTGTGGCTGTAAATGACAATTACGTTTACCATACTTCACTAATAATGTAGTAAAGTATGGTAATGGTGGAAACAGTCACATATACAGAGGCCTGATTGAGAAGGGCATTGGGGACAAAAAAATACGGTGTCTTTTCTACCTCCTCTTATGGAGCACACCCGGCATTTTTTCAGGGCGTCTTTGGCCTGTTTCACACAAGGGGAGTTTTTCAGGAAAGTGACGTTCTTGTAGTCTGCTCACTGCATCTGAGCTAATGTTTTCTGGTGGGCCTTCAGGGTACACTAGGGTGGTGATGACCTCTTCATGGTATTCTAGAAAGGATATGGTGTTCTGGGTTGATTTTTGGTAAATAATATAACTATTATACATGGCCAAACTGAAAAGGTATATGGAAACTTTTTTGTACCAGTGGCGGGATTTTCTTGTGGGAAGGTAAGGTTCGATCATCTGGTCATTGAAGTCGACACCCCCCATGAACAAATTATAATCATTGACACAAGATGGCTTCCGGATTGTGCCTCCTCTCCTCCTGGGGATTTCCACATAGGTGTCATGTACTGAAGTCAGCATGTGGACGTTCCGTCTGTCCCTCCACTTGACAGCCAATAGCTCCTGGTTCCGCAAAGACGCCGTCTCCCCCTTTTGTAGCCTTTCGTTAACGAGCCTTTGCGGGAAGCCCTTTCTGTTGGCTCGCACCGTACCGCATGCTGGTGTCTGCCTCAGGTAAAGGTTGCGGAAGAGGGGCCAGCTTGAATAAAAATTATCCACATAAAGGTGGTAACCTTTTCCAAGTAGTGGATAAATAAGCTCCCAAACAACCTTTCCACTGGCTCCAACATATTCAGGGCATTCACGGGGATGCAGTTGGGTGTGCTTTCCTTCATAGACCAAGAAGGAATAGATGTATCCGGTGGCTCTGTCACAAAGTTTATATACCTTTACCTCATATCGGGCCCTTTTGCTGGGGATAAACTGTTTTATGGCCAGCCTGCCTGTGAATTTTACAAGGGACTCGTCAATAGAGATGTTTTGGTTGGGGGTATACAATTGGGCAAATTTTTCAGAAAAATAATTTAGAAGGGGGCGAATTTTAAATAATTTATCGAAAGCTGGGTCATTGCGGGGAGGGCACTGTGCGTTATCATAGTGGAGGAAACGCATAATTCTAAGGTATCTTGACCTTGGCATGAGGGATGAATAAATTGGCATGTGGTGAATGTGCTTAGTAGACCAATAGGAGTACAGTTCGTTTTTTTTGTGATTCCCATATTAAATGTAAGGCCTAAAAAAAAAGTCTACATTCGGCCACTAAGTTCTCGCCATTCAAAAGGTCGGGCGTAACTAGAACGGGGGTTGTCTGCGATGAACTGCTGGGCATAAAGGTTGCACTGGGCCACGATGGATGACAAAGTCCTCAGTAAAAATTAAATTAAAAAAATCAATTAGGGCAAAACCTTCTGTGTTCACCTGGACACCTGGCTGGGCGGTGAAAGGGGGGAGGAGGTTTGCTGCTCCGGAACTAGATGGAAGCCACAGGGGGTTCTGTAGGGCATAGGGTAGGCTGGCATGGGTCCTTGGCCTTTGTTGCAGTGGCACTGCACTAGAGGTGGATGGCATTGCGGTAGATGCGGATGGCACTGCACTACTTGTAGTAGCCTGCTGCTCCTCACCAGAACGCCTTAGTTTCCTGAGAACCAGTTCTTCCTCCGATTCTGAATCAGACCCACTGCTTAGAATGGGCTCATAATCCGAATCAGAATTGGACGCAGACTCAGAGAGCTCCCCGCTGCTCTCTTCGCTCAGGCTCAGGTTCAGAATCTTGTATGCCTCCCTCAGCAGAATATTTTTTTGCCATACTGGTGCGATGTGGATACACTGATGGGCGCTGATGAGGTTGTACTGAAGTGCACTAATGCACTGCGGCTGCACTGATTAGCTGGCACTGACAGGCACTGATGAGCGCTCACTTATGGGCACTGATGTACACTATTGGGCACTGTAGTGGCGCTGATGGGCACTGTAGTGGCAATGATGGCAATGAAGGCACAGGCAATACTGGTGTGGCACTGGTGTAGCACCGTAGTGACACTGATAACACAGAAGCACTGTAGTGGTACTGATGGGCACAGGTGGCACTGGCTGGCACGCTGGTGGAGCTGATTTGATACTGATGGCAAACATAATTACTGTAGATGCACAAATGTAGCACTGAGGAGTACTGTATTAGCACTGATGAGCATGTTAGTGGCAATAAAGGCACAGGTGGCACTGATGAGCATGTGGGCCACTGCGGTGGCAATAAAGGCACAGGTGGGGCACTCTGGTGGCACTATCAGTAGAACTTGAATTCTGCTGGTCACAGCTGGGCACTGTAGAAATGTAAAACAACTCAGAGGCTGTCACTGCAGGGCATCAATCTCTCTTCTGCTCACAAACTGGATCGGTGCGAGGAGATGAGAGAGCTGTCACTCTCGATGACCCTGCAGTGTTTACATTGTGATCGCGCCGTCATTGGACGGCGTGATCACGTGGTAAAGGGCCGCTGCCAATGGCCCTTTACATCGATCAGTGAACTTCCGGGAACCCGGCGAGCACGGAGACTCCCGTGGGCGTGCGATTCTGGGAGGACGTTCTAACACGTAACTACGTTACACGGTCGGCAAGTGGTTAAAATGAATTACTTTACTATCACTTTAACAAAGAAACCTCTAGTTTGCAAAAGTACATATTACAAAAACAGTCATGCCAACATTCAAAAGCCTGGCAATCTCCCTATACAAGTCTTACATGTATATATGCTGTGTTCAGCTTGATACACGGTTTAGAAAAAAAGGGATTTTATTAAAACTTACCGTAAAATCCTTTTCTCTTGAGTTCCTTCATTGACAAGTGGGTTATATGCACATGCTACCAGGAGTAGACTAGGCAAATAGAAAAAAAGCAAGCTGACCCCTTCCAGGGGGCCGTCCTCTAACATATAATCCCCCTACTCTGCATAGCACATCAGTTCGTGACAAGCCGTACAAACGCTACACAGAGGGGTGGGTGCTGCGCCTGTCAGTGAACTCAGAGAAAAGGATTTTACGGTAAGTTTTAATAAAATCCCTTTTTCTCTTACGTTCGCTGACAGACACAGCCCTTCATTGACAAGTGGGGATGTCCCAAAGCTGTGTCAGTCAAGAGGGGTGGGTAAACAACAACAACTGTACCCAACAGAGTCCTCTCAGGAGGCGCCAGCCGCGCCTGCAAAACTTTGCGGCCAAAGGTAGCATCCGCGGATGATGAAATATCAACTTTATAAAACTTAGTAAACGTGTGCACCGAGGCCCAAGTAGCCGCCTTGCACACCTGTGACACCAAAGCCTGGCGTCTGAAAGCCCAGGAAGTGCTAACTGCCCTGGTGGAATGAGAAACGTGACTGGAAAAGGGAGTACCTTGTCCCGAACAGTATACGCATGGGTCACGGTCTGCCTGATCCAACGGGAAACCGTAGCCGATGAGGCTGCCAATCCCTTGCGTGGACCATCCGTCAGCACAAACAACGCATCAGACTTACGAAAGGAAGCTGTAGCCACCAAGTACACCCGCAAAGCCCTCACGACATCCAAAGTAGTAACTCAAATTCCTTGGGATGCGACGGGTGCGGACATAATGAAGGAAGAACAATATCTTCATTAATGTGAAAAGAAGAGACCACCTTCGGTATAAACGAAGGAGAAGGGCGCAAGACCGCCTTGTCCTTCTGAAGGACTAGGTAAGGAGACTTGCAGGTCAACGCTGCCAACTCAGACACCCGCCTAGCGGATGTAATGGCCACCAAGAATGCCACTTTCTGCGACAGCAATTGTAAGGGAATATCCCCGATCTTCTCATATGACGGTTTCTGCAGTACAGAAAGCACCAAATTCAAACCCCACGGCGCCAAAAGCGACCATATCTGAGGAGCCACATGGCATACATCCTGTACAAATGTACGAATCAACGAATGTGACCCCAAAGGCCATTGAAAGAGAATCGCCAGAGCCGAAATCTGACCCTTGACCGTACTCAATGCCAATTTGTTATCCAGGCCCTGCTGCAAAAAAGCCAGGACCCGGGATACAACGTAAGAGCAAGGGTTCCAACCCCCCGCCTCACACCAGGCAATATAGGCCTTCCAGGTCCTATGATAAATCTTGCGCGAAGTACACTTGCACGCCTTAAGCGTGGTAGGGATCACGGAGTCAGACACCCCTATCCCTCAGCACCTGGGACTCAATAGCCAAGCCGTCAAAGCCAGCGAGGGTAAAGCAGGGTGCAGGATGGGTCCCGGAGACAGCAGATCTTCGCAAAGCGGGAGCCGCCAAGGAACGTCTTACCATCCGCACCACGTCTGCGTACCAAGGACGCCGAGGCCAATCCAGAGCCACCAGTCGGGATTCCCCTCACTTCTATCCTGCGCAACAGCCGCGGTAGAAGTTAGAGAGGAGGAAAAGCGTACAGGAGTCGGTACCGAGACCATGGGACCACCAGGGCGTCAGTGGCAGCCGCCAACGGATCCTTTGTCCTGCACACGAAGGTCTGCACCTTGTGATTGAATCTGGATGCCAGGAGATCCACGACTGGCGTGCCCCACTTCAGGCAAAGCTGGCGGAACAGGGACCATTCCCCCTGATCCAGAGTCTGTCGACTGAGAAAGTCCGCTGCCAGTTTTCGACGCCCGGAATGTAAATGGCGGAGATTTCCGGCATGTGAAGTTCTGCCCATTTCAGAATGAGAGCCGCTTCCGCAGCTGCTGCCGAGCTCCTCGGTCCACCCTGATGGTTCACGTATGCCACTGCTGTAGCGTTGTCCGACTGAACCCGAACCGGGAGGCCGCGCAGCCTAGCCGACCAGTGGCAGAGACAGAGCCTGATCGCCCTCAGCTCCAGCACATTTATCGGAAGTTGAGATTCCTGCATCGACCAACGGCCCTGAGCAGACAACTTCCCCAGGACCCCTCCCCAGCCCGAAAGGCTGGCATCCATCGTTACCATCGACCAGTTCAGGGGAAGAAAAGACTTCCCCCAACTTTAGAGCTGGGGCTCGAAGCCACCATGTCAACGATCCTCTGGTCTGATGATCCAATCTGATCAGCTGGTCCAGTGACAGCAGAGACTTGTCCAACCGTGACAGAATCGCTCGTTGAAGAAGCTGAGTGTGACTCTGGGCGTAAGGTATCGCTTCGAAGGCTGAAACCATGAGCCCCAACACCCGGATACAGAACCGTAAGGAGGACCACTGGCGTGATAGCAGGGTTCGCACCGCTGCTTGCAATGTCAGTAACTTGGCCGGAGGTAAGAACACCTTCGCCTGCTCCATGTCCAGAATCAGACCCAGGTATTCCAGGCGACAGGATGGTGTCAATGTCGACTTCTGCAGGTTGATCAGCCAGCCGAAGTCTATTAACGAGGCCATGGTGATAGCCACGTTCTCCTCCAGGGCCGAAGCAGACTCCGCTCTCAGGAGTAAATCGTCGAGGTATGCTACCACTGCAATGCCTCTATGCCTCAATACCGCCAGCACCGGGGCCACCAGCTTGGTGAACACCCGAGGAGCCGAGGCCAGACTGAAGGGAAGTGCCACAAATTGGTAATGTGTAGATCTCCCACCGCAAAACGCAGGAAACGCTGGTGTCTGAGACAAATAAGAACATGGAGTTATGCGTCCCTGATATCCAGAGACGCCATGAAGTCCGCCTTGGTGCGGGGCGTCCACGACCGAACGGACAGATTCCATTCTGAATTTTCGCGCCTTCACAAAGTGGTTTAGTGCTTTTAGGTCCAGAACTGGCCTGACTCCACCCTTTTTGGGTGCCACAAAAAGATTTGAATAGAAGCCGCGGAACTTTTCCAGGGGAGGTACCGGCACAATTACCCCTTGTTCGGAGAGCGCCTGAACAGCCTCTAGGAGAGCCTTCCGACGCCCCTGAGGGAGTCTCAAGTACCCCCAGACAGGTTCTTCCCATCGAAGAGTGCTGAACTCTAACCTGTACCTGGAGGACACCATTTCCTGCACCAACCGGTCGGAAATGTGGGCAGTCCACCTGTCTGCGAACCCCAGGAGACGTCCTCCCATCCGAGAATCGAGTGGGGGCAACCCATCATGCGGTGGAGGACTTATCCTCCGCCTTTTTGCTCTTGCGCTGCCAGGGCCGTTTACCGGACTGCGAGGCAGACTTGCCGGGCCTTGAACTCTTGCCCGCTGCACCGGGCGCACGAAAAAACCTCTTCTGACCTGAAGAAGTAGGACCCTGCTTACGGCGGAATTCCCGCCGCCTGGGCTCCGGGAGAAAAGTACTATTCCCTCCAGTGAAATCCTTAATGGATTTCATCCAACTGCGCCCCAAAGAGCCGACCGCCCAGAAATGGGAGATCCGTGAGACCCTTTGACGTGTGGTCACCCGACCAAGAGCGTAATCACAGCGCCCATCTGAGAATGACTGCGAAAACATACATTTTAGACAACATGGGAAGTAGGTCCAAAGCTGCGTAACACAGGTACTGAAGACCCTCTATCAGATGCTCTGCTCACTGCGACGCCTCAAGCAACCTCCCGCAGCTCAACTCGTTGTGCAACTCGGTCGCACACTCGGTAAGAGATTGCGCCGCCAGAGCCGGTCTCATGGCTGACCGCGCCAACAAGAACAGTGCTTTGGACACCGCCTCCGTCCGCCTATCAGCCGGATCCTCAAATGGGTAGCGTACAGTGAAACGTTTGGGCAGGGCGAAGGAATTCTGCGGACGTTGCCATTCCTTATAGACCAGTTGATCAAAGAATTAATCATAAGGGTAAGCCCTAGGGGACCTAGGTGGCTTAAAAGACCCACAAACGTATGCAGTCTCCTGCAACTCCCCTGCTTGGTCCAATCGCAAGGATGCACGGATATTAGCGATCAGTGTGGCCACCAGCGCCTTCTCGCACGCTACCGAGGCCCCCTGGTCTCGCCTTCCGAGAGCTCCAGCTCACCCTCAGAGCTCCACGGGGATCCCCGTGACCACTGAGGCCACTTCCGGTTCAGACTTCTCCCCCGATGAAGGTGGAGAAGGTGGACGCTTTTTAGGGGCCCCCTTAGCACGGCCCGGCACCTCCCGGGGAAAAAATTCCCCAAATACCGATCTCAATTGGTCCAGGGACACCAGAGTCCCCAGCGCAGGTTGCGCTTCCACTGGCTCCTCCTTGGACGGACCCGCAGGTTCAGCCGCCATTGCGCCACCGAACCCTGACAGGCAGAAAAGCCTGGACACCCCCACAATGCAGTCCCACCGCTGCCCCACAGATCAACCAGGGAGGGCCCCCAGGAGGACTTCACCCACCGCTACCAGCAACCCAGAGAGAGCCCAGCTATACTTGCTGTTTGTTGCCTCTCAAGCGCCGAGTCCCAGTAGGAGTGGTTAGTGACCGCCAGTCAGAGAGCCTGGGTCGCCTGTGCCGTCCACGCTGTCCCAGAGTGAAAGAGGAAGTAAAAGCCTGTAATACAGGCCTCGACTACAGCAAAATGGCTGCCATTCGTCACTACAGACCAAAATCACCAACAAAATGGTGACGATCCGCCGCCATGGCGACTAAGGCGCGGTGCGGGGGAGGGGGTGTAGGAGGGGAGCGAGGACACCCAAAAGGGACCTGAGCTCTAGAAGAAACCCTCCACCGGCCGGCCTAGACCGTTAAAATTCGCCCAGCCCCCCCCCCCCCATAGGAGGGAGAGAGGGGGTCACTCACCAGTCCGACGGGCATAGCGGGTAGCCACCCGGTTGCAGACCTTCCTCCCACTGCTGGAGAGGGATGCTGCAAGCCAAAAAGCCCCTGGACGGGAACAGAGTCCGGTCACTGGGCGCAAGTAGGGATCACCCACTGGCCACCTGCACGGAGCGGGCACGATGCTGCGGACCCCGCCAAGGCTAAGGGTACCTCGCATCTGTTGGCCGTGCTGGGGAAAGTTCGGGATTCTGGATATCCTCTATGCCCCAGCCGGCTTTTTGATAGCAATCTTCATCAGATAGCTTGAGAAAAGCAGTAAAAAATGGGAAACCGCAGATCCCATAAGGGAACCAGGTCTAACTCCTTGCACTAGGCATAAAAAAAACTACTGATGTGCTATGCAGAGCAGGGGGATTACATGCTAGAGTGAGGACGGCCCCCTGGGAGGGGTCAGCTTGCTTTTTTTCTATTTGCCTAGTCTACTCCTGGTAGGATGTGCATATAACCTACTTATCAATGAAGGGCTGCGTCTGTCAGTGAACGTAAGAGAAATGCACATTCCGTTTTTTCACTTCCTCATTCCTATGTAGGTGGAGATGATTGCTAGACGCTGTGAGACACTGAGAGACTGTGCGAAGACTGAGGCACACACCCCCTTCCCACACACGCAGAGCTGTGTCGGAATTGTTTAGCTGGCTGCTAATCAATTTTTAGCAACATCCTCCATCTCTAATTTCTATGTCCCGTCTCCCAGAACGTGTGAGAACTTATCAGGCTGATAACAGAGCTACGGAGGAAGTGCCAGCTACGGGACATAGCTCTTTGAAGAGAGATAAGAAAACACTACAGATAGAGGTGTCCAATCTCAAATTACATAAATCGGGTTTACATCCACTTTAATTTTGAGAGCAGAGGAGATACACACAGACACACAGTAGAATAGGAGAGCTGTGAGCGACAGACACACACAGACCACGGTCTCTCAGGATCAGCTACATGATAATCAGAGTCTGCACCTGCCATTATCAAACAGGTATTCTAGGAGATAGAGGGATAAATTAAAAAGCAAAAGCACCATGCCGCGAATTGCCCATTAAAGAGGTTGTCTACCCATTTTGTTTACTTTTACCTACAGGTAAGCCTATAATAAGGCTTACCTGTAGGTAAAATGAATATCTCCTAAACCTGTACGGTTTAGGAGATATTCCCCCTCGAATCTGCTGCAGCGTTACGGCGCATGAGCCATGTATGTCCCGGCAATAGTGCCGGACCTTGCCGGAAAGACGGGTCCTGCGCGCGTGTGCGGGAGTGACTTCTCGCAGCTCCGGGCGGTCGCAGCGCCGGAGCCATGTACCCGGAAGCAAGATCCGAGGGAAGATGTCCGGTCCCTCAGAGGGGACCGAGTAGCCCGGTCGGATCTTCGTTTCAAGGTTAGTATTTCATAATGAGCTAGTATGCGGTGCATACATGCTCATTATGCTATTGTCTTGCAGGTTTTTATTTTTTCCAGGTAGATAACCGCTTTAACCCCTTGCCGATCGGCATCTGACGGCGGCAAGGTGGCTCGTG
>BLSH010455364.1:625343-637175 GCA_018402905.1 Glandirana rugosa
TCTCTATATATATATATATATATATATATATATATATATATATATATATATATATATAAATAAGTAGTCAAATCCAGTTTTATATAAGATGAAAAAAACCATTTATTTTAGCGTTATTCGCAACCTAACCAAACGAGTTTTTCAATAACGCAGAAGTTTGATCCTCTCAACTAAATACCGAAAAAAAAAAAAAAAAATAGCCCTGACGCTAGAACGCCGCCTGTGAAAAAACCCTGGTAACTGTAAATATGTCACTAGTCTAGATTTTTACCGGTGACTAAATGACATATTTACAGTAACCGTCCCTTCCCCAATTGGACGTCCCCCGCTAGTTCCCCAATTTACAATGGAGTGACAAGACACACCCCCGATCCGACCGTCCCTGTACTGTCTAGATTGACTAGGGCTACTGTCCCTAGTCATCTAGTCAGTACGGCGGACTGTCTTGCCCCCTTGGCGGTACAAATGTAACCGCCAAGGGACAAGAAGGAGACATAATCCGCTAACGCCCAGCGACCACCTGTAGCTCTCAGGCGGACTGGTCGCCGGTGTAAGCGCGTCGCACGTTCCACATATATATATATATATATATATATATATATATATATATATATATATATATATATCTCTATCTATCTATCTATCTATCAGCAAAAAAAAGTTTTCAAAATTGTCGCTTTATTTATAAATGCAAAAAATAAAAACCGCAGAGATGATCAAATACCAGCAAAAGAAAGCTATTTGTGGGAAAAGGACGTCAATTTTGTTTGGGTACAACGTCGCACGACCGCGCAATTTTCAGTTAAAGAGATGCAGTGCCGAATCGCAAAAAGTGCTCTGGTCAGTAAGAGGTTAAAACCTTTCGGGGCTGAAGTGGTTAAAGAGCACCTGTCATTTCAGATTCATCATGGCAGCACCTGTTAGCGGGCATCCACTCACCTGCTGCCGCCACGTCCCTCAACTTCTTGTGTCACTGTCACATCACCAGCCATCCCCATTAAAGTGAATAGGACTGTCGGTGAGTCAACAGCGAGTCAGAGAAGGAGCCGCTGCAGGACCGAGATGACATTTGCTCTTTAAAAATTATGATTTAAAATCAAATCGATTTAAAATCAAGCCTTTTTACCACGGATTTAAATCGTGATCACCACGATTTAACCATTTGTCAAATGTCCTTTGAAAAGCAATCCCCTGCAGATCTCTCCCCAGAGTACCCCACTGGCATAAGCACGACCCTCACATTCAATACAGGGCTATGCATACCAGATGTCAGAGGACCCGAGACCGCTGGAGCATAGGGGAAAAGAGGCTGCAGGGAGCCTATTGGAGTGGAGGATTGGGTTAAGTAAAAACGTTTTTTCTTTCCCTAAGAGCTAAACTGGCACTTAACCACTTCCTTACTGGGTACTTAAACCCCTTCCTGCCCAGGCCAATTTTCAGCTTTCAGCACTTTCACAGTTTGAGTGACAATTGCGCGGTCATGCAACACTGTATCCAAATAAAAATTATTTTCACACAAATAGAGCTTTCTTTTTGTAGTATTTAATCACTACTGGGGTTTTTATTTACTTAAAAACACTGTTATAAAATTTTGAAAATGGGCAATTTTTCTTCATTGATGTGCGCTGATGAGGCTGCACTGATGGGCACTGGTAGGCAGCACTGATGAGGCAGCTGTGGCTATCTGAGTGAGGGACTGATGTCCTTCTGATAGAAGCCGGTGATTGGCTTTTTTTTCACTGACAGCGTGGGGGGGGTTAATCTTCGGTTTACATCACGTGCCCCTGAAGGGAGGTGCAAACAGTGCATGCTCGGAGGACGTCTGTCAGTCAATGGCTTGGTATTCTGGACAGCTCTTTTATCTAAGAGAAATTCCCAAAACATGGGCCTGTTGGAGGACAGGGTTGAGAACCAATGCCATAGAGAACCTGTGGAAAGATCTCAAAACAGCAGTTGGGAAGAGGAAGCCTTCCAATGTGAGAGACCTGGAGCAGTTGGCGAAAGAAAAAAAGTGGTTCAAAATTGCAGGAGAGGTGCAAGAAACTCATCGATCGTTACAGCAAGCAACTGATTTCAGCTAGTTTTTGCAAGCAGTATGCTACCAAATATTAAATTTAAAGTGCCATTAATTTTGTCCAGTCCATTTTTGGAGTTTTGCAATTACCAATACAAACAAAAGAAAGAAACAAGAGAATGCCTAAACATTTGTACATTGCAACAATTTTCTGGGGGAAGTGGTGCATTATCTGACAGAAATGCAGGGGTGCCAATATTTGTGGCCATAACTATATATTTATAGTGAGATCAGGTACATAATACACTCAGGTCAAACTAAAAATGCCGTTTTACAGATTTTCAGACAAGACTATTATGCATGACAGACTCCCTCGCCATAGACAGGTGGCTTGAAATAAACTACCTGTACCTGCTCTCACCAAGACATTTAGTAGCAGCAGCATGCTTTTTGTATCACCTGTCATGATGGCGTTTAAAAAAAAAAAAAAAAAAAAAAATTGCCCTTTATAAACAAACAGATAATCGCTTCTATAGGTGGTTAAAGTGGTTGTCAACTTGTGACAACCACTTTAACCTACAGGTAGGCCTATGATAAGTCTTACCTGTAGGTTCACTGCATATCTCCTAAACCTGCACGGTTCAGGAGATATGCAGTGTTGAAGCCGTGCCGACATCATATCAGCACATGCGCAGTGAAGGAACGGTCTGCGTGCCGTTCCTCCACTGCGACCGTGCCTCCGGCCAGTCACAGCGCCGGAGTCACGGCACCGGAAGTAAGAGGGGCTGAAGATGGACGCGGCCTGGAGCGGGGACATCACAGGCTTCGTTTGCAGGTAAGTGGCACATAATGGGCTACTATGCGATGCATAGTAGCCCATTATGTTTCTACTTTACAGGGGAACATAGATGAAGTAAATAAACCGCATCTGGGTTTACTTCCTCTTTAAATTTATATTGTGAAAAGTACACAATATTATATAAATGTTTTATATATTATACACACACACACACACACACACACACACACACACACACACACACACACACACACTGGGGCAAAAAAGTATTTAGTCAGCCACCAATAGTGCAAGTTACTTAAAAAGAGGAGGCCTGTAATTTCCATCATCGTTACGCGTCAACTATGAGAGACAGAATGAGAAAAAAAAAATCCAGAAAGTCACACTGTCTGATTTTTAAAGAATTTATTTGCAAATTATGGTGGACAAGGAGTATTTGGTCAATAACAAAAGTTTATCTCAATACTTTGTTGTATACCCTTTGTTGGCAATGACAGAGGTCAAACGTTTTCTGTAAGTCTCCACAAGGTTTTTACACACTGTTGCTGGTAGTTTGGCCCATTCCTCCATGCAGATCTCCTCTAGAGCAGTGATGTTTTGGGGCTGTCGCTGGGCAACACGAATTTTCAACTCCCTCCAAAGATTTGGATATGGGGATATGGGGTTGAGATCTGGAGAATGGCTAGACCAATCCAGGACCTTGAAATGCTTCTTACGAAGCCACTCCTTCATTGCCCGGGTGGTGTGTTTGGGATCATTGTCATGCTGAAAGACCCAGCCAATGCCCTTGCTGATGGGAGGATTTTATTCAAAATCTCACGATACATAGCCCCATTCATTCTTTCCTTTACACGGATCAGTCATCCTGGTCCCTTTGCAAAAAAACAGCCCCAAAGCATGAGGTTTTCATTTTCACACCTATGCTTCACAGTAGGTATGGTGTTCTTTTGATGCAACAAGTTGAGTTTTTACCAAAAAGTTCTATTTTGGTTTCAGCTGACCATATGACATTCTCCCTATCCTCTTCTGGATCATCCAAATGCTCTCTAGCAAACTGCAGACGGGCTCGGACATGTACTGGCTTAAGCAGGGGGACACGTCTGGCACTGCAGGATTTGATTCCCTGGCGGCGTAGTGCGTTACTGATGGTAGCCTTTGTTACTTTGGTCCCAGCTCTCTGTGGGTCATTCACTAGTCCCCCCAGGCCCCCCCCCCCCGTGTGATTCTGGGATTTTTGCTCACTGTTCTTGTAATCATTTTGACCCCACGGGGTGAGATCTTGTGTGGAGCCCCAGATCGAGGGAGATTATCAGTGGTCTTGTATGTCTTCCATTTTCTAATAATTGCTCCCACAGTTGATTTCTTCACACCAAGCTGCTTACCTATTGCAGATTCAGTCTTCCCAGCCTGGTGCAGGTCTACAATTTTGTTTCTGGTGTCCTTTGACAGCTCTTTGGTCTTGGCCATAATGGAGTTTGGAGTCTGACTGTTTGAGGTTGTGGACAGGTGTCTTTTACTGATAACGAGTTCAAACAGGTGCCATTAATACAGGTAATGAGTAGAGGACAGAGGAACCTCTTAAAGAAGAAGTTACAGGTCAGAGAGCCAGAAAACGTGTTTTGTAGGCGACCAAATACTTATTTTCCACTATAATTTGCAAATAAATTCTTTAAAAAAATCAGACAATGATTTTCTGGATTTTTTTTCTCATTCTGTCTCATAGTTGAAGTGTACCTAGGATTATATTATAGAGATTATTTGGGATGCACCGAAATTTCGGCGGCTGAAAGAAAAAAAAAATGCCGATAATGAAGCCGAAAAAGGGACGGGGTCACCCCACCCTGCCGGGTGCCGTACTTGTGTCATCCTGGCAGAGTCCTCCCCTCCATCCTCGTGATCTCATGCTGTGTCACGGAGCTGGATTAAATCGCTGGGCAGCTCTGTAACAATGTCCCGCCTCCTAGGCAGCCTCTTGTGATGGACGGCACAATGATCCAATGCCAGGAATCATTGTGCCATGTGTCAGAGGAGGCTGTCTACGAAGGACAGTGTTACAGAACTGCCAGGAGATTTAATCCAGCTCCGTGACACAGCGTGAGATGCTAGCAGGCACAGAACAGACATTCAGGGCTGATCCTGGACACCACAGACACTGCGAGGGAGGGGGCGGTGAGAGAATCTGGTAAAACATGCCGTGGTGAAGTTAGATGCCGGTCACCAGAAAACCCATCCACTTGCTCCTCTCCTCCCCCTCCATCCTCCGATGGCTGCTCTGTCCTCTGCCATCTGTATGTGCAAGTGACTCCCTCCACATCACCTCCAGCATGTCTGCAGTCTACCCTTAACTCCACACACATCCCCTCTGCCACCCCTCCCTGCTGGTCTGTGAAAAAGAGGTGAGTGGAAAAATGAAAGCAGCCAAAAACCACACTGATATACTGCTCAGCATTCCAAGTGACTGAACACTTTCACTGACACCCTGTATTTTTTTCCTCTCTCCCCCCCCCAGTAGAATTTTATTCACCATACGATAGAACAGTAGTATATCTGGAGCAAAAGTATCCTTCCATCGCAGCAAGATCAATTACCTGGCATAGAACAGTAATATACGCACTAGAATTCGAGCAGGTTTGGTGTATAAAGTCGTTTAACACCCCCAGTAATCCAACCTCCGGAGTTTGTGGGACAGGTATACATAAGGAGTTTTCAAAAAAAAAAAAAAGGAAAATATAGCTTTCCAGTATGAAGACATAGCAAGACCAAAACATATGTAAATAGTCAGCATACATAGTACCACACCTAGGACAGGAAGCAGCAGTGGCTTAGCCCAACAAGCTAATTTAGCAGGAGTGTAGTGTAACTGATGTATAAACTTTAATTGGGTATATCATCTGTACCAATAAGGTCCTGGAAACAGACCTCTGAGGCCTCGTCCCATACCTTCTCAGACAGCCCTGGGATCAACGCCTCCCACTTCCTCCAAGCAGACTGAAAACGAGAGTAGATTGTCATGACCAGTTTAGTGATATCTGGGTAACGTCTCCAGTGGTTGTTCTGAGAGCTCCTGAGTCAAACCCCCAAACTGCGCTCGGATGGCATGGCACGGCACAATAACAAATATTCAAAACAGAATTACTCACCCTACATCATTTTTTTAAAGCACTCAAAAAAGGTAACAGACGTTGTTATAAAAAAACATGAGCAATTCAGGTAATACCTAGGCGAATCCACCATTTGGACTCCGGGTGGCCCAGGAGCTCAGAGAAGTTGGAGTTATGCCACAGAGGGGCATTGGGAGACAGCCTCCACAATACCCTATTGCCCTAATGCCAGGCCAAACAGATGTCTATTGGGGACTCACGAGAGCAGCGTCTAGGCGTGGGTCTGTGCAGTGCCTCCACAACAGAAGCCCTAGAACCCAAAAAGGCAGATAACAGAGAGGTAGATGAATCTAGAGAAGGCTCCAGGAACCAGTCATATACAGAGTTGTGATGCAAGAAAATAATGCCAGAGGTTCGGACAGGCCAATTCACCATCAAGTTTAGATGCTCGAAGAGATGCTTTAGCTATACGAGGTTGCGCTCCCTGCCAGAGAAAATTGCACAGAATGGAATCTAGTTTACGAAAAAGTCTCTTTGGCGAGAAAACCGGTGACGCCCTAAACATGTATAAAAACTTTGGTAAGTAAATCATTTTAAAAGATGTTCACTCCTATTAGATTGAGGGGTAAGGAAGACCAAGTATGTGGTCTAGTCTCCATATGCAAAACTATGGGGGAGATATTAAAAGATTCATAAGTTCACGGGTCCACATGTATATGGATCCCCAAATACTATGGATTGAAGTGTCAGTCTGGACTTAAGTATGCATTATCTAAAAAATGGGACCAAGTGGGAAAGCAACAGTTTTTCCCCAACACAACCCCGAGACCCTCCCAAATTCCTCCTATACCAGGTATTTCAACTAGGAGCAAAACATGAAGCTACATAAAAGTGTAAGGGATATAAATATTTTTATATCAACGTAGTACTAAAGGATGAGACTTTTTTGCTTGGATATAACAATTTTAACTATAATGCACAAAACTGCTAAACTTATTTTAATTTTCATTGTAATGCCTTAAAGCATTACTAAACCCACAACAGTAAAATCAGTCTGTATATGCAGCATAGCATTCACTGTGGAAGGGGTTAATCCTCAGCATTGTTTAAAAAAGGCTGTTTTATCCTGTATGCATAGATTCTTCCCTCCTGCACTGTCAATCTAAGCAAGTTCATAATACACAGCAGGGTGGTAAAGCTGCACATGCTCAGTTATGCTGGATAGAACATTTCCTGTTTCAGTTGAACTGTTCAGGTTACATGATCTTGACATCACACATGTGGGTGTGTATAGAGGCCATAGTGGAAATCTCCTCCTATTTGAAAACACAGCTATGGACAAACTTATCAGGAAACCGTGGAATACAGACCATCCAAACAGGTATACAGTCACAGATGGGGGGGCAGATGAATTATTTTCATATTACTGAGTTTAGTAACACTTTAAAGTGGATGTAAACCAGCCACACTTGAATATATAAACTGTTGTCATGATACTGTAGTATTTATTTGTAAATTGCTTGAGACGGCACTCCTACCTTCCAGATGTCACTCACTTTCCTGCACGAAGCCCTGCGATTCTCCAGAATCCATGGGCGGGGCCAAGGAGCTGCAGCGCTTGGTGGGAGGAGCCGTGACATCGCTAGACTCCCACCCACCTCCACACTCCTTGTGCTAGCAGCGCTTGTTACACTAGAAGTGCACTAGAAGGGGACACAGAGCGCGTTCTGGCCAGAAGCAGAGTGCGCTCACAGCCCCCCTGTGACTACTGCACATGTGCCACACAGGCTGTGTAGTGGAGAGGAGCCATCGGGAAAGCTAGCACAGCTGAGAGGCTCGTGCATGAGATAAGGAAATAAGCTGTCACTCACAGCATGGGAGGAAAGGTCTCCTATTTAGCGATGAAACTTTTTCTTACGAAAAAAGATAAGGGTACTACTCAGCTGGATTAACTCTTCGAGGCAAGACTGGGCACAGATGACATGACATTCTCTGCTGTACAGGGTGGTAAAAAAATTTTTTTTTTCAGGTTTACAACCATTTTAACATACAGGTAAGCCTATAATAAGTCTTACCTGTAGGTTCCCTGCATATCTCCTAAACCTGCAGTTTAGGAGATATGCAGTGTACTGCGATGTGCCCACGTCATTGGGCACATGGGCAGTGAAGAAACGGCCTCCGTGCGATTCCTTTACTGACATCCTGCAGCGTTTAGTGGCTCCCATGCACATGTGCGGGAGTGACGTCACGCGGCTCCGGCAAATCACAGAGGCAGAGCCTGCAGCCCCAAAAGGAAGAGGGACGAAGATGGACGCTTCCTACTGCAGGGACAGTGCAGGCTTCCAATGCATGTAAGTGTCACATAATAGGCTAGTATGCAATACATACTAGCCTATTATGCTTTTACAGTGCAGGGTCGTTTCGAGCAGTGTTCTCAACCCTGTCCTCAAGTACCCCCAACAGGCCATGTTTTGGGAATTTCTCTTAGATAAAATAGCTGTCCAAAATACCAAGTCATTGACTCGGATTTAAAGCACTTGTGCAAGGTAAAGGAAAACCTGGCCTGTTGGGGGTACTTGAGGACAGGGTTGAGAACCACTGATTTAGAGCAATGAAGAGGAAGTAAAACCCATCAGGGTTTACCTCCTCTTTAAAGTAGTTGTAAACCTCACACGAACTATGAACAAAGCATTACCTTCTATAGTGTGTACGTCTCTCAATTAGTAGCACTAACACCCCTTTTACACTAGGGCATCTTTCAGGCAATTTAGCGCTAAAAATAACACCTGTCAAGCACCTGAACCCCCCCCAGCATGAATGCCTGAGTGCTTTCACGCTGGGGCTGTACACTTGCAGGATAGGAAAAAAAGTCCTGTAAGTAGCAACTTTGGCGCAGCGGGGGGGACCTCCACCGCCCCTGCCCATTGAAATGAATGGTCAGCGCTTCTGAATACCGCTACAGAAGCGCAGCGCGCCGGCACTTTTAACCACTTCTTAGGGGTTAAAAGTGCTCTGCTGCGGCCCAAGTATCGGCGCCAAAGTGCCGCTATAACAGTAAAGCGCCGTTGAAGCTAGCGGCGCTTTACCGCTACCACCCCGGTGTGAAAGGGCTCTTAGGGTAATTTCAGTCTGCTGCTTCATTCCTCTTCTATCAGCATGAGTCGCTTCTGACACGTTTTCCTGACACCAAGAGAAAAAAAAGGTGACAAGGGAGGGAGCTCCAGCTGATCGACAGTCTCAGTTCTATTCCTATGTGAAGGGGTGTGTTCCTTCCCATCAATCAGCTCTCAGAGCTCTCCTCACTGAGCTCGGCACAGCAACTTCGGCTCCCATCCTCCTATTTTCTGACAGGCTAGACAAGCTTTATAAATTCTGGACTTTGAACAGATGCAGAGAAGTGAATACTGAAGATAAACTGATATACCTTATGTAGGAGGCTTTGTTTCATCTATCACCTGAGGTCAGTCAATTCAGTGGGTATATGCAAGGGTTAACCACTTGTCTCCAGTTTCTCTGTGTTAAATGCTTATCTTCCCTGCACAGAGCCCTTACATCACCTCCGTATCCTGCCCAGGACTACATGTCCCATGAGGCATTGCTCCTCTCACATTCACAAGTACTGATATGTATGAATGATGTACTGAGCTGTATGTCATGTAAAGAATGTATTCTATATGCAGGCCAATGAATCGATAATGAAAATGAACAATTTTTATCATCAATTATGTTAATTGTTTAGCCCTTTTTACATTTGAGATTGGGGTAGTGTGAAAAAAAACCCTGCTGTTTACTGCCCCTCACTGCTCCTCCTTTTCTGCACAGGCCGCAGTGAGGGATATGCACATGCCGTGGCTGATGCAGGAATTATGGAACAATGCTGTTACCAAACACCGAGCAGGACCCATTCAAGTGAATAGCCCTGTGCATGTTTGGCACAGCAAATAAGCTCAGGGACTAAACTTAGGCCCTGAGCCAGGTGTGTTCTGCTACAATTCTACGCAGAGTCTAACAAACTGAAGCTGAACTCCAACTATCAGTTAGAGCCGGTTCAAACAGGGGCGGATATCCGACTTGCGGGGCGACTCAGCCTGAATCTAATAGAAGTCAATGCGAGTCGCCTTAAGTCGCCCCAAAAGTAGTACAGGAACCTTTTTCGCAACTTGAGTCGCTCCTATTAGAAAGGTTCCATTGCAATGCATGGAGGCGACAAGTCATCTGACAAGTCACGGCTCTTACAACAGTTATTTCCTTTTGACCCCTTTCACACCAAGGCGTTTTTGCGCTAAAAATAGCGGCTACAAAGCGCCTGAAAAACTCCCCCCCAATATCGGTGTACTCACCGCTCCTACACCACCCCTGCCCATTGGAAACAATGGGGCAGCGCTCCCGAAGCACAGAACACCGCTTCGGTAGCGTCGCTAACCGGCACTTTTAACCCGTTTAACCCTTTGTGGGGGGGCTAAAAGCGCACCAGCCGCAAATTAACGGTGCTTCACCACTAACGCTCAAGCGGCCCCGGTATGAAAGGGGTCTACGGGATAAAGGTTTTACATATATAAAATTGGTTTGTCTCATCTCTTGTAAGCTGATATACCTGGAAGACAGCTTTTTCTATTGAACAGACTTGCTGGCTAGATCACCATGTGAAAATATAATGCATAAAAAAGGAAATAAATGCAGCCATCACATCTATGGTAAGCTGTAATATAAAAGTTTTGCTTTTGGGTTTAATACTGCATCTGAGCTTCACAAACCAAAAACACTATTTAATTCAATTTTAATATTGAAAGCAAACTCACCCACCCATGTCACCATGTCAGGGTGGATTTGATTTAAAGCAACTCGATTTAAATAATTTTTAAAGAGCAACGTTCATCTCTGTCCCGCATCGGCTCCTCCTCTGACTCACTGCTGACTCCCCAACAGTCCCATTCACTTTAATGGAACGGCTGGTGATGTGGCAGTGGCACAACAAGGTGAGGGATGTGGCGGCAGCAGGTGAGTGGATGCCGCCAACAGGCGCTGCCATGATGGACCTGAAATGACAGGTGCTCTTTATATGTAAGGACCTATTCTTGCCAGTAGTTACAAAGTTTAATATTTGCAGACAAAATGAAGGTTTCCTATTTAGAATAATAAGCTGTCAGGTTAGCAAAACAGATATCCGAACCAATTCAATCACACAGTTTGTAGTGTACATTGATTTGCAAAACAATGGGATAAAGGAATATTCCTGAACTTTGTTTTATCTCATGGTTACAATTGTGTGAATGCATCAATGCAGTGCATGTTATCTCAGCTTGTATTCATTGAATGAGTTTACCAAAAATGTAAATATTGCAGAATATACAGCCTCATGCTACATAATGAAGCTCAATTTCATGCTGAATAAACTAAATTAATGTATCTTAAATAGAAAACTGTCTTTGGATAGATTTTTACTCCAAAAGCATTTTATTAATACATTTGATAAAAAAAAAAAAAAAAAAAAAAAAAAAAAAAAAACACAGACAACATTGATTTTTATCCACCCTGCACTGTGCTTTATTTTGCAGAGAAATCACTTTACAAAACACCCCCCTGACATTTCTAGCTGTAGCCATCTTGAGTAAGAGCAGATGATTCATGTAGCATTTACTTCCTGGAATCCATCTACTCTTAGCTCAGGCATGCAGTCAGGAGGATGTGCTTTAAGTGCAACTTTAGCCAGAAAATTAAGTCCTGCTAGATCACTTCAGGCAGGCTAGCCCCTTTTGCAGATTTAACTCTGTATAACATTAAAAATAACTGTATATGCTGTATAAAATCCAGTAACTCACTGGATCATTCTACTCTGTACATGCTCAGTTGCTCTAGTCTTAGACCCTGATGAGTTTGTTTACAGCCCCTACAGATGCTGCTTCGGCCATGGTGCTGCA
>BLSH010455364.1:637428-648648 GCA_018402905.1 Glandirana rugosa
TAATTACCGACACAACTCAATAAAACTCCCCTGTCGTTTAAATGTGACAATATGTTCGACATGTGAGTGATGTAACATCGTTTCGTAAATTTGCTGTCCCCTCAAAATAACTCAACACAGCCATTAATGTCTAAACCGCTGGCAGCAAAAGTGAGTACACCCCTAAGTGAAAATGTCCAAATTGAGCCCAAAGTGTCAATATTGTGTGTGGCCACCATTATTTTCCAGCACTACCTTAACCCTCTTGGGCATGGAGTTCACCAGAGCTTCACAGGTTGCCACTGGAATCCTCTTCCACTCCTCCATGACGACATCACAGAGCTGGTGGATGTTAGAGACCTTGCGCTTCTCCACCTTGCATTTGAAGATGCCCCACAGATGCTCAATAGGGTTTAGGTCTGGAGACATGCTTGGCCAGTCCATCACCTTTACCCTCAGCTTCTTTAGCAAGGCAGTGGTCATCTTGGAGGTGTGTTTGGCGTCATTAATCCAGTAATCCATGTCCTTAGTCTGCTTGTCTTCAGTAAACTGTTTGCGGGCTTTCTTGTGCTTCATCTTTAGAAGAGGCTTCCTTCTGGGATGACAGCCATGCAGACCAATTTGATGCAATGTGTGGCGTATGGTCTGAGCAAAGACAGGCTGACCCCCCAACCCTTCAACCTCTGCAGCAATGCTGGCAGCACTCATACGTCTATTTCCCAAAGACAACCTCTGGATAGGACGCTGAGCATGTGCACTCAACTTCTTTGGTCGACCATGGCGAGGCCTGTTCTGAGTAGAACCTGTCCTGGTAAACTGCTGTATGGTCTTGGCCAACATGCTGCAGCTCAGTTTTAGGGTCTTGGCAATCTTCTTATAGCCTAGGCCATCTTTATGTATAGCAACAATTCTTTTTTTCAGATCTTCAGAGTAATTTGCCATGAGGTGACATGTTGAACTTCCAGTGACCAGTATGAGTGAGAGCGATAACACCAAATTTAACACACCTGTTCCCCCGTTCACATCTAAGACCTTGTAACACTAATGAGTCACATGACACCGGGGAGGGAAAATGGTTAATTGGGCCCAATTTGGACATTTTGATTTAGGGGTGTACTCACTTTTGTTGCCAGTGGTTTAGACATTAATGGCTGTGTGTTGAGTTATATTGAGGGGACAGCAAATTTACACTGTTATACAAGCTGTACACTCACTACTTTTCATTGTAGCAAAGTTATTTCCTCAGTGTTGTCACATGAAAAGAGAATAAAATTTACAAAAATGTTAGGGGTGTACTCACTTTTGTGAGAGATAGATCAATTTTTTTTTTTTTATTGTGAAATGTATGTTCCTTGTTAAAGAACATTTTTATTAAGTTATTGGTAAAGTTCCAATTTAAAGTATAACTAAAGGCAAAACGTTTTTTCACCTGTTTTGAATAGAGTGAGGAGAGATTAGAACCTGTCAGTTTTAAATGCTCTCTGTGCCCCCGTTCGGGAGATTCACCATCTCTATTTGTCCCGTTTACCATTATCACTGAAAGAAAAAAGTAAGAGGGGGAATCTTCCAATGGGGACACTAGTTCTGGTGACCTGGGGTCCCCAAGGAAATCCCTTACTTTACAGGGATTTCCTCTCACTTTCTGTTTGGCTACGAGACAGGAAGTGAAGGTAAATCTCTGCAATGGGGCAGAGGACAAAATATAAACTGACAGGGGTATAACCCTCCCTTACTCTATCCATAACGAAAGAAAACATTTTGATGATAGTTATAGTTATGGCATCCATCTGCCTAGGCATGGAAACCAGGAAGTAACTGAAGAAATGTAAAAAAATTCAAACAAGTAAATATAATATACTTTTCCTATGTACTAAGACGAGCAGCATCAGGATTAAAAGGAGTCAATGCCGACAGAGTGTGAAGTCCCGCTTTGACCGCTTGCCGATGGTATACTGTAGATATGTGGTGGCAAGGTGGCTCTCCTGCTAAGGATCACGTATCTAGTATGTGATCCTGCACTTCCAGGTTTGAGGCCCGTGCCGGCTCACTCCTGCTGTGATTAGACACAGCAGGAGCTGATTGGCGGGCACGGCAGACTTGATGTCTGCCGGCACCCACCGATGCGCCAGTACAGATACAAAAACGCCAGTCTGCCAATGTAAACAAGGCAGATCGCCTTTCTGTCACTACAGAAGACATGCCTTCCACTAGTAAAAGCACCTCCCCCAAAGTAGTAAACACTGGTCAGGCACACATTTAACCCTTTTCCCCACAAATAGAGCTTTCTTTTGGTGATATTTGATTACCTCTGCGTAATTTCTGATCGCCGCTATAAACAAAAGAGCGACAATTATGCAAAAAAAAAAAAAATGTTTACTTTTTGACATTTTTTTCCATCGGTTTTGGCCGATTTATATCTTTCCTCATATTTTTGGTAAGAAAAAAAAAAAAAAAAAATCGCAATCGGCGTTGATTGACTGGTTTGCGCAAAAGTTGTCGCGTTTACGGATGATGAGAATTCATTTCTGGGGTTTTTATTTATTATTTTTACTAGTAATGCCGGCGATCTGCGATTTTTAGCGGGACTGCGATATTGCGGCTAACATGTCGGACCTTTTTGACACTTTTTTGGGACCATTGGCATTTATACAGCGATCAGTGCTATAAAAATGCACTGATTACTGTGCAAATGCCATTGGCAGTGAAGGGGTTAACCTGCAGGGGGCGCTCTAAGGGTTAACAGTGTTCCCTGGGCGTGTTCTAACTGTATGTGGGCTGCCCCGGCTGGGGATAGGGAGTGATCACGGCTTCCATATACAGGAAGCCTGTGATCACAGCCCTTCCCCCTCTATGAGAACGGAGATCCATGTTTACTTACACGGACCTCCGTTCTCTCACTGGTGGGCGACATCGTGGGTAGCCAGTTTCCTAGATGTGCCAACGTCATTTTGGCACATGCACAGTGAAGAAACTGCCTCAGTGCCATTTCTTCAGAGACCATGCCTGGCAGCTCCCGCACGCAAGCGCGGGAGTGACGTCACGTGACTCCGGCCAATCATAGAGCTGGAATCGCGGCCCTGGAGATGGACGCTGCCTGAACAGGGGACAGCGCTGGACATCGCAGGCTTCGTTTGCAGGTAAGTGACACATAATGCGATGCATTGTAGCCCATTATGCTTCTGATTTACAGGGGACTGTAGAGGAAGTAAACCCATCTGGGTTTACTTCCTCTTTAAGAGATATACTCACTTCAATCGCAATGATGTCCCGGCGAAGGCCTGGCGCATAGCGCCGAACTCTGCCGAAAAGTCCGCTGTATAGACGGGCCCCCGCGCATGCGCGATGTCTCGCGGCTCCGGCCATTCACAGCGCCGGAGCCGCAGACCCGAAAGTATCCACGGAGGGAAGATGGCAGCTCCCTCCTCGTGGACGAGGCGGACCTGTCGTTCTAAGTATTTGATAATGAGCTAGTATGCGCTGCATACTAGCTCATTATGCCTTTGCCTTGCAGGTTTTTTTGGTGAGACAACCGCTTTAAGAGAGATCCAAATGAAGATCGGTCCTCAGACAGCACAGCAGGTGTAAAACGAGGCCTAACAGGGGATTCTCCAGACATTGGAAGGATATCCTCTCATTTCCTGTTGTGTCACCAGGACAGGAAGTGACATGAAACTTCCCTAAGGAGCCACAGGTGAGAAACAAAAAACCAGATGTAACCCAGCCATTCTCTATACAAAGAGCTTTAGATATGAGACAGACTGAGTCCTCTGATGTTTACATTGGTAGCAGAGGTCTCTTGGATTGTGCAATATACACAGGTGTGTGTGTCTGTGGCCTGCTGTCCCTTCATCCATTGCGGCCTGCAGGCCTCGGTGTAAAGCTCAGCCCTCTCCCCACCCACCCGCAGGCCGCAATGCAAACACAGGCCGCGGCCTAGTCCCCCCGACACCCCAATCCCCTCCCCGGGCCTCACCTCCTGATTAAAGGCGTTCACGGCGTCCATGCTGCTGCGCTGAGTGAGGGGCGAGGTGATGAGGAGGAGGGGTCACCACACACTGCGTGTCTCACAGCCGTCCTCGCCTCACTGTCTGCGTCCTGCTTGCTCGCTGCTACCGCCGCCCTCTCCGCTCCCGCATGTCCCGCTCTGAGGAGGGGAAGAGGAGGGCTCTACAGGGGTGGGGGGGGGGAATGGCTCCGGTCCGCCCGTGTATCGCCAACACTGACACAGAGGACGGAGCTTCGCTGCCTCACCGCCGGAACAAGATGGCGCAGCTCGGCCAGCGCAAGGCACGCCGGGAGGGAGAAGAGGGGCGGGGAGACTGACTGGAGGCAGGCCAGCATGCGCTTTGGCTTTGCGCGTCTCCTCTGCGGATTCCCGCCTTCCAGGCGCGCTCCGTAGCCGCGTGCACGGCGTCTGTGTGTTGTGAGGGAAGTCATATGATCTCCTTCCTCCTGTGCTGTGTGAGGGATGCCTAGAAAATAGAAGATGTATAAAATTAATAATAATAAATACGATACATATAATAAAATAACATATTCATACAAGGGCTCCTTCACACAGTGATTTGGTATATTTCTGCGCTGATTGAGAGGGTCAGTTCACGCCACATGCAGGCCACTGAGGTTTTTTCTGCATTAATAATGCATGGAAGTAGGTTATATGGTTTCCAATGCCATAGTTCACACCAGTGTGGTCAGCTCCAGAAAAAAAAGTAAAACGTGCTGCATTTTTCCTGTAATGAACTGTAATGGAACGCAGTAACACGCATCAAACACGTACGGGAATGCACTGGAACGCATTAAAAACAAACTGGACCCCAGTATAGTGAAAAAAAAAACAGGAAAAAAGTACATGGATTGCATCCGGAAATGCATCAAAAATGCACCAGAATGCGTTAAAAATGTGTATGGGTTTTTGCGGTGTGAACCAGCCCTAAGGCCCCATTCACACCTGCGCATTCCAGGAATCTGCACAGAAATATGCATTGTGCCATTAACCACCTCAATTCTGGGCACTTTTACCCCCTTCTTGCCCAGGCCAATTTTTAGCTTTCAGCGCTGTCGCACTTTGACAATTTCGCAGTCATGCAACACTGTACCCAAATGACAGATGGAACTTTCTTTTGGTGGTATTTAATCACCGCTGGGTTTTTTGTTTCAGAAAAAGACTGAAAATTTAGGGGGAAAAAATTTTTTTTTTAGTTTCTGTTATAAAATGTTCTAAATAAGTCATTTCCTGACAGACTCCATGGCAGCCTACGTGTGGGTTTACCCCGCCCTCCTCACTCCCATAGGACCCCATTACCATAAATTTAGCCTCATTGCCCGCACCTGTGTTCCTTTTTTGTCCTCCTCCTAGGACCAAGCAGTTGCAAGCAAGATATCCAGGGCAGAGGTTCCCAGTGGATAATGGGGTAAATCCTTGGGGCGGTGGTGTCCCCCCCAGCACCCAGGGCCCAGCTACGGCGGGTGAGAGGCGGGTGGCCAAGAAGATCCCCTGCAGGGGCGGCCCATATGATTGCCCAGGACGTTTTCTGGCTGGCAGGGTCCTGAAGACAGGTAAGGCTCCATGGCAGCAGTTGTCTATGCAGATATTCTCCTACCTGTCTTGTGCTTCCCCCATCCCTGTGGTCTGCTCGGCGATATGTGTGGAACGCAGTGCGTTCCTCCTGATCCGCCGCGTCCTCCGCGGCGGGTCTACTGCGCAGGCGCGAGGCCGACGAGATCGAGGCCTGGTTCGCCGGTGCGCAGATGAGCCGGCCGCCCGGCGCATGCGCGGTCGTGCGGGCGGTGCGAGATTTAAACGCCTGTCAGGCTCTGTAGTCCTTGGGATTGACTGCGGGCTTGGCGGCAGTGTCCCCAGGCTCTTCCTTCTGCTCTCCAGGTAAGCCCTGCTGGGGGTCTGGAGGGGGAGAGGAGGGGGGGGGGGGAGAGATGCATGTGAAGCCTTATTCTCTCTCTCTCCCCTCTTTCTGTAGCAATGGATCCTGCAGAGTTGGATCATTTCCCGCCCCCTAGTGGCCGGCCCTTGCCCGACAGGTAGGTCTGGGGCTGGCTGGGTGGGAGAGGAGGAGGAGCGTGAATAGTTCCGTCTCTTTTATTTATGTGCCTATCTCTCTCTCCCTATCCCGGTCTTGTCTTTTAGCCCTCACAGGTCATGCAGGAGCACACGGGAGACCAGGGACCCTGCCAGGTCGCAACATCATCACTCTTCCTCTGGATCCAGACAACGGAGATCCCGGTCACGGGATCGACACCCTAGAAGGAGCTCCCACTCCTCTTCAAGACACCATTCCCACCGCCATAGCAGCCACTCCAGTCACAGAGCATGCTGGGGCTGCGGCACAAAGAGGCCAGAGGGAAAGTCGCTATGCGACACATGTTATGCCAAGGCGGTGAAGGAAAGGGCAGCCGATGTACATACCGGCCCTAGCCCTGGGATGGAGGCCCTTGTGAAGCGAGTTCTCTAAGGGAACTCGGACCACCCCACACCCACAGCCAGGGCTCTGTGGCAGACTCACTGGAGGGGTTCGCCCCTGAGGAGCCAGGTCCGTCCCAGCCAGGATTCACTCCCCGAGATCTCTCTGAGGACGAGTCAGAAGGGGAAGAGGCTACGGGCTTTGATGTAGCCCAGATTCCCCCATTCATCAAGGCGGTCAAGGAAGCCTTAAGGTGGGAGGAGCCGGTGTCTTCCCCGGCGAAACAAAGGAAGTTCTTTAAGCATCTTCATAAAGAGCGCCCTAGCTTCCCTTTACTTCCTGAAAAGGAAATCCTAAAGGAAGAGTGGGAAAAGGTGGACAAGAAGTCATCTCTAGCCAACAGGGCAGGTAGACTTTATCCCTTCAAGGAGGAAGAAGTCAAGGACTTGGAGTCCGCCCCGCTGGTGGATGCGGCGGTGATGAGGCTGGCAAAACACGTCACCCTCCCCTTAGAGGATGCAGTATCATTTAAAGATCCCCTGGAAAGGAAGATCGATTTAGACCTGAAGAGGGTATATGTGACGGCAGGTATGGCCTGGCGGCTGTGTCTAAGGCGATGGAGGTCTGGACCGATGAGATCGACATCACTCTAAGGTCGGTCTCGGAAGAGGTGACCAGAAGCTCTCCCCTTCGGGAGTTGAGGTGGGCCTCGTCATTCTTGGGGGAGGCGTCCCTTGACCTAATCTGCCTGGCAGCTCGGGCAATGCTATCCTCTGTGACAGCCAAACGGGCCTTGTGGCTACGTCCGCTTGGTGTAAAATTCCCTTTGAGGGGACCTCCCTGAGACAGACTTCAGACCGGGCTAGGGAGGCCCGCAGCTATAAACCTGGCAAGGACTTCAGACGTAACTGGAGGAGAGGTCAGCCCACTACCCAGCGGGCTAAGGGTTCGACCTCGGCGGGGCGTGACTCCGCTAAATCCTTTTGAGGGTGGCTCCGCCCAGTTGTGCCAGGTGGGTGCGCGTCTGCTCCACTTCCAGCACGTCTGGGCGGCCTCGATCTCAGATGCCTGGGTCATTTTAACAGTTTCTGGACCTTCTCATCCCCCCCGCTCTCAGAGTCATGCCCACCCAGTTGCCCCGTTCGGAGGAGAAGAGGGCTGTTCTCCGGGAGTACGCAGAATCCCTGGTGGCCCAGGGAGCCGCGGTCCCCGTTCCGGAGGGGGAGAAGTTCCAGGGTATGTACTCCCCTCTCTTCTTGGTGCGGAAGAAAACCGGGGCTTGGAGACTGGTGATAGATCTTACACATCTAAACAGTTTTATACAGGTCGTGAAGTTCAAGATGGAGACCTTATCAACAATTCAGCAGGCAGTACAGCCGGGCGACTGGATGGTGTCCATAGACTTGAAAGATGCCTACTTTCACGTGCCGGTAGCGGAGGGCTTCCGCAAGTACCTCCGCTTCCTGGTCGGAGACAGTGACCTCCAGTTCACGTGCCTCCCCTTCGGACTGACAACATCTCCGAGGGTGTTCTCCAAGGTCCTCTTGGCCGTGGTGGCTATGATCCGGACGGAAGGGGTGAGAGTGCACCACTACCTAGACGACCTGCTCATTCTGGCTCAGAGCAGAGAACAGCTACTGTCCCACAGGGACTTAGTAATGGCCAGGCTACAGCAGTTCGGTTGGCTATTGAATCTGGCAAAGAGCCAGCTGGAGCCGTCACAAGCCCTAGTTTATTTAGGGGCATACTTCAACACGGCAGAAAACACAATTTCCCTGCCCAGGGACAAAGTAACTTTAGTCCAGAGGCGGCTACGGCCAGCTCTCTCAACTTCGCACCTCAGGGCCTCCCAGTGCCTCCGAATAATTGGGACCATGGTCTCTACAACACCAATGGTCAGGTGGGCCAGATGGAGGATGCGCCCATTCCAACTGGGATTCCTACAGCAGTGGCGACCGGACAAGGGAGACCACCTGGTCCGCATAACAACGTCCATGAGGGGCAGCCTGCCGTGGTGGCTGCGGAGCAGGAATCTCCTCAGGTGTCATTCCATCTCCCCTCCCCCGTGGGTGGTGATCACTACAGATGCGAGCAACTCAGGATGGGGTGCTCTTTGTGGATCCAAGGTAGCCCAGGGAACATGGGGCCCTCTGTCCCGCACTCCCGTCTCCAACATCCTAGAGCTACGGGCAGCTCACCAAGCCCTCCTAGCCTTTCACCATCAAGTTGTAGGGAAGGCAGTGTTGTTGAGGATGGACAACACTACGGCAGTTGCCTACGTAAGGAGGCAGGGGGGAACACGGAGCCTGTCCCTGCTGCGCGAGGTGAGCACAATCCTATCTTGGGCCCAGAGAGCCGTAACGGACATCTCGGCGGTATACATTCCGGGAGTACGGAATACACAAGCGGACTTCCTCTCCAGATATTCGCTGAACAACGGGGAATGGTCCCTACACCCAGAAGTGTTTGCCTGGATCAGATTTTTACAAACTGTCAGTAAATTTACTGGCGGTTGTCAACCCTGGGCTGTACTGATATGTCACACTGATAGGCTGCACTGATATGTCACACTGATAGGCTGTACTGATATGTCACACTGATAGGCTGCACTGATATGTCACACTGATGAGGCTGCACTGATATGTCACACTGATGAGGCTGCACTGATATGTCGCACTGATAGGCTGTACTGATATGTCACACTGATAGGCTGCACTGATATGTCACACTGATGAGGCTGCACTGATATGTCGCACTGATAGGCTGTACTGATATGTCACACTGATGAGGCTGCACTGATATGTCACACTGATGAGGCTGCACTGATATGACACACTGATAGGCTGCACTGATATGTCACACTGATAGGCTGCACTGATGAGGCTGCACTGATATGTCACACTGATATGTCACACTAATAGGCTGCACTGATATGTCACACTGATAGGCTGTACTGATAGGTGGCACTGATGAGGCTGCACTGATAGGTGGCACTGATAGGCTGCACTGATATGTCACATTGATAGGTGGCATTGATGAGGCTGCACTGATATGAGGCACTGATAGGCTGCACTGATGGGCACTGATAAGGCTGCACTGATATGAGGCACTGATGAGGCTGCACCGATGGGCACTGCCAAGGCTGCACTGATAGGTGGCACTGATGAGGCTGCACTGATATGAGGCACTGATAGGCTGCATTGATATGTCACACTGATAGGCTGCACTGATAGGTGACACTGATGAGGCTGCACTGATATGAGGCACTGATAGGCTGCACTGATGAGTCTGCACAGATAGGTGGCACTGGTGGGCACTGATAGGCTGCACTGATACGAGGCACTGATAGGCTGCACTGATATGAGCCACTGATAGGCTGCACTGATATGAGGCACTGATAGGCTGCACTGATGTGAGGCACTAATAGGTGGCACTGATGGGCTGCACTGATATGAGGCACCGATAGACACTGATAGGCTGCACTGATATGAGGCACTGATAGGCTGCACTGATGGGTACTGATAGGTTGCACTGATAGGTGGCACTGATGGGCTGCACTGATAGGTGACACTGATGGGTACTCTTGAGGAGGCTCTGATAAGCGGCAGTGATGGGCCCTGACAGGCAGCATTGATGGGCACTGACATACAACTTTGATGGGCACTGACATGCATTACTGATGGGTACTGATTGGCATCACTGATGGGTACTGATTGGCATCAATTGTGGGCACCGTTGGGGCAGCACTGATCATCAGGACACTGATGATCAGTGCCCTGATTATCAGGGTAGATGTCCCCTGTGTGAATTTGCCGTTTTTTTCGGTTCTCCTCTCCTCACGCAATGTCAGCATGAGGAGAGGACTGCCAATAACCGGCAAATCCTGTTTACAATGTGGTCAGCTGTGAGTTGACACCACTGGTCACATGGTAAAGAGCCACCGTGATTGGCTCTTTTTCCCTGATCTGTGATCAGCTGTGTCCAAAGGACACAGCGATCACAGATCCCTGCTGATGTGCTCCGCAAGGGGCACGTGGGAAGTGCGATCACAGAAGGACATCCATAGACGCCCTTCCGGCAATGTGAGCCATGCTGTAGCTGTCTTTTTGCTATAGAGCGGGCAGGAGGTGGTTAATTTGATATTGAGACCCTAATGGCCGTACACACAATCCAAAAATCGGACGAAAAATACTGCTTTTGAAGCGATCGTATGATAATCAGATCGTTAGTACACAGCTTTCAAGAGCCGATCACAACAGTTCTTTATCCAATGGGACAAGCACAAAAAATTTCCCGTACAATACCAGATCGTATGATTTTCTCTTAATCAATAAACTACAACACATCACATCACTTCCGATTTCTTCCACCACTCCATTTTCGATATGTGACCAGCATGCAAAAAAACGAAAAATGGGACAATCTGTTGTCTGATTTTTGGATTGTGTGTAAGGTCAATTAGACTAAGGTCACACTGGCATTAAAAGCAGGCGTTTGAGAGGCATTAAATATGCCCCTGAAACGCCTATGCAAATGATACAAATGGGAACGGGGTGGTGGATGGAGCCAGGATGGGAACGGGGTGGTGGATGGAGCCAGAATGGGATCAGCGGGGGAGGATGAGGCTGGGATGGGATTGGGGTAGTGGTAGGGTTGCCACATCATCCCTTTATTCCAGGACGCATATGAATTACACAGGTTGTTCTGAGGCTAATTTAGAGCAGATAAGGCACCAAGTGAGTTTAATTACCACCTTAATCAGCCACAGAACTTGTGTAATTAATATGCGTCCTGGAATAAAGGGATGATGTGGCAACCCTAA
>BLSH010455364.1:648984-672170 GCA_018402905.1 Glandirana rugosa
GTTGAAGAGGAGGGGGACGACCGTCTGACGACATAAATTCCTCCGGGCAGGCCTCCTTAAATACAGCAGTCTGCCAGCAGGGGGAGGAGAAGTTGGGTGGAAGTGTGGAGAATGTAGCAGAGGTGCTGTGGAGGCCTCCACCCAGAAGGGAGCCCCCAGTCTGGGGGGGGGGTACCTTGAGGCCTGGAGACTCGGGTGCAGCCAGGAGTGGAGTTGATTCCTGGAGCAGCACAAGGGAGTAGGAGGTAACAGCAGAGGTGCTACTGAGGACCCTTTAAAGTATCCACTGGAGTTGGTGAATGACAGACCCTGGGAGCTGGAGGAAAGGCTGGAGCAGGCTGGGAGTGGAATATTATAGTATGTGGAAGTCTCGGGAACCAGTCAGGGGAAGGAGTGTCACTGGGAGGAAAGCAAGTCGGTGTGACCTTGGCCTGGGAGTTGTAGTCCATCAAAGGCCCAGCTAGCACCAACATACTAAGCTACACTTTGAGGGGTCTTTGACCGTGGTCTGTAGTGGTGGTCCGGAGGTCCTGCTGACTGAGTGCAGGCCTCACCATGTGCTAGCTGTAGCTGCGGTGAAGAGAAAGGAGTTATGTGAGCCTGATAAATTTCCCTTCAGGTCAGGAGTAACAGTCTGCAAGTGAAGTGCTGGAGAAAAGTGAGAGGAGTAACGGTCTGCAAGTGAAGTGCTGGAGAGAAGTGAGAGGAGTAACTGTCTGCAAGTGAAGTTCTGGAGGAAATAGAGTTGTATATACAGTCATGTATATAGGTGGTCCTGTAAAGCAATTCTTTGGGGCATCTCACAGTCACCCCTTTTCCCCTTCCAAGTTCCCCTAAATAAAACAAACAAAAACAAGAGCCGGCCTGTTCAGTGACTCCGGATGTGTGAGATATGATGGGATTGAGGGCAGCCAGAAGGTGAACCACAACTACCAGCCACCCCTGAGGGGGCACATGGCTACATTTGGGGGCTCGTCCGGGATTTAAGTGAAAGGCTGCCAGTTGTCACCCGTAGCAACTGCAAGAGAACTGAGCCAGGGGAATGTGATCATCTCACCATGAGCTAGCTGTGGTGAAGAGGTATGAAAGGAATGGAGTGAGCCTGATCAATTTCCCTTCAGGTCAGGAAACTAAGTGATATTCTGGAGAGAGGTGAAGGAGCAATAGTCTGCAAGAGAAGTGCTGGAGGAAGTAAAGTGTATATACCATCGTGTATATAGGAGGTCCTGTAACCAATTCTTTCGGCATCCCACAGTCACCCCTTTTCCCCATCCAAGTTAATTCCCTAAATAAAACAAACAAAAACAAGAGCCGGCATATTCAGTGACTTCGGATGTGTGAGATATGGTGGGATTGAGGGCAGCTATAAGGTTACATAGTTAGTCAGGTTGAAAAAAGACACAAGTTCATCTAGTTCAACCAAAAAAATATTATATATAACCATACAATACCATATACAATCCTTCACCCACAGTTGATCCAGAGGAAAGCGAAAAACCCCATCAAAGTATGATCCAATTTGCTATAGCGGAGGAAAAAATTTGTTCCTGATCCCCCCCGAGAGGCAATCGGATTCACCCTGGATCAACTTTACCTAAAAATGTTAGTACCCAGTTATATTATTTACATTAAGGAAAGAATCCAGGCCTTTTTTACTCTGGAGGGAGTCTATTCCACATTTTCACAGCTCTTACTGTGAAGAAGCCTTTCCGTATTTGGAGATATTTTTTTTCATCTAGATGTAAAGAGTGCCCCCTTGTCCTTTGTGATGATCTTAAAGTAAATAACTCAACACCAAGTTCACTATATGGACCACCTATGTATTTGTACATGTTGATCATATCCCCCCTTAATCTCCTCTTCTCAAGAGAGAACCAATTCAATAGCTACATGTACGTCTGTGTGCAGGCAGTCCCATTACTGTCAAGCAGTTGCACGGACACAGCCACTGCTCCTAATCTGGCATCCACGATAGTGCACAGCTATATTCGGGGGCCGTGCACCCGCATGGATGTCACACTGAGAGCAGTGGTTGTGTCCGTGCATCCGCTGCGTCCCAATTGACAGCAATGGGACTGCCTGCACACGGATGCATGGAACACCTGTGCATCCCCATGCAGGTAAACACAGCCCTCACACAGAGCACAGGTTCATACTCCCCTTGTCAACAAGGCCCTAAAGCAGAACTAAACTCAAAGAAACACCTCTTATTTATTAAATCCCTTACCAGCCACTGTAATCTTCTCCCTGTCTTCTTCAGGGTGCCGTGTTTCTGGCCTCTTGATTGGCTGGTAGAGGAACGATGCAATCCTGTGCATGCACAGGCAAGTCCACCATTTTGGCCCAGCCGGAGTGTGCCTGGAATGTATGCTAAACTGCGCATGCAGAGCTCAGTGTGCATTCAAAAGATGACTGCGAACAGGCAGGTAAGTGTTTAGTATTGCAGAAGAGACACAGCGTCTTATTTGCATTAAAAAGCTGCCTGCTCACAGTTTTTTTTAGGTTTATTTTCACTTTAAAGGATTAGTTCACCTTTACCAAAAACTGCATGTGCAGGTAAGGAGTGTCTGTAGGTAAAAACAAACTGTGCAGCTTCATACCTGCCAACTTTTTAAGATGAAAATGAGGGACACCAATTAGCAAAAGTATGTAGGCATAGGACACACCCCCTACCAAGCCCCTTAAAGGAGAATTATATAAAAAAAATAACCGGTTAAACCCAATAAGTGCTTTTTTTTACCACTACTATTCCTTTATACTGGCTAATAAAATTCACAAATGCAGCAATTTAGAAATTGGATGAAAGGTTTAGCACTGGAAAACACTTTTTGATAGATAAATAGTGCATTTTATATTCAGCTATATAGATCAGACCAAAATGAGGGACAAATAAGGAGGAAAGAGGGACAGAGGGACTTTGTTACAAATCAGGGACAGTCCCTCGAAATCAGGGACAGTTGGGAGCTCTGCAGCTTTGACCAAAGTTGAATAATGACCTTGCTATAGGTGTAGGCCATTTACATATCCCCTGAAGCCCAACTGGAAACTCCTAGGGTGTTGCTAAGGATGTTGCTAAGAGAGGCTGTTACTGTTCACTTTCACCATCACAGGAGCAAGCTTTTTCTTTGATTCAAACCCACTCATATGTTGCTTTCTCTCTAATGGTGCAGTAGGTCTGGGCTCAGCATTTGAGAGCTCACTCCTGTGATGGTGAAAGTGAACAGTAACAGCTAGGCTTCTATAAGTAATGTCCTGAGCAATGCCCTAGGAGTTTTCCAGTCAGGCTTCAGGAGGTATGTAAATGGCCTACCTTCTGGGCGTTGTCAGCCAGCAGAGAGTTCATGTCCAACAGCAACAACAACATCAAAGACAGGAAATAGACCCAAAGCTTTGCGGTCACATGATCACATAGAAGAAAATGTATTTTTAGGACAATTTAGTCTGCGGAAAATATAAAAGCAATGGGGAAGTAACATTTAACAGATATGTTATTGTGTAGCCTTTCCTTCTGCTTTAACATTTTTTGGTCAGAAATGACATCTGCTACTCTGGGACTTATCCACCGCCCTGAGTACATAAGTCCCAGTACTAGGGTTGCCACTTTTTCTTCAAGCCAAACCCGAACACTTTAGCGATGCACAGCAAATTCATTTTTTTTTTAGTATACACTGTAGGATAACAGACCTTGGACACCTTTGGGCACTCCAAAGAGAATAATGAGGTGATGCATATAGCGCCCCCTCACCCTCCTGTCAGGCCCTATTCCGAACTACATTCATGTTTGAATAATGTGTCCGGGTTTCAGGGGACTGAAAACTGAACACATGATTCAAAACCTATACTGTCCTAGTGAATCCTGGACAGGTGGCAACCCTACCCAGTACACAATATGTAAACAATGGGATTTGTGTATCCACCTGTACAGCTGCAGCTATAGCCAGCCTGTCATTGATTTATGCATGCTGGCTGTATGATCCACCTGTCACTCCTGGGCAGAGAAATATGTCCAAATGTATGCTGTGTGGCACGATTGCAGCCATATGCAAGAGGCCTTTACATGGGAATACTGTGCACAGTAGGGAACACGTAGGGGACACGGGAGATCTACACTCCTGGAAGTGTTGGGCAGTTTCTGATGAGACTTCAGATGGCAATTCCTCTTCATCACAGGGGAGTTCGGTAGCACAGGTAGCAAGATAGGTAAGTATTTATCCTTGCCCAAGCATCTTTTGTAAATAAGCCTGTACAATAAGGTGACCGGATTTTTAAAATGAAATCCGGGGACATATTTTTTTGGCAAATAGTGAACTATTTTATAAGAATATTTTCCTATAATATACAGTGTATGTGGTATGTGTTTATGTAATGATAGCATTATTATACTAGCCCAGCCACATAACATCATTATTTTCTTATTCATAAAAGGGAAAACCATGCATTTTAAAACACATTTGAAGAGTGTATTATACTCCCCAGTCAGCTCAGCCTCACCAGTGTCCATCAATGCAGCTTGCTCAGTGTCCATCAATGCAGCATGTTCAGTGCCCATCAATGCAGCCTGTTCAGTGCCCATCAATGCAGCCTGTTAAGTGTCCATCAATGCAGCCTGTTCAGTGCCTAGCAGCCTGTTCAGTGCCCATCAATGCAGCCTGTTCAGTGCCCATCAGCTCAGCCTGTTCAGTGCCCATCAGCTCAGCCTGTTCAGTGCCGTCAGCTCAGCCTGTTCAGTGCCCATCAATGCAGCCTATTCAGTGGCCAGCAATGCAGCCCACCCAGTGCCCAGCAATGCAGCCCACCCAGTGCCCAGCAATGCAGCCCAACCAGTGCCCAGCAATGCAGCCCGACCAGTGCCCAGCAATGTAGCCTGATCAGTGCCCAGCAATGCAGTCTTACCAGTGCAGGAGATCAGTGAGGAAAGCCACCTGGATCATCACAGAGCTTTAATTTGAATCACGAGAGCCGGCCATCACACAAGTGCCGCCTCCTGGATCAGCTCCTACCTATGATAGACAGCACATTGGACAAGTGTGCTGTCTATCAAAGCCAAGGAGCCAAACCAGGAGGCGGGACTTGTGCGACAATGTTGTGCCAAAATAGTGTTTCCCCCAGAACACCTGTTTCCCCTGGCTCTCGGCTGAGATCAGAACTCCACCCCTTCAGCCTACTGCACTCCAGCTCCTCTTAATCTCTGCTCCTCCAGCCAGGGCTGGCCCTACCATGGGTCCCAGTGGATCCATTGGACCCAGGCAGCACTTTGAGAGGGGCAACAAACTGAACCACGGCCACCTCTCCATTTCTTCTATTTACACAGAAAATTGACGACCAAGATTTTTTTCCAGCAGTTTTGTGCGTCATGATAACAACTGCCCCCCGGGCCACTCCACTTGCCCCTATACTGCTCTAGCCTGTCTATATACTACCCCAGACTGTCTATATACTGCCCTAGCCTGTCTATATACCACCCTAGCCTGTCCATATATTACCCTAGCCTGTCTATATACTTCCCTAGCCTGTCCATATATTACCCTAGACTGCCCCTATACTGCCCTAGCCCGCCCCTTGGAATTGAACATAATGGTATGTCATATAATTTTGCATATAGACAAGGTGCTGTTGTATGTAAATCTGACTTCCTGATAAATTAATTAATCAATTTTTGTTTTAATTATCATTATATAAAATAATGGATGTGGGGGCCTTTTGGTGGGCGTGATTTTTTTTTTAGGGGGGGGCAGCATTTCATTCTTGGACACAGGCAGCATAATGTCTTGGGCCAGCCCTGCCTCCAGCCCTCTGCAATGCAGCTCCTCCCAGTCTTCCTTGGAATGACATTCACCCTTTCACCACCTCTGCCCCCTGTGCGCGCCCCCCGGTTTTCATTGGGGAACTTGTTTCTGTACAACGGACACAGGCACAACAACGGCGGGCACCCTGCAATCAAGGGATAAATCCGGGGATAGACAGGCTCCGGGGACAGTGTCCTCAATCCGGGGACTGTCCCCGGAAACCAGGGACATCTGGTCACTCTACTGTACAAAGCAAGACAGGGTGCTGTTCACATGTATCTGTACATCCAGTGGTTATCTGTGGGAACAGATGAACAGCTCTGGATGTAAGCTGATAAGTGGTCTGCTAGTAATCCTGTAACCAGTTAGATGTCCCATGTGACATCAACCTATTGCATATACTTCACAACATTTGCCCAATGAAGTCTACAGTTTTCACTATTTGGCGAGTTGCTTAACTCCTTCTCATCCAGCCACATTGTCCCTTTATTATATTGCAGACATACTAGAGGAGATGGTCAGGGACTGCAGACATACTAGATATACTACAGGTTATGATCAGAGATGTCTGACATACTACAGCAGGTATTCAGAGACTGCAGCCATACTAGAGGAGATGGTCAGTGCAGACATATGAGAGGAGATGGTCAAAGACTGCAGACATACTAGAGGAGATGGTCAGGGACTGTAGGCATACTAGAGGAGATGGTCAGAGACTTCAGTACTAGATGAGATGGTCAGAGAACTTAGACATACTAGAGGATATGGTCAGAGACCTTAGACATACTAGAGGAGGTGGTCAGAGACCTTAGATATACTGAGGAAGATGGTCAGAGACTACAGATATACCAGAGGAGATGGTCAGAGAATGCAGACATACTAGAGAAGATGGTCAAAGACTGCAGACATACTAGAGGAGATGGTCAGAGACTACAGATATACTAGAGGGGATGGTCAGAGAATGCAGACATACTAGAGAATATGGTCAGAGACTGCAGAAATACTATAGAAGATGGTCAGAGACTGCAGACACACTAGGGGAGATGGTCAGAGACTGAAGACATACTACAGGAGATTGCCAGGGACTGTAGGCATACAAGAGGAGATGGTCAGAGACTTCAGTACTAGAGGAAATCTTCAGAAACTGCAAACATACTAGAGGAGATGGTCAGAGACTGCAGACATATTAGAGGTGATGGTCAGAGACTACAGACATACTGGGGTAGATGGTCAGAGGAAACAAATATACTAGAGGAGATGGTCAGAGAATGCAGACATACTAGAGGAGATGGTCAGAGAATTCAGACTTACTTGAGAAGAAGGTCAAAGACTTCAGGCATACTAGAAGAGATGGTCAGAGACCTTAGACATACTGGGGAAGATGGGCAGATACTACAGATAGAGTATACTAGAGGAGATGGTCAGAGACTACAGATATACTAGAGGACATGGTCAGAGACTACAGACATACTAGAGGAGATGGTTAGAGACTGCAGACATACTAGAGGAGATGGTCAGAGACTGCAGACATGCCACAGGAGATGGTCAGGGACTGTAGGCATGCAAGAGGAGATGGTCAGAGACGTCAGTACTAGAGGAAATGGTCAGAAACTGCAGACATACTAGAGGAGATGGCCAGAGACTGCAGACATACTAGAGGTGATGGTCAGAGACTTCAGACTTATTTGAGAAGATGGTCAGAGACGTCAGGCATACTAGAGGAGATGATCAGAGACCTTAGACATACTGGGGAAGATGATCAGATAATACAGATACAGTATACTAGAGGAGGTAATCAGAGACTACAGATATACTAGAGGACATGGTCAGGGACTTCAGACATACTAAAGGAGATGGTTAGAGACTGCAGACTTACTTGCGAAGTTGGTCAGAGATTTTAGACATACTAGAGGAGATGGTCAGAGACTTCTGACATACTAGAGGAGATAGTCAGAGACTTCAGACTTACTTGAGAAGTTGGTCAGAGACTTCAGGCATACTAGAGACCTTAGACATACTGGGGAAGATGGTCAGATACTACAGATACAGTATACTAGAGGACATGGTCAGAGACTTCAGACATACTAGAGGAGATGGTCAGAGAGTTCAGACTTACTTGAGGAGATGGTCAGAGGAGATGGTCAGAGACTTCAGGCATACTAAAGGGGATGATCAGAGACTTCAGGCATACTAAAGGAGATGGTTAGAGACTGCAGACATACTAGGGGAAATAGAGAGTTCAATGAGCGTGCTCTCAGCACAGAAACCGCTGCCACCCAGGAACACATATGTGTGGTGGCAAGGAGGGTGGGTTTTAACACTGCCGTTACAGTGGTGGAAGAGGTTAGTATTACATAAAAATTTCACAGGTTATATATGATTTTATTGATTGCTTTTGGATCTACTTGAATTATTATTTTTTTTAAACATATTTTTATTGAATTTTTCGGTATAACAAGGTGTTACCTTCCAGCCTTAACAGACAACCAAAACAACACAATAAACCCCTCTCCCCAACTCCCACCCCGACAGTGAAGTATCATTCACCCCAACAACTGAAGGAAGGGGGTCAAGTCAATTACCTGCTTGTCCTAACAGTCATTATAATTCGGTCAATTATATTCCATGAGTACATGATTAACAAAAACATATCCACAACGGTGTCTACATCGATCCAAGTCTATGGTGCATCCTCCAGCCAGCTGGACCAGATCTTCTGAAATTTGAGGGGACAGCCTCTGTTGGCAAATGTGGTCCGATAAAAGGGTAAGTTATTATCTATAAGAGCCCTCCACATACCCACGGACGGGGTAGACGACCTCTTCCAGCCCATGGTAATGGCCTTTTTCTGGCATAAAAGAGGAGGAGGGAGAGCAGAGTTCGTTTGGCTGTGATGATGGTCAGCTGTTCTACCAAGCCTAGTAGGCAGTATCTTGGGACCAACGGGACCACTATTTTGGTTTTCTGCATGATGATGGATACAATATCTCGCCAATAGGCCTCAATAGCTGGGCATATCCAGAAAATGTTAAAGAAATCTGCTTTATTGTCGGAGCATCTCCAGCACTCAGAGGAATGTGATACCGATATCTTATGGGGCCTATATGGGGTAAGGTATGCTCTATGCAGAATTTTGAATTGTACCATAATGTCATTAGATGATATCAAGACCGAAAAAGGAAAAGACCAAACCTCCTCCCAGTCCTCATCGTCCAGATCCGGAATATCCCTGGACCATCTCTATCGTAGAGTGGATAGCTCAGGACTGGATGCCACCGAGAGATATGCATGGAACCGAGAGGTAGGTTTCCTTAGATTTGGTGCTCTGGCGATCGCCTCAATTTCGGGGTAAGAGAAGTTAACCGGCCGACCCAGGAAATGGCATCGAAAGGCATGGGCGAATTGAAGATATCGGAAATGGTAGTAAACTGGGAGATTGTATTTTTCTTTTAGGTCCGCAAATGATATGAGGTCAGATTGTGATATAATGTGTTCAAAAGTCAAAATCTTATATTTGGCCCAGGCCTGGGGGTCTGGGATGGAATAAAAGTGTGGCATATTCGGGTTGCACCATAGGGGGGTGTGGGAGGAAATGTCGTTTACTGATAAGAGTTGTTTTATGCCCGCAACCTGCCGGGCTTTCAGCATGGTGCGTATCGAGGGGGTGAGGTGGGGAGGAGACTTCAGGCCCCTGTATAGTAGTGACCTGAGCGCCTTTAGGGATTGGAGGATCGCCGCCTCCAGTATCACCGTAGAATTTGTAAGGTCCGGCTGCAACCACCAGTAGGCGGTGACCAGTTGGGAAGCAAGGAAATAACGGAAGCAATTTGTCATGGCCAGGCCGCTTCTATTCGCCAGAGGTGTGCAACTGTATATAGTTCCAAACTGTAATGAACCTCAGGTTGGGCTAATAAATATGTGCAAAAATATCAAAAAGTTAGAAGTGACATAAATAAATCCTAGTGCAAAAATGTAATAATGATAATAAGGTAAGATGATGGTTGTCTGGACGATCCAACGCCCCCAGACGACGTCTAATAAGATGATACGCGTCGGGTGCTGCTGACCCTGGATTGCTGCGTCATTTGTTTTTATTGTATCTATAAGCTTATGGATTCTTTTGGATTTACTCAATAAAGCCGTTACCTCGTGATAGAGGCTTTTTTACACTATGGAGAGTCTTCCTTTTTTTCCACATCTCTGAGCCTGGCACTGGATCATCTGGACCCGTTGGTGGTAATCCATCCCCACTGGATATAGCGAACAGACGTGCAGGATTGTGTGACGATTTTCCATCGCTGTAGCCTCCTGTGTGGTCGAGGACAGTGTGATGCGACCCTTTCATGTGGAGATGATCTGATCCATTATATATTCAGGCGTGAATATATCTACCATCCGGTAAGCCTTGAGTCTGTCAGGCGTTGGATCGTCCAGACAACCATCATCTTACCTTATTATCGTTATTACATTTTTGCACTAGGATTTATTTATGTCACTTGGAACTTTTTGATATTTTTGCACATATTTATTAGCCCAACCTGAGGTTCCTTACAGTTTGGAACTATATACAGTTGCACACCTCTGGCAAACTTTACTACTCATTTTTTATATTTTGAATCACATATTTAGCACCTTCACTATTGATTTTGCACTGGACTAGCAATTTATATTTTATGTATACCCATCTATGTGGACTATTTTCGTAATATTTTGACTATCTTCAATATAAGTTTATTATTTATATTATTTCATTGTTCATATCGTTTAACTATTTACTATAGGTTGTTCCCTATTTCCAATATTATTGTGTTTAGCGCCATCTATACTATTTCTTATACTCTCTACGATTTGTTTGGTCGTTGTATGGCTGCTTACCTTCCTTAGTGTTTTCCACATTTTCTTGCCTAGCGCGGTTATACTATCCTTTATTCTTAAGCTCCGCTATATGTAGGTGCATTTCCCTATGAGCCACAGCCATGGAGTCATAGTTCTCTACCAGGGTGACTCTGAATACTTGGCCGTGGCATCCACTGCTGCTATGTACAAGGGGTCTGTCTCCGCCTCCATCTCAGCATGAATTGTAGCTGCAAAGGAGATATATAATCCTCTGGTGTGGGCTTTGAATGTGCCCCACACCAGTTCTGGAGATGCCGTGCCCTCATTTACATCCCAAAACTCCTTTAGCTCAGGAGGGATATGCTCCAGGGCCCTCTCATGAGAGATCCAACACGGTCTCAGCTGCCAGAGTGCCCTGTCCCAAATTCTCTGGGCGGCCACCTCCAGTTTCAATGGGGAGTGATCCGAAAGGCCCAGGGGGAGATACTGTGCGCCCAGCATATTCCCCAGGAGGGTTTTCAAAGCAAGATCAGTACATGAGGCGGACCTGAAGGAGGCAGAGAAACAGGAATATTCCAGTTTCTGTGGGTGTAGCCAACGCCATACCTCCGTCAGACGCCCTGCCTGGGCCCAATCCCCTAAGTGCGGCCTAAAAAAGGATGAAGGGGAGGGTCTATATAACTCTCGCGAGAGGGTGGCATTGAAATCCCCTAGGAGTAAAACCTTTGCAGGGCAGTACTGGGACAGTTTCTCCATAATGTCATAAAAAGGTTGCACAGTACCTGGGGGTGGCAGATACACATTACCCAACACATATTTTTGCCCATATATGGTAAGCATTAGTATGATGTATTTCCCGTTGATGTTGGTGTTGACCGCTTCCACAGCACAAGGCAGGCTTTTGCTGATCAACACCGATACCCCCTGGGAATATGAGGAGTAAGTGCAGTGGTATCATTTTTGGATCCAGGGCCATTTCAGGACCTGAACCCTACCAACCATTAAGTGCGTCTCCTGGAGTGCGTCCACGTGTGGCTTGTGTACTTTCAAATATTGGAACATTGCAGATCATTAGAACTTGTTATTAAGCCCTCTAGCGTTCCAGGATATGATGGACAGGGCTTCAGAGGGTGGAGGTGTCATAACAACATGTTAGACTAAGCTGAACCCTGTAGTGGGCCCCGGCTGGAAGGATTGAGATCACCTTGTGTGGGAGGGTGTTTCCATCAGCCCACTCCAGGAAGACGCACCCATACTATAACAACAGTAAAGCAATCATGAACTGCATTTTACACTCATGTACCTGTAGCGCTAAAGACATGTACAACAATCGGATCAGATGACGGAGCAGCTGTCTTACCTCCAGCATTGTGAAAATTGATTCCCAAACATCCTAGCTATCCTGGCTGGGGTAAGATATATTCTATGTAAGAATTTGTAGAGAATCAACCGGTCTCTAGTAGACACTAGACATTGAAAAGGGGCTCCCCATATATCATCTCAGTTTTCCCCGTCAAGACCAGGAGCTGTCACCTCCCAAGTCTTCCTACAGGACTCCATCACTTGGGCCGTGTCTGTAAACAAATCTTTGTACAAACTGGAAACTGGTTCATTTAGGGATTCACTATGTGTCAGCAGTTCTAAGTCACCGGGTTCAAGGTACAAGGTGTCTCTACCAAATTGGGAATAGAAAGCATGCCTCAGCTGAATATACTTGAAGAAATTAGAGTTTGGTAAGTTATATTATTATTATACAGGATTTATATAGTGCCGACAGTTTGCGCAGCGCTTTAGAACATTAGGGCAGACAGTACAATTACAATCCAATCCAATACAGGAGAAATAAGAGGGCCCTGCTCGTTAGAGCTTACAATCTAGGAGATCGTTCTTTCAGGGTATCAAAGGACATCAAGGTGCAATTCATCACATTGTGTCGTAGGGCCTTTATGCCAAACCTAGTCCAGATCACCGAGTTTGGGTGATCAAGAAATTGTTCTAGGTTGGGGTTCCATCACAGAGGTATGTTGGGGGAAAATCTAAGAGGACCAGACGGCCTCAATCCCTGAGCTACTGACCAAGACCTAATTACCGAGCACATAGAGGGGGTGAGCCTATAGGGAGATTTTAGTCCTCTGTAAACGAAGTGCTACAGTGCCTCATATGATTCCACGCAGGCAGCCTCCAGGGACACCGCGCCATCGTCCTGAGGGGAAGTCAACCAGCGGCGAGCCACCGTCATCTGCCCAGCAAGGAAATATTTGTAAAAATTGGGCACTGCAGGACCCCCTTCCCCCCCATGTCAATTTAAGACGAGGTGTCCCCCCATGCCACAGAAAAGAGGGAAGCATACTATCAATGGCTTTAAAAATCAGTTTTTTTGGGATCCACACTGGGGAATTTATGCTGCATTTTTTTGATGAGTGTTTCAACACCCTGTATTGCATCTTAACACATTACAGTGGTTATAATTACAAAAAAATGTCAAAAAAGAAAGAAAACAAAAAGCAAGCACTGCATGCATCCTAAGAACACATTGACGTGCACAGTAGTACTGTACACTTCATACCCCACACCAGCACACACACATTATGCCCGTGTGGTGTAAATGAGCTCTTTAACTGCTTGCCGACCAGCCGCTGTCGTTATACGGCGGCAGGTCAGTCCTCCTGCGTGAATCGCTGTAGCTTTATGGTGACTTGAGCAGGCGCAGTTGCAGGCGGGAAGGCTATTTAAAGCTCTGATCGCTGTATAAATATTATTGGTCCCAAAATAGTATCAAAAGTGTTCGATCTGTCCGTCACAATATCGCAGTCCCACTAAAAATCACAGATTACCGCCATTACTAGTAAAAAAATAAATAATAAAAACGCCATAAATCTATTCACATAGTTTGTAGACGTGATAACTTTTGCGCAACCCAATCAATATACGCCTATTGCAATTTTATTTACCAAAAATATGTAGAAGAATACATATTGGCCTAAACTGAGGAAGAAATTCGTTGTTTTACATTTTTTTGGGATATTTATTATAGCAAAAAGTAAAAAATATTGTTTTTTTTTTTTCAAAATTGTTTTTTTGTTTATAGCGGTGATCAGAAATGACGCAGAGGCGATCCAATGCCACCAAAAGAAAGTTCTATTTGTGGGAAAAAAGGACGTCACTTTTGTTTGGGTACAACATCGCACGATCGCGCAATTATCAGTTAAAGCGACGCAGTGCAAAATCGCAAAAAGTGCTCTGGTCAGGAAGGGGCAAATCCTTCCGGGGCTGAAGTGGTTAAGATTGCTATACAAGGACCACATTGTTCTTTAATACACAGCAGTGACTTTATTAAATCAGACTGTTTTGCCAAAGGCATCCATCATTATGAGGTCTCATTCATGCAATCTGTACACCCGTGTGAAGGGCTGTCTTTGCCTGCTAGGGAGGCACAGGTGTTCCATACAGACATCCTGTTTAAGCCATTGTTCACACTGCCGCGGCTTCAAAGTTGCGCAAATTTGAATCCGAGATCACTGTGCGACTTCATCGCGGCTTGCATATGACTTCTTTAACAGAAGTCAATGCAAGTTGTGGTGAAGTTGCCCTAAAGTAGTGCAGGTACCTTTTTCTAATTCGGAGCGACCGATTAGAATGGTTCCATTGCCGTTAATGGGGAGCGACTTGTCACAGTTTGCATGAAAGTCACGGCAGTGTGAATAGGGTTGCCACCTCATCCCTTTAAACCCGAACACATATGAATTACACAGCTTCTGTGGCTGATTAAGGTGGTAATTAAACTCACTTGGTGCCTCATCTGCATTAAATAAGCCTCAGAACCTGCGTAATTCATGGGTGTTCGGGTTTAAAGGGATGAGGTGTGAACCAGGACTAAATCATTGACAGGCAACCAGCTACATGGACCTGCACTGATCTCCAAGCTCAGTGTACAGGAAGTGTACAACCATGGGGGGGTGTGATCCACAGATCAGAATGCAGACAGACTGTACAGTCTTTCACACTGCTACTGAAAAAAATATGGTAAATGCAGTAAAAATGCGTATGTATTTTGTATGTGTTTTTTACATGTTTGCAATGCATTTTTGGTGCATTTTATGGATTCCTAATTCCTAGCATACACTTGTGAAACTTTGTCACTCAAAAAACACACCCTGCATATCCATTAATTTCAATGAAAAATGGTTAAAAAAGAAAGGAAACAAAAAGCAAGCACTGCACGGTTTTTGATGGACCGCCTAACGCTTTGGCCAATCCGGAAAGAGCTCTCACAACCTGCCTCCTGATTGGCGGGGAGGAACTTTAGTGTGAAAATAGCGAAAATTAATTTGCTACCGTCACACAACTGGGTGGGATCAGGGTAGGGTTGCCACATCATCCCTTTAATCCAGGACACATACTAATTACACAGGTTCTTTGGCTGATTAAGGTGGTAATTAAACTCACTTGGTGCCTTATCTGCATTAAATTAGCCTAAGAAACTGTGTAATTCATATGTGTCCTGGATTAAAGGGATGATGTGGCAACCCTAGATCAGGGCACCCTTTTTCGAAGCCTATTAGAGCTTCTGACTCTAATCAGGTGCTTCAAAAATTCACCCCCCCCCCCACGATTGGAATCCATAGTCCGGCACCCTGATATGTAGATTAGGGGGCCGGATGCATGGATAGGGGGGCGGCGCCCGTGCGCCCTCTATGGATGGGCCGCCACTGCCCTAAAGGTGAGCCATGATCCCTGGGTTTGGGGTTATATCAGTGTGTAGGCTGACTGAGCTCCCAAAGCAATTTCTATAACGGTCAATTTTCCAGCTAAGTATTCTAATAACGAAATGGTCCTTCTATTGTATCATGTCATTCTGTGAAAGCCTTCCAAGTATCAGGGCTGCTATGGAAACAATCTGTTCTGGAATATCACTGGAAATATTTCTGTTTACCAGACTGTCACATGCAAAGCAAATCCACAGTGTTGTATAAGCAGGATGCACTCATGTAAAGACTTCTTTTCACTTGTTTGCTTTTACCCTCCATTATTCATTAACCACTTCAGCCCCTTCATGAACAGGCCATTTTTTGCGATACGGCACTGCGTTACTGTAACTGACGATTGCGTGGTCGTGCAACTCTGTACCCAAATAAAATATATTCCCTTTTTTTACCACAAATAGAGCTTTCTTTTGGTGGTATTTGATCACCACTACACTTTTTATTTTTTGCGCTATAAACAAAAAAAAGAGCGACAATTTTGAAAAAAAAAATATTTTTTACTTCCTGCTATAAAACATATCCAATAAAAAAATGTAAAACAATTAAATTTCTTCATCAGTTTAGGCCAATATGTATTCTGCTACATATTTTTGGTAAAAAATTCCAATAAGTGTATATTGATTGATTTGGGCAAAAGTTATAGAGTCTAAAAACTATGGGAAATTTTTATGCCATTTTAGTTATCTATTTTTTTTACTAGTAATGGCAGTGATTTGTGATTTTTAGCGGGACTGCAACATTGCGACGGACAAATCGGACACCTAACTGACATCTTTGACACTTTTTTGGGAACCAGTGACATTATTACAATGATCCGTGCTAAAAATATGCACTGTTACTGTACTAATGACACGGGCAAGAAAGGGGTTAACATCAGGGGTGATCAAAGGGTTAAGTGTGTCCCTAGGGGGTGCTTGCTAACTGTGTGGGGGATGCTCTGACTGGATGAAGATAAAGATCGGTGTTCTTGCTTAGCAGAAACACAAGATCTCTATTTTCTCCCCTGTCAGAAAGGCGATCTGCCTTGTTTACATATTTAGATGGCCGTTCTGCCTCTCTGGGGAATGATCGCGGGTGGCCAGCAGACATTGGGTCTGCCTGACCTGTTGATTGGCTCCCCCTCTGTCCAATCAGCGTGCAATCGTGCCTCCGGCAGCACACACTCCCAGTGTCTATTGTTCAAACTGGCGTACAGGTAAGTAGATTCGCGCAATAGAGCCGACCTGCCGCAGTACATCTGCGGTAGGCAGTTGGCAACTGATTAAATATAATATAAGCATTAAAAATATACCCTTTGATAGATTGGATTTGTATTTTTATGTAGTTTTTTGGGGAACCAACTTCCTATGGACGGAGTCACAAATTTTGATATATTAAAGCTACACTAAGCAAAAATCCAAAAGAGGCTTTACTAAATCTCAAACCTGTACATTTACAAGAACCACAAAAGAGACATCACCAAGGCAGTATCATGCTTTCCAATCCACTGTCATCCCTGTGGCGCTGTGGGCTAAATAAAAGGTCAAAGTGAGAGGCCTGGCCAAAAAAAAAAATAAACCCAACAAAACCACTTCAAGTCACAGCCTACGTTGCCCATCCAAAACATGCCAAAGCCCAACAAAAAGAAGGGAATAAAATAGAGATATACCGCTAGAAAAAAAATGGGAGAGAAAGAGAGGTAGAAGGAATAGAGAGGGGGAATCGGGTACCCCAGGGGTTCCTAAACTGCATCATGGAATCATTACAGTTCTAAAAAATGGAAAGTCCTTTGAGAAGGAGGGAAGTGGTCTAGCCAGGGTTGCCAGATTCGTTGAAATTTGTCATACATGTCCTCAAGGAACACCATCACCCGTTCATTGATAAGTGTTCCATGGACTGGGTTTTTGATCTCTTCAAGAAGTGGTGTTTTCCATGATTGCACGATGGTTCGCCTCGTCGCCGCGAAGGTGTAAGTGATTAGAGTGCGTTCCCGCCGGGTGACATCCATAATAGGTTTATGCAAGAGCGCTTCCCATGGATCTTTTCATAAATTAACATGGAGGACCATATCGACCAGTGTATACACCCTGATCCACAGCCTTCAAACCTTGGGACAGGTCCACCATATATGTTTCATATCACCAAATCTGAGCAACATCGAAAACAGTTGGACGGGTACAATGGCAGACAATTCACGATTAATTCCACCTTCTAACATTTTTTTTTTTCACTGCTGCCAAACAAAGTTTAACAAAAGCCTGGTGGTCCTTCTTATCAAACTCTACATTGGTTAGAAATAAAATGATGCGGTATATGTCTAATTCTCTGGGACAATTTCCACAAATATGAAAAAATATGGCCCCCTTGAATTTCATCTTTTCTTCCTCCAAACGTTGATAGATCCCTACTAGATTTATGAAATACCTAATTTTTTTTTTTTTTTTTTAGAGATCCATATTAGTGGCCCTAATCTTGATATTTCTCTCCTGCTCCTTCCCTCCTATTCCTTTGCATAAATATATGTATTATGGTTTAGTTCATTTATTTTATCTACAAATTTAAATATACAGTATGACTTACCCTAGTCATTATTCATATATATATTTTTATATCTCCATGTATTTTGTGATTTTAACTTCTTTACTTTATGTATCATATATTGTATTTTCTTTCCTCTATATTCTTAAACTAATACAAAAGTATGCAAACACCCCCACCACTAGGACATTGCTTTCTAATATGCGGGAGTTGGCACTGTTGAAATATACTGATCAGTTGCTGATAAACAAAAGTTTTCCTACTTGTTCATTAGACAGAAGTTGATTTGGGCTGTACAGTGCCTAAGGACCAGCATTTTCCTGCAGCTGGAAAGCACAGACAGGGCCGCCTTTAATATTGATTGGACCCTGGGCAAACATTTTCTTGGGCCATCCCCGAATTCACTTTATCAACTATTTGTGGGCATTGTGGGCTCATAGGGGCAGCTGGTTTGGGTCCCACAACAATGATTGGGCCCGGAGGAGTGTCCCCTTTTGCCCTTTGTTAAAGACGGCCCTGTGCATGGGTACTCGTGATCAGTAGCATCCAGCAGCCTCTACAATCAAAGACATGTGGCCCAAAAGGAGACAAAGACCTTAGACTTACAGTGGGTAGGTGGTCGGTAATAATTTTCGCACCTCCATTAAACTGCAAAAGCAGTGGACAGGGGTGTACACATGTGGAGGCTACATCACATTCAGGGTCAGCAGCAACATGCCACCCACAATCTTGCCACACGTCTAAACCTAGCCTAAGAATATGGCTGGGGTGTTCTAGCTATTTCTGTTAGGGCAGGTTCACACTTGAGCGGCGCGACTTCGCGGCCCGTTCACATCTAGGCGACTTGTCAGGCGACTTGAGTCGCCTGACAAGTCATCTCAATGCTGTGCAATGGAACCGTTCTAATAGGAGCATATCGCTTCGCTCTGACTTAGAAAAATAGTTCCTGCTCTATTTTCAGGGCGATCTCAGCGTGGCTTGCGTTGACTTCTATGATAAAAGTCTCCTGACAAGCCGCGTTGAGATTGCCTCGAGCGGGGCAACTTGCTTCGCCCTGGCAAGTCGCGCCGCTCAAGTGTGAACCGGCCCTCAAATGCTCATTTTTTTCCTATGTCTTGACCACAAATGGCAAGCATAAGATTTTGCAACAAAATGTTTGAAATGCTTTTAGGTTGTCTGAAATGATACAAGGAAGTAAACTGGAAGACAACTACACATTGTACATTGTAAATAATTTTAAATACAGAAGCCAATTTCAATTTACACTTTGGTAGTGGAATTCGCCACCAGGGGGTGCTGGAGTCCTGCAATGATAAATGATAAAAAAAATAATAGACTTGTAAAGATCTCTTTTTCTTCTTTAGCAAAATGAATGAACTCCAGGAGTTTAAAATGTTTAAGAATCAATTACATAGCAGCTCTAAAAATAAAAAAGCAGCTTTATCTGCAATACTCACCTCTTCTCCTCCTTTCCCTGCAGACTCACCAGTCAGTGGTGCATCTCCAATCTAGGTTGAATGACACCCAGCATCATTTCACCAATTTCTTGTGACCCCAGGGTGTCCTGGACACGCCATTAGGGGTGCATCATCAAAGCAGTATGGGATCACAGTACTGCTATACACATACCTCCCGACTTTTTGAGATAGGAATGGGGGACAACCATTAGCAAAAGTATGTAGGCATAGGACACACCCCCTGCCACACCATCATGGAAAGTTATACAAAAAAAAATAAAGAATTTGTAAAAACCCCAAGTGTTTTTTTTCTTTTTTACCACTACTATTCCTTTATACTTGCTTTTGAAATTTACAAATGCAGCAATTTAGAAATTGGATGAAAGGTTTAGCACTGGGAAACACTATTTGAAAAATAAAATGGGCATTTTATATACCACTATATAGATCAGACCAAAATGAGGGACAAATGAGAAGGAAAGAGGGACAGAGGGACTTTGTTTCAAATCAGGGACAGTCCCTCGAAATCGGGGACAGTTAAGAGCTATGCAAACATAGTGGTGCTTATAGGTCATTACTTGCATAGACATGCGCACAGGGTCTGCGGGATGTGCCTGGGCACACCCTAATCACCCTATGTGCATTAACATTGCCACTCTGTGTGCCGGTGGGAAGATGGGAAAGATCTCACTCTTACCAGCTGTGCCATAAGATGAGTGCTTATATATTTCTCTTTCACTGTGCCGGCAAGGCACAGATCTGGCCAAGGTTACAAAAATATTTCTGCTGCACTTAAGGTTCCTAAGAGCACAGTGGCCTCCATAATCCTTAAATGGAAGACGTTTGGAACGCCCAGAACCCTTCCTAGAGCTGGCCGTCCGGCCAAACTGAGCTATCGGGGGAGAAGAGCCTTGGTGAGAGAGGTAAAGAAGAACCCAAAGATCACTGTGGCTGAGCTTCAGAGATGCAGTCGGGTGATGGGAGAAAGTTGTAGAAAGCCAACCATCATTACAGCCCTCCACCAGTCGGGGCTTTGTGGCAGAGTGACCCGACGGAAGCCTCTCCTCAGTGCAAGACACATGAAAGCCTGCATGGAGTTTGCTAAAAAAACACCTGAAGGACTCCAAGATTGTGAGAAATAAGATTCTCTGGTCTGAGACCAAGATAGAACTTTTTGGCCATAATTCTAAGCGGTATGTGTGGAGAAAACCAGGCACTGTTCATCACCTGTCCAATACAGTCCCAACAGTGAAGCATGGTGATGGCAGCATCATGCTGTAGGGGTGTTTTTCAGCTGCAGGGACAGGACGACTGGTTGCAATCAAGGGAAAGATGAATGCGGCCAAGTACAGGGATATCCAGGATGAAAACCTTCTCCAGAGTGCTCAGGACCTCAGACTGGGCTGAAGGTTTACCTTCCAACAAGACAATGACCCCAAGCACACAGCTAAAATAACAAAGGAGTGGCTTCACAACAACTCTGTGACTGTTCTTGAATGGCCCAGCCAGAGCCCTGACTTAAACCCAATTGAGCATCTCTGGAGAGACCTAAAAATGGCTGTCCACCAACGTTTATCATCTGCAAGGAGGAATGGCAGAATATCCCCAAATCCAGGTGTGAAAAACTTATGGCATCTTTCCCAAAAAGACTCATGGCTGTATTAGATCAAAAGTGTGCTTCTACTAAATACTGAGCAAAGGGTCTGAATACTTAGGACCATGTGATATTTCAGTTTTTCTTTTTTAATAAATCTGCAAAAATGTCAACAATTCTGTGTTTTTATGTCAATATGGGGTGCTGTGTGTACATTAATGAGGGAAAAATGTACTTAAATGATTTTAGCAAATGGCTGCAATATAACAAAGAGTGAAAAATTTAAGGGGGTCTGAATACTTTCTGTACCCACTGTATATATATATATATATATATATATTTTTTTTTTTAATATTTACTAAGTATGACATTTCTCTCAATGGAGTATTTCTGATACAACTAGCCTTTTGGTATAGCCATCCATTACCCTAGACTAGAGCAACCTTTCTCAACCAAGGTTCTGTGGAACCCTTGGGATCCTCCAGGGGCTGCTAGGGGTTCCTGGAGCAACGAGCAATTTCTGCCACTCAGATAAGTTCCCACTGACACCAGTGATCTTTTTAGCTATCTGTAATGCCCGTACACACGGTGCAACTGTCGTACAACAACAGTTGTACAACAGCTTGTTGTACAATAATCCGACCGTTAGTACACGCGATTAGAACAGCTGACGTTTGATAGTCGTACAACAGAAGTTGGCTGAACAAAGTAGAAAACAGGGCAAAGGGGGTGGAGTCAGGAGCAGAGCCAAAGGGGGAACGGCAAAATTAGATTTCACCTAGAGTGTCAAAAATCCTTCCACCAGCCCTGGTGCTAAACCTGTGCTCCTAATTCACAAATCACATTCACCTGAACTTGTTAGTTATACAATCGTAACACGTCACTACGTTCTTCTTTGTTGGCCGATTACTTGACTCATGTCGGTATGCTAGACACAACCGCCAACAGCCAATTGTTGAACGTGTTGTCGTACAACAGTCACACTGTGTGTAAGAGGCATAAGAGAGGGATTCTTCCCACTTACCACAAATGAAGGAGCATTCTTCTCCTTGATATTAACACAATAATGGATCATGAGTTGTAGATGATGTCATTTTTAGCAAAGGGTCTTTAAGACCAGAACATTATTTCAATGGTTCCTCCATATTAAAAAGGTTGAGAAAGGCTGCTCTAGAGGCATGGCTATATATGTTAATTTTGGTTATGCAATATCGCAAAAAAAAAAATCTCCCACAAAAGATTGTAGAATCTTTCATGTTCAAATACCACTTCTTGGACAATTACATTTAATATATTTGTGTTTGTAGTATCTCCATGTTGGGGGGTTTCTTTTAGTTTCCTCCCCAACAAATCCATTCTGTCAGGGACAGGGCTCAGTGTACTATAAAAACTCCTGTTCTACAAAGATGCAATGGTGGGTGTAGTCAGCAAAATGCGCTGGAGTAAACGCTCACCACTCAACATGGCTTGAAGATTCATGACGTTAAGGACTGTTAGAGTGCCAAAAATAATGGCTGCAGGCTCCCACTTGCCCTAGACATGAGCATTGCCCAAGTTTACATGACAGTGGGAGGGGATTTCAGCACCCTCCCAGCTCACATCTTTTTAAATGGGTCACTAAATCCTAACTCACCTGTGCACAAATACAGATTCCATCCCTGAAAAGAGAAGCAGAGGTTATCATTGCAGCAGTGGCGGCTGGTGCTTAATATTTTTGGGGGGCAAACAAACTTGGGAGATGGTCGGCGGCAATCAGTGCCCCCCTCCACGCGCGGGACAGGGACAGCGGTGATCAGTGCCCCCCTTCAGGACCTTGGCCATACCTTAGGGGGCCGATGGCGATGCTGCTCCTTGCTCCAGGGAAGAGCCGGGGCCATTGCTTCTCCTCCCGGCCGAATACGAAGTGGGTCCTCCTGAGACCCTATTGACCGTGAGTCCTAAGACTCCCTGGCCAATCAGGTCTCATGACCTACTTACTGATTGCCTGAGAGGAGAATCAGAAAGACAATAGCTAGGGTTGTCCCGATACCACTTTTTTAAGACCGAGTACAAGTACCGATACTTTTTTTCAAGTACTCGCCGATACCGATTACCGATACTTTTTTTAAGGTCATGTGACAGTGGCACAAATATTTTATTTTATTTTATTTTTTTTACAATTTTATTTTTTTATTATTTTTTACAATTTATTTACCTATTTATTTATTTTACAATGCTTTCTTTTTTTTTTGGG
>BLSH010455364.1:681780-705517 GCA_018402905.1 Glandirana rugosa
GCGGACGAGGGACCCCCCAAAAAAAAAATGACATGCCAATTGTGGCATGTCAGGGGGTCGCCTACACTTAAAGCGGAGGTTTCACTTTTCGGTGGAACTGTGCTCTAACTGACTGGGGGGAGAATTATGTCATTCCAGCAGGGCTGGGGTGTGCCAGGAATGCACTGTGAGCTGCGCATGTGCAGCTTAGTGTGTATTCAATAGAAGACTGCAAGCAGAAGAGACATAGTATGTCTCTTTTGCAATAAAAAGCTGCCTGCTTGCAGTTTTTCACTAGTTAAGTTTTGGTTCAATTTAAACAACCCACGCTGTGCATGAGAGCTGAGGCTCTCATGGCTTTGTCCCTCTTCCCTGGGCAGATCGATAGCAGTGGGAGCAATTGGCTTCCGTTCCTGTCAATCAACTTCAGCGACAAGGGAGCAGGCGCAGAGCCAAGTCCCGCTGTCTGTGTCAATGGAGGCAGCAGCTGGTCTCAGGAGCGAACTCGCACAAGTGCCCCCATGGGAATCGCCTTCCTCTTGGAGGCAACAGCAAGATATGAGAAGCCAGGAGCAGTGGACCCAAGAAGAGGAGGATCAGGACCTATATATGCAATTCTGTTGCACAGAGCAGGTAAGTATAGACATGTTTGCCATTTATTTATTTGTAGCATTCTCTAGTGCATATGTGTCAAACACGAGGCCTGCGGGCCAAATCCAGCCCTCTAGGCCACCTCAGGTGGCCCTCGGACCTCTCCTGCAGCTGCAGGAGAGCTCCAGCCTTCCTCTGGTCCTCCTCCAGACCCTGCACTTTCTGCTTCCAAGCAATGCCCCCAGCTGCTTCCCAGCAGCAGCACAAGGTAGAAGGGAGCACTGTGATGTAAGGGAGGGTGCGGGACTCTTGACTGCTGATGGTGGGTGTGCTCTTGATGTAAGGAGGGGTGGGGTGCTCTGGACATTTAATCTTACAGATACAACTGGTCATTTGAGGACAATTATAATGCTGATGCGGCCCTTGATGAAATTGAGTCAGACACCCCTGCTCTAATGTGCGCTACTAGAGTGAGAGTAGGCAAAATATACTCTGACTCATGTCTAGCATGCGAGACTGTATTTGAGCCAGTGTTATTAGAAGTTAGGCCAGCAGGACTCATACAGACAGCTCTCTGGTGTCTCCCCCAGAATCTAGAAAATTGGAGAACATTCTAGATACTAGTGGGCGTAGGTTAGGAAGTGCTACTCTGCATATTTAGGGGCCCTTAGCCAATCCTCAGGAGTGGGCCTGGCAGGGGACTAAGGAGCCCTTAACTTCTTCATATCCGTGCTTTAGCCAAATGACGGCTACAGCATGGATCTACTTTGCCGGAAGGACGTTAATAGCTGTCCTCCCAAGCATTCGTTGTTTGGGCGTCCCAGCGGGGGACGCGCACCTCGCTCTCTGTGATCACCGAGTCTATGAGACTCGGCTAATTACAGATCAGACTAAGGGGACAGCGTGAGGGGAACAAAAGGCGATCACCGCCGGCTTCTGTCAGAGGGACATTGGTCCCTCGCACAGAGAGCCGTGGATTGCTGTCTGTGCCCACCAGTGCCCCCTGGCAGTGCCACCTATCATTTCCCACTAGTGCCACCTACCAGTGCCCACAGTGCCACCTACCAGTGCCCACAGTGCCAACTACCAGTGCCCAGCAGTGGCACCTACCTTTGCCCAGCAGTGCCACCTATCAACGCCCACCAGTGCTGCCAATCAATGCCCATCAGTGCCTCATCATCAGTGTGACAATCAGTGCTGCCTATCATTGTTGCCTACCAGTGCCCATCCATGCCACCCATCAGTGCCCATCAGTGCCACCTATCAGTGTCGCTTATCAGTGCCACTTATCATTGCCCTTCAGTGCCACCTATCAGTGCCCATTAGTGTTGTCCATCAGTGCCAACCATCAGTGCCACCTCTCAGTGCCCATCAGTGCCGCCTCCTCAGTGCCCATCAGTGCCGCCTCCTCAGTGCCCATCAGTGCCACTTATCAGTGCCCATCAGAGCCGCCTTATCAGTGCCCATCAGTGCAGCCTATCAGTGCCCATCAGTGCAGTCTCATCAGCGCACATCAATGAAGGAGAAAAATTACCTGTTTTCAAAAATTTTAATCAAACTATGAAACTGTTTTTTTTTTAAAGTGCCCAGTAAGCAAGTGGTTAAATAGGAATGAGGCATGCTAGGAGAGGAGAGTTGGGTGGAAGATGGTGATGCAGTGCTGAGGGAGTCTGTCGGTGGCCTTTGAGGGGGTGGGGGATTACCTCGGGCTGGAGCTCGGGTGGCTGGCCTGAAAGAATCCTACCACAGGAGGCAGTTGGAGGAGAGCTTTCTGGAGAGGCAGCAGGAGCATAGAGAGACAGAGTGAATAGATCAGCATGGTGCAGGGACAGACAAGGGGAGAGACTGCCAGCTGTAGCAGGTCTCCCTTGAAGACAGAGGTGTGCTAAGTCTTCATCCAGCCTTGCACTGGGAAATCTCCAGTGTGTCAGTCGGGCAGGACCGAAGCAGAGTGTCAGTCAGGAGGACTGGGAAGAAGAAGCAGCCAGTTGGGCTGGTAGCAGCCAGGTGGGCTAGCATTTCTGCAAGCAATATAACTGGGATCAGTGTCTACAGGGAAGCAGAAGGTATTGCAAGATGCAGTTCCCTCCACATGTGCTACTTTTCAAGGGACTTTTGCTAAATTAACATACAGACTGATAGCTCCACAAAGGAGTGAAGTTTGTGCAGGAGGAAGAAGAGGAGCTGTAAATAGGGAGGAAGTTGTCTCTGGATTATCTATTGTCAAGTTGGGCATCCCATAAATCCCTATCTCCATCCAGGTTATCATCCCCTCAATAAAACAACAAAGCAAAGCTCAAGGACTGTTTTCCTGTGTCTGGATGCATGTTGAAAATGCTAAGTGACTGGCAGTGCAGCAGTGGGGAACCCTGACATTTGCAACTCCTAAGGGGGTAGTTCTACATATTTTTAACATTTTTCTTTTACAAACAATTTAACTGCAGAAAGGAAACAGGAACTTTACTGTTATATGTAGCTCTGCCCCCTTGAGGGTCGCATGATAAGTCAATTCCCCCTTGGTTTCCCCAACTCTGAGAGTCCTCCGCCACCTCTGACATACTGGGATCACTCATAATGTTACCTCTCCTTCAAACAGGACACAGTAAAGGAATCACGCAGTGCTGAGAAATCAATAGTATTTACGCAAAAATATGATATATCAAAGAGGAACTCTGAATTAACAAGTTATAGGAATCACTTGCAAATAAATGACAATGAAATACAATGTATAACTCAATATCTTATTTGTAGTCTAAAGATTCTGTACACGAGAGTGGGCACAGGAGAGCAGGGGAATGACTACTATACGTCAAACCACTCTCTACTATTCACTCCCCTGACAGCCACAAAAATGAATAAACTCATGAACATATACACTCAGATATAGACCAAATATCTGGTGGTCAACCAGTATAAATCAACTGCTAAACAGGTACAACTCAATTGACTGTTGTAAAACCAGTATAACTCAGACATAAATTCAACCTGCTCTATAGGGGAGAGTTCTTAGGTGAATTCAGTATGCTACGATTTGAGCAAATATTGAAACCTACTAAGTGGGGGAAAACAGATGAAAACTGTAGTGAATTAGTGTTCCTTGATCAAAGTTCAGTAAGTCTTCAGCTGGCTCTTTAATTTAGATGATAGGTACTCAGAAAGTGACTGTAGCAGCAGCAAACAGATTTCCAAGGTGTGCACTAAAGTGATGTGAAACACTCTTACTGCAGTAAAACAAAAGAACTTCCCAGTGATCACTGAATTTGTAATGAAACTACAGCTGACAGCAATCCAGTAAAAGAGTTTGAGTGATTAGGCCTCTTTCACGCGGACGGCTGTTCTGCTGTTGCTAAATGCAAGCCAGATACCAGACTCCAAAGCACAACGATTACTTGTATTTGTACATTCTGATTAGCCGCGATTACGTGCGGCTACGTTTAGCTGCGATGGAAAAGTCCTGTAATTCCCATAGCAACCCTTTTTTACTTTAACTACCCATGATGCATCATTCCACTGTATTTTTGTCCACCCACTTCCTGTGTCTTTGTTCAGTGCCTGTTCATTTGTTCAGTGTAAGGACTTTGACCAAGTGTGATCACTGAATATGGATGGTTATGCCAGAAATATGTTTGCAATGCTGATTTTGCTGCTTATGAGGATGAAAAGAAGGAGGCAGATGGATCCAATACAGCGGAGGAGACGTCGTCTGTACTGGGTGCATCCTTTGACCACCCAGTGTCCATCTATTGGCTACTTTGCTCTCATGTTTGGGGAAATGCGGTCTCACCAAGACGAGTTCTACAATTTTACTAGGATGTCGGTGGCAAGCTTTGATCAGTTGTTAGACCTTGTAAGAGGACGTCTGAGTATGCCATGAGTGCTGCATCCCCTTCCTGGTATATCTGGCCATGTCATAAGTACAAGGAGGACATTAATAGGGTGTTGCTTACTTTTCCTGTCCCAATAAAGTACTGGTATGGTCATTGTAATTTTTCTTTATTAATAATTAGTAAATATTAATAAAGTTTTTCTTTATTTATAATTTTTCACTAATTTGTATTCCAGATACCTTGCCTCTGGGGCCAGTTTCACCTCCCTTCACCATCAATTTTTAATGGGGATCTCAACTGTGTCAACAATTGTGCATGACACGTGTTTCGTCCTGTGGGAAGAACTGAAAAACATAGTAATGCCAGAACCAACAGCCAGTGTTTGAGGAGAAAACTAATTTCCCAAATTGCATCGGTGCACTGGATGGTAAACATGTTCGTCTCATCAAGCCACCTAATTCTGGTTCCCGATACTTTAACTACAAAAAATATTTTTCTATTGTTATGCTGGGACTCAGTGATGCCAATATAAGATTTATAGCGGTGGATGTTGGGGCCTATGGAAGTTCTGGAGACTCGAGAATATTCCGCAATTCAGAGATGGGTCGTCGTTTCCAAAACGGACAATTTGATGTGCCACAATCACGACCTCAACCTGGTAGACCATTTTCCAATTAGATTTGATTTATTTTATGTTTGCTTTATGTATAAACTTTACAAATATTATAAAAATAAAAATATTTTTCCCATTTGGAGTGTTTTGAAGTATTTTTCACGTATTCAACACTATGTTTGACTGGTATCAAAGCTGTGATAACATGAGGCACAAAAATGCCTTGCAAGACACAACATTTTTACGAATTTCTGTAACCAAAACTTTTTTTTATTAATACATGTGAGCACTATGGGGTTGATTTACTAAAGTGAAAAGGACTGTGCACTTTGCAAAATGCAGTTCACTCTGCAAGAGCGTTTGCTTCAGAGCTTAGTATATGAGCTTATTTCCTTTAGTAAATCAACCCCTATGAGTGCAATAAAAAGTAATGAAGACAGAAGCAGGATGGTACATACTGGGCTTACAGTGTCCACATGTATTGCTAGAAAATACACAACTTTGGTGCTGCAATGCACAAACGAAAAGTATGTCCAACATCCTGCTGTGAAATGACCCATTTATCAATTGTCATAATTGCACGTGGATTACCTCACGCCCTCTACATCATTTTCTAAATAATGAGTTGGCTTTGGATCAGGTTGACCATGCCATGACGCAAATTATTTTTTAGTGGGGATAACTAAAATCAGCAGGAACTTAGACATTCTGCAATACAACAAAAGGTATCAGTGTACCACAATTAACTTAACACAGGCATAAAAATAAAAACATTAAGGAATAAAAAACACTACAAGTTATCATAAACTGAAGGGCTTGGTTCACTGCCAACATCTATGGGTGATCCAGAGTGGGATGATGTGGGTGAACGAACTGGGTGTGGCTGCCCATGCATCCTGTGAAAAGTGTGTTGAGATGTGAAAGGTGTGAACATTGTTGGGTGTCCTGAGTAAGGGCTCATGGCAGGTGTAGTGTCATTGTACTGATGACTGGTCATTACTTTAGAAAATGAGCCACTGGTTGTATTAAAACCCAAACCCCAGGGCTGAAATTTAGGAAATGGGCGTTGCTCTTTGCAAGCAGAAACTATGTACATAATATAAGCATATATATCACCTTTGACTTCAGTACGCTTATCTAGAGGGACCTCCCTGATTACAGACAGTAACATTCTGCAAAACATCACATCTGGGTCAGAGATCTTGGCAAAATCATCAACGTCTTTTGAGGCAGGGGTGGGTGAATATTTTTTCATTTCTTCAAGTAAGCGGTCAAAATTTTGTTCAAAAGGGGGATCTTGCTGAGTACGGCGTGTTCGACGGGTGGTGGATGAAGTGGACATATCAAGGACTCTCCTATCAATATTTGCCTGTAAATAGAATGACAATACATTAGGTTTCTCTACAGATAAGTCACTACACCAACACCAGCTGCCATTTTTGAATAGGTAGGCGAGAAGTGGTTTGGTGATGGGGGTTTTGACACGGAAAAAACATACCACAGGTGCTGGAGAAGGTGCTTGAGAGGGTGCTTGACTTTCATCTGGAGAAACTGGCTCCGCAGGCTCAATAATTTCTTGGCTTGCGACAGGATCATTTCCATTGTCTGATGACGTATTTGCACGCCTTGTTCTTGCTGGAACACTTGACACAGTTCTAGGTAAAAATGAAAGCATACGACAATATTTCTTTTTGTTTAGAAATAGCCTCCAACATACACTGAAGGATGAGACTCTACCTATAGCTGGGAGACTGGTAGAAATAGTGGGCAATATTATCCATATATGACACAAAAATATACGTTACTGCAGCGATACTTACGGACGCATCTCATTGGTGCGCCTCAAAAATAAAGCCTCTGCATGGGGGTTAGGCCTACGACGTGTTGCTGGTGCTCCACTTCTATCTGCAGACCGCTCTTCATTGAGTTCTTTCTTGTAGCGGTCACGTAGAGACCTCCACCTTGTATTAATCTCTTTTCCTACAATAAACCACATATAACATATCAATGTAGCATTCAATAAGCATAAGGTGGGGTTGCTATGGGCAATTGCTCTGCACAGATCAATAGTTGCACTCACCTCGGTTTTCCTGCTCACTTGTAGACATATTATCCCAGTGAGGTGTCACAAAGTTGTATACTTCTTCCCATTTCAACCTCTTCATGACTCTGTCCGAGTATTCTGGGCATTCAGGGTCTCATAACTCTGGGCGATTGTGGACCAAGGCTATTATTACCTCAAGGGAGATATCACGGGCCGCCATGTCTCCTCTCTCCAGAACACACTGCCTTTCAACTTCCTGTGTCATTTCCCAGGTATACCTGTTGTTTCTGATGTGCTTCCTGTTTTTTTTTTTTTTTAATTCGCAGCTGCTATCTGCAAGTGACACAAAGCACTGCGATCACCTGCTTTTATCTAAAGTTATGTGCAGATAGCTGCGCTACATCGTTCCTGGACGCATTCAAATCCATTTTTCTAATCGCACAAATTCGTCTGTAACGAAACCGTTGCTAAATGCAGAGTGTGAATGGGGCCATAGGAAAGCATTGTCACAGTATAGCTGGATTCTATCCGTCCGTGTGAAAGGGGCCTTATACTCCGGCTTCTCCTGTTCTGTGTTAGTGCTTAAATCTTTGCTAGCAATAAGTATGTGGGTTTGGACTATATGTGCGTGGGCATCAACTCAGCTAACAAGACACACAGGGTCTTGCTTGATCGATCGCTGCCGTCCAGAGAGAGCGCGTCAGACCGCACCCTTAGCTTAAATAGACTCTCCCAGTCTCTCCTGCTTCTCCCAGGAACCTTCCTAGGCAGCACATTCTGATGGTAAATACAGTTCTCCTGCAGCACAGTCTGATGGTAAATCCTTGAAAGCACACTGCAACCCCCAGAGTGCATTTCTCTTAGTACAGTTCAAGTCACCAACTAATAAAATGGCACTAGGGGGAAACAGCTGCTCCATACCTGCAAGCAGGAATGTCTTTATTGCCAGCAGTATAACACTTGGCTCCTGGCTACATATAGAAAAAAGACATACTGTAGAGTTCTATCATAGATGCAGCCACATACTTATAGACACTGTCATCTACTAGCTGAAGAATATATATGTAGTTGTTGTGAAAAAATACATGAACAAAGTATTCCAACAGCTTGCCATGTACAGCTTCTCCAGATTCTGCTTGCTCCAGTTTTGATAAATTCCAGGTATGAATCATGGGCGTCCGCAGAACTTTTTTCAGGGGGGGCATCATTTTAAGGTCACCCATGCTCCGTCCCTTTCAACAATGTCATGACAGGGAGGGGCTTACAGGGTGCAGATTCCAGGCGTGTGCTTTGTACAGGGTGCAGATTCCAGGAGTGTGCTATGTACAGGGTGCAGATTCCAGGAGTGTGCTATGTACAGGGTGCAGATTCCAGGCGTGTGCTATGTACAGGGTGCAGATTCCAGGCGTGTTCTATGTACAGGGTGCAGATTCCAGGGGTGTGCTATGTACAGGGTGCAGATTCCAGGCATGTGCTATGTACAGGGTGCAGATTCCAGGAGTGTGCTATGTATAGGGTGCAGATTCCAGGTGTGTGCTATGTACAGGGTGCAGATTCCAGGTATGTGCTATGTACAGGGTGCAGATTCCAGGTGTGTTCTATGTACAGGGTGCAGATTCCAGGTGTGTTCTATGTACAGGGTGAAGATTCCAGGCTTGTGCTATGTACAGGGTGCAGATTCCAGGCATGTGCTATGTACAGGGTGCAGATTCCAGGAGTGTGTTATGTACAGGATGCACATTCCAGGCGTGTGCTATGTACAGGGTGCAGATTCCAGGCGTGTGCTATGTACAGGGTGCAGATTGCAGGAGTGTGCTATGTACAGGGTGCAGATTCCAGGCATGTGCTATGTACATGGTGCAGATTCCAGGCGTGTGCTATGTACAGGGTGCAAATTCCAGGCATGTGCTATGTACAGGGTTCAGATTCCAGGAGTGTGCTATGCCAGTATACATATCCAATCCCCCGCACAGAGCTCTCTTCCCCCCACAGAAAAGAATTGTCTTTAACTCACATTGGCAGGTCAGGCTCCTGGCACAGGCTTCTGCAGGTCAGTGCTGTCTTAACACCGGACGATGGAAAGCCCTGCCGGCTGCCATCCACAGTGTAATCTTCCTTCCTGTGCCGGGAGCTGGTACATGGAGTGTTCCAGCACCTGCTCACAATCTGCGCAGACACCTTGCGATCCCTGATTCCAGGGGGGGACACTTGCCCCCCCCTTGCCCCTACCTGCGGACGCCCATGGTATGAATCTATTATTCATTGTAATCCATGGGCAAAAACATACGCTATACCCATCCATCAGCTCTTAGCATTCAACCTGGTGTGCTTGGAGTAGCAGTGTGCATCAGCCAAGGGCTCCACTCTTTGGTATCTTTAGGATTTTTTCTTTTGTTTAAAGCACTTTTTGCATTTGCTCTTTGGCATTTGTACACGGTATATTATTGTGTTTGGTTACATGCATACAATTATTTGCTGGTAGGAGCTGCTGGATAGAATGGGTCCTCTGTTCTTCGCATCGGCCTTCTCAAGAACGTCAGCCCCTCTGACACACCAGGTTGAGTGTACAAATATACAAAATTACAATAAATCAGTGAAAGTAATAGTACCTATTAATAGTGCTATATCAAAAAAAACAGGCACCAGACCAGGTAGTAAAGGCAAACTTAATATATTGTCACCCGATATGGTTGGTAACTAGGCAAGCAAAATGTTGATAAACAATAACAACACAGTTTAGTATACAAAGTGATTAACAGTAAGGACTAGGCATAGGATGACATTTGGCATTTAGATCAGCAAAAAGTGTAGCAAGGCCACCTCAAGTGCAGCAGTGAGCAGTAGTAAAGTTTAATCTACCGAGTGCTGGAGCTATACTGCCAGAGAACATTTATGGTGGCAATGCTAGACCGACTGGGTATACACTGTCCAAAAGAGAAGGAGAATAGTAGCCATGGGGGCAGGGGAACAAAGGCGGCTTGGAAAATAATTATTACAGGAGGAGCTGTCCTTTAAGATGTTCTTCTGGTCAAGGCCCTTTAAGAGCATCTTTGCACTTAACAAGAGTCCCAGTTACCCTGCTTTAGGAAAGGTACAGTATACAGTAGGTACGGTATAGTCTTGGCACAGGTGCAAAGTAGATTTGGTTCAGATGTGGTAAGGATTCGGTATAATGCGACATAGGTGTAGTCTAAGTTTGGAATAAGCATGGTATAGATTGCAGTATGGGTGTGTATGGATTGGATACAATTGGTGTCCTGCTCTCAGTAGCTCTGTCCATGCCAGCACTCCTCTCCCCAGACCCCGGGATGCCACAGTGATCTCTGGGTGGTGGGTGGGTTGTGCTGTGGTGCCCTAGGTGTCCTTACTTCCAGTCTAAGGCTCGGATCTCAGCTGGTATGGTCTCCCGCTGTCAGATTAATATCCAGACAGAGGTGCTCTCTCTCTAACTCCCTCGGTGCCAAGAGGAAGGGCTTTCCTGGGCAGTTTATTAAAAATCATCCCTCCACTCTACTTCCGCACAGTGCCTATTTGGATTTGTATTGTAAGAAGTCCCATTATATGGCAGCCATCTCAAACTACAACTCACAGGATTCTCAGCTCTCTGCATAGAAGTCTATAGGCTTGCCTGGCTTTAGCACTTCCTCTGTTGGCTGCAGGAGAATGATGCAGCATAACATAATTATCTCAGTAGAGGTAAAGAAGAATACAAGGCAATGTCTCCTCTATAGTGCTGTAGTCCAGCACTTGGCTACATCTATTTTCAGTTTATTTCTTTAGGGTACAGAAATTGCGGATTTGTGGGCATATAAGTGTCTCCTGGCACTATCCCAGTAAGGTATACTCATCTCTACAAGCTCCTTTGCCCCCTCACCACTCCATCACAGCCTTCACCTTCATTGCTATATTGGATGGGCTTCCACATATGGGGGGACAATGTGGCATTCCAGTGTGACAGTGCTGGGGCCTCAATCTCTAAACCTGAACACTGTCACTGGGGAATGTGAAGTCATCCAGGTAATTCCAACACCATTGGACAGAAGGGCTTACCCAGGGTGGACTCTTGCTTTGGGGAGGGGGGGGCTTCTTGGTGGGAGTTTGGGGGCAATAAGGATTAGGCATGAGTATTACTTGCTTTGGAGGGGTTGTGCTATCAAACGACCCTGCGACTTTACTCTGAAGGGGCAGGTGACAGCATGTCAGGCTTGTTCACACAGCCATTTCTTGAAAAAAAATAAGCATAGAGACAAGAGGGTGATGCAATGCAAAGTATGGCTTGCTTGAGAACAATGGCTCTTTGTACAGGAGTGGAGCTGCATGTACAGAACTGTTATTCTCCAGTCTGTAGCAATGTGTATGCCTGTACTGTACATTACATCTAGCCGATTTGTTTTCTTATTTTTTTCCCTAAAACAGGTGACGGGGAAGTATTGTGATGGTGCCAGGAAAATTTCCTACTCTATACATGCTTTGTGTGTTCTTGCCCCCCCCCCCCCCCCAAAAAAAGATAGATAGATAGATAGATAGATAGATAGATAGATAGATAGATAGATAGATAGCTGGGGATTTTCAATACATGGGTCACCAGAAAAGTAAGTGTATCCACATTTCAAGATATTGGGTAAAGGTAACCCTGTGGTGACACAGTCAACACACCTTGCCAATGAACCTGTGTTGCAGTGCGTAAATATACACCATAAATGGCGGGGCTGTGTGCGGCCATAGCCACATAGCGTTGGTAAGCCACCTCCCTCCTCACAGGAGTTTGACTGACAGGAATCTGGTAACTATTTAGGGATGGTTAGGACAGATAGTAGAGAGTTTTTTATATCCTAATGCAGTGAATGCATTAAAGGAGAAGTACAGCCAAATCTCGATTGGATGTACTTCTCCTATGGATCAGAACGAACTGCACTACTATGACTCATTTTTAGCAGACAGCTGCCTGGAACCTGCTGTTGGCTGAGGCCACAGAGCCAGTCCAGGCTGGGGAAAGATTGCGACCATATGGTCGGGATCCACTCAGCTGCCTGGACCGGCACTCGGCTCAGAGAGCCTGAGCCAGCTACTCTCGCCCCCTCCACAGCCCAGTGCTCTAGTGAGCATGGGAGGGGCAGAGCAGACAGCCGGTAACTGACTGTCACCAGCTCTCTGTTAATGGAGCACTGAGAACCGATCGATCAGCAGTGTTTGATCGCTTGGTTCTCACCCTCAATCTCAACTTCTCTTTTAAGGTAAAAAACATTTAGACTTTATAATTACTTCAATTAATACTTATTTAACCACTTCAGCCCCGGAAGGATTTCACACTTTAGGACCGGAGCCCTTTTTGCGATTCGGCACTGCGTCGCTTTAACTGACAATTGCGCGGTCGTGCAAAGTTGTACCCCAACGAAATTTGCATCCTTTTTTTCCCCAGAAATAGAGCTTTCTTTTGGTGGTATTTGATCACCGCTGCGTCATTTCTGATCGCCGCTATAAACAAAAGAAGAGCGACAATTTTGCAAAAAAACCCAAATTTCTTACTTTTTGCTAAAATACAAATCCAAAAAAAAAATATAAAAAAACATTTTTTGGCCGATTTATATTCTTCCTCATATTTGTGATAAAAAAAAGCGCAATCGGCGTTTATTGATTGGTTTGCGCAAAAGTGGTCGAGTTTACGGATGATGAGAATTCATTTCTGGGGTTTTTATTTTTTTTATTTTTTACTAGTAATGGCGGCGATCTGCGATTTTTAGCGGTACTGCGATATTTCAGCGGACATGTCGGAACATTTTGACACTTTTTTGGGACCATTGGCATTTATACAGCGATCAGTGCTATAAAAATGCACTGATTACTGTGTAAATGCAATTGGTAGTGAAGGGGTTAACCTGCAGGGGGCGCCCTAAGGGTTAACTATGTTCCCTGGGCGTGTTCTAACTGTATGGGGACTGCCCTAGCTGGGGAAGGGAAGTGGTTACAGCCTCCATGTAGAGGAAGGCTGTGATCACAGCCCTTCCCCCCTCACAGAATGGAGATCCATGTTTACTTACATGGACCTCCGTTCTTTCACTCCAGGGGGGGGGCATCGCGGGTGGCCGGCGGAGATTGACTCCGCCGCACCCGCTCCCTGGTCCTCCCCGAACACAGTGAGCGCGCGGGCGTGGCTCCGGCGGCACGCGCGCGCTCACTAGGCTCGATCCCGCAGCCGCCGTCATATGACGGCGTTTTGCGCAATAGAGCCACCTTGTCGCCGTCAGATTCCGATCAGCGGTCGGCAAGTGGTTAAAGAGGAAGTAAAACCAGAGGGGGTTTACTTCCTCTACATTCCCCTGCAAAGATGCATAATGGGCTACTATGCATAGCATAGTAGCCCATTATGTGTCACTTCACCTGCAAATGAAGCCTGCGATGTCCAGCGCTGTCCCCTGTGCTGGTGGCATTCATCTTCAGCCCCTTTTCCTTCTGGGGCTGCGACTCCGGCTCTATGACTGGCCGGAGCCACGTGACGTCACTCCTGGCATGCGCGCTGGAACCGTCAGTCACGGCACGATCCCAGTGGAGAAAAGGCACGGAGGCCGTTTCTTCACTGTGCATGTGTCGAAATGACGTCGGCAATGCTAGTACACTGTATATCTCCTGAACCATGCAGGTTTGGGAGATATGCAGGGCACCTACAGGTAAGCCTTATCATCACGAGTTGACAACCACTTTAATGTTAAATTTCACTTGATTAATACATTTATTACCTGTTGATTCTACCAGTTTTAAGCAGAAGGCTGACAACACTGGAAGATGACAGCTGAAATTCCAGCAATGTTGTCACCCTTTGTTAGCACTACAGTCAGTGCTGGGACAAGATCATCCAGTGCCCATGGCAGAGATGCCAAATTGCGCCCCCCTTCATTATGTGTGAGCTTATGTGGAGGAGAAGGAGAGAGAAAGCACAGTCCGCACCTCCTTCCAGTAGACATGTGCGGTTAGTTTCGTTCCGAATTAAAATTTAGACGAATTTCCAAATTACAATAGTACCGAATGTAAACAAATCAGAATAACAGCAAAGAAAATTATGATAAAATTCGAATTCTAATAATTTTCAAATGGTTATCGAATACTTTTTAAATTCGAAGAGTTTTCAAATTCGAATATGAAAAGTTTTCAAATTCCAATAGTTTTCAAATTGGAATTTGAAGTGTCCTTGAATTTGAATAGTTTTCCAATTTCCAAAGAGAACAAAATAGAACAGAAAACCAGGGAATAGAACAGAAAAAAATAGACTAGAAAAGAATAGAACAGAAAACAAAAGAATAGAATACAACAGCAGTAAAACAGCTCTGTTCCACTCCACCACATTATATTCTTTTGTTTTCTGTTATATTCCCCTCTATTGTATTCTATCTTTTTCCATTCTATTCCTCCACTTTCCACTCCACCCCATTCTCCTTGGAAAGTGGAAAATGATTTGAAAACTTTTCAGATTCACAAACTATTCAACATTGATTCGAAAACGTTTCTAATCGATTTGAAAACGAATAAATGAAACAAATTCCGAAAACAAATTAAACTAATGAAACAAATCCAACTAAACAAACTTATGTAAATAACGGATTGAATCGAAACAAAATACATTTTTTCACTCTGCACATGTCTATCTTCCGACTTTCTCTTCCTCTCCTTGCCACTTCTATTGCTGGGCTGACAGAAGTAGTGATGCCGTTGTCACTACTCCTGTCAGCCTTATAGTAGAAGGAACTTGTGGCGCCCCCCACCCTACAATACACACTGCGCCCAGGGAAGCCGCCTCTTTTGCTCACCCCTTGACCAGGCAATGACTACTAGACTTGAGCACATAGAAAAAAATTTGTTTTGTTTTGTTCTCATTCGTAAAATACATAATTTAGTTTTGTTAGATTCATTATGTTACATTAATTTGTTTTTGAACAATTTGTTATTTCTGTAGAGTATCGATGTTTGTTATAATGAATTGATGCGTTTTCGGATAATTCAATATTTATGTATGTCTATATATTAGTGATAACGATTCGTAGTTTGGAAAGTCATTGAATCCATTAACACACACAATGACAATATCTCTTCTCCTCTGCTCAAATACAATACAACACCCTTCTCACTCAGTTCTCAGGAATGCACTTTGGCCAGTAATCCAACCTCCAGCACAAAATTAATCAGCTGATTGGATTGTAAGATTTACTCCTAGTGGACCTTTTGTTTCATTAGACCTTTAAAAAAAATTAACAAATCATGCCAAATTTATTCCTTATTTTCGCTATAATTTCTTTCATATTACTTGATATTAGTTTGTTTTTTTTACGGACATTCAAATGCATCCGAATGTCCGAAAGATGCAAAATTTGGCCGGATTTCATTTCGTTACGCAACAAGTAGCAATGTCTACTGACTTCAGTACATGTCCCCAGCCACTGATGAATTTGAGAAAAATTATGTCAGAGAAGCCATATGACTCAAAAATGGTAATTTTTTAATATGTTGCTGAGATTAGGGTTAGGGGGCAGTGCTCAACATGCAGCACACAGACATCATTTTGTATGGAAACATTGTTATATACCCTAAAGAAGAATTCAATGTATGGAAAATTGGTATATACCTGGCTGACCCCCCCCTGGAAGCTGGAAAAGCACTATAAAAGACACCCCTACAACAATGATCTCCACTTGCTTCTGGGTCCCCTGCACATGCAAAGCATTCTCTAATTGAATAAGGTGGGGACTGTGATGTCACCACCCACCTCTCCACCTCTTCCAATCTTAGAAAGCTTTACATTTATTGAGAAAATGCATAGCAATCTCTGAATGGCACCCGTGCTGAGCGGTGACCTTTTGAGTTCACAATGCCCCCAAACAGGGCAAACGCTCAGCACTGCATCCAGAAGCTAGTGGAGATCACTGTAGTAGCGGTGCCTTCCAGCTTACTGGGCAATCAGCTAGGTATGGTATATGCATAGTTACATTGGTAAAATATCCATACCTAGAATTTTTCTATAAGGTCCAATGGGAGTGGATGAATCTACAGTGGGGTTCCCAGATAGCAAGGATAACTTGCCATAAATCTGTGGAGGTGATGAATTGTAAGTTTGTTAACGTGCTGCCCATTTTCACTGGCAAGTTGTACACTTGCAGAGCACTTGAAGCACAAGCTCTAGTTGACACTTTTCCAATTTGTAGGGTAAGTCTCCGGCAAGAGCAAAGTTGCAGTGGTGAGTCTACAGCAAGAGCTCTGAAAGTCTACAGCATGAAAATTCAGCCACAGTGACCCATGTGGTGGGATGACTATTGCACAACATAACTGAACCTGAACTTGCAGAATGTTTGCAAAGAAAGTTGATCTGGAGTCATGCAATGCAGATTTGCTGCAATTGTGCAACAAACTTGTGAAGCCTGGCAAGTCTAAAAATAGCCCAGAAAGTCATTTTCAAACCAACCTGTAGCACAATTGCTTGCTATCTGGGTTATAGACTGGGCAGTGCTTAAACCAATGAACACACAGGTCTGCATTTCATGCTAAAATTGAACACCATGCAGGAGATCAACTACAGCAATCTAGCAGGACAATCAAATGCATTAAATCAGGGGTAGGCAACCTGCGGCCCTCCAGCTGTTGTAGAACTACATTTCCCATGAGGCATTGCAAGGCTGGCCGTTACAATTACTCCCAGAGGCATGATGGGACTTGTAGTTTTGCAACAGCTGGAGGGCCGCAGGTTGCCTACCCCTGCATTAAATGGATGTCAGGTAAAGCTGGAGCCTCTCGGCAGGTTGAATGCAAATTTTGTTCATGCTCAACTAAAATGTATCTTTAAGCGTGTAGTATTAATGGCAGGGCATCCAGTGTATTGTTTCGTGACAGTTCTAGTTTGAGGATAAATTAAAAAAAATAATAAAAGTGGCGTGAAAGGAATATTTCATTTCCTCCATCAAAGTTTTAACAAATTTAGTCTCGGAAAAGTACTGATATTACAAGTGATTGGCACTTCCCTCTATAATGTAGCAAGGACATGCAGTGGCTTCAGCTTCTATATATAGCTGGATGAACAGTGAATCATTTTCATCTCTTGTTGTCAAAGAAACCTGCAGCACATTGTTCTTGTATTGCCATGGTATCCTACTTCTTCTATTGCTGGAGAGGGCTATTGACTATAACGCATCATGCGCATCTGGGACCCTGGCTCCTTGGCTCTGCAGCCACTAGAAACAATGACATGTCCTCACACTGTCCCAAACAATATAGAGAGAGAAATATTTCTGAAGCCTTTGCATAGCTATTGAAAGCATTTATTAAAATAATCCTTTTCTCTTGGCTAGCTAACAGTCCCCTTGCTGCTTATTTAAAGAATAGTTGCTTTTCCATCTATCAAAAGGGACAGCTTTATTGTATAAGAGTGGCCAAGTGGAACATACCACTGTTCTTGCCACATACAATTAGCATGAATCGTGCTGCATGTTGCATAACATCAGAAAAAGAATATTATTTCCATAATCAATGGCTGCTTTGATATATGGCAGGCCAAATAAAGGCTGAATTGAATAGCAACGCTCTCATGAAATTTGTCAGGGTTAGCATCAGTGCGAGAGATGTGTTTTTTATTTAATATTGTCCATACAGCTCTGTTGATGTCATATCCTTATGGCCAATGAAACAGCAAGTGGAGTAAGGGAAGGCAACAGCAACACATTTAGACAAAAAGGCCCCTGATGAAGTCACGTGACATGACGCAACGCGTAGGAAGTGACTAGAGGGGACGACGGTAACCGGGAGTGGCGTGAGGGATGGCGAACGCCGCTGTTTTTATGATTTCAATGCAAATTTTACTCTTTGTTGATGTAAGCATTTTATTGGCTTTTCATAAACATTTGTGTGTTTTAAAGGTTTTACACTATGGGAGGCATATCTTTGTTTATGTTTGCATATTGGGTGGAACCTTAGCGATTCAAGAGCCTGGATACTGGGAACTTATGTGAGTGGAGTAAGGGAGAGAGATCCAAAGGAGTAATCACTGGTTCCATGCTGCTATCTGTTTCAAGGCGTATATCTCATGACAATGAGGTGAGAGTTCTGTGAGCACTGAGCACTGATTGCTGGAAGTTTAATTACTTTGGATACAACGTTTGAGAAGGATTAAGTACCTTGTTGCAGTTTTGCACAGTTGGACTCTTCTATTATAACACAGAATTGAGCACAAGGAATCATTTGCATAAAGAATTTTTATTTGCATGTGTTATGTTTACTCATATAGCACTTGATAGCAGTTTTGCACAGTTGGACACTTTTTATTAGAACATAGGACTGAATACAAAAGTTATATCTATATAAAGAATATATTTGTATGTGTTTATCCATTGAACACATTTGATTCCATTACAATACAGAATTGAACACAAGGAATCACTTGCATAAAAAATTGTATTTGCATTTGTTATGTTTACTCATATAGCGCTTGATTGCAGTTTTGCACAGTTTATTAGAGCACAGGACTTAAAGCAGTTGTCTACCCTTTTTGTTTACTTTTACCTACAGGTAAGCCTAGAATAAGGCTTACCTGTAGGTAAAATTAATATCTTCTAAACCTGTATGGTTTAGAAGATATTCCCTTTCTAATGTAATATATCGTCACGGCGCATGCGCCGTGTATGTTCCGGCGCATGCGCCGTATATGTCTCGGCAAAAGCCGGCATTTGTGCGGGAGTGACGTCTCGCGGCTCCGGCCAGTCACAGCGCCGGAGCCGCATACCCGGAAGCAAGATCCGGGCGAAGATGTCCGCTCCCACGGAGGGGGCCGAGCGGCTCGGTCGGATCTTCATTTCAAGGTGAGTATTTCATAATGAGCTAGTATGCGGTGCATACTAGCTCATTATATTATTATCTTGCAGGTTTTTATTTTTATTTTTTTTTTAATTTTGAGTAGACAACCGCTTTAATACAAAAGTTAAACGTAAAAAATCTTATTTATATGTGTTTACCTTTTGAGCACATTTCAGTGGTGTTGTTATTCAACCGCCTACCGACCGGCACACGTACTTTTAATGCTGCAGAGTGGCAGCATATCGCCAATCGCCGTATATTATTATTATTATACAGGATTTATATAGCGCCAACAGTTTGCGCAGCGCTTTACAATAAAGAAGGGACACAGTACAATTACAATACAGTTCGATACAGAAGGAATAGGAGGGCCCTGCTCGTGGAGCTTACAATCTAAATGGCGATTCACGCAGCCGCAGCCCACCATACACTGCGCGAGTGTGGCCGCGGGTCGGGCGCCTCGATGTCCGCCGGCGACATGCGATCACTTACTACAGAGGAAGAACGTGGAAAACACGGCGGTTCCCCGTTCTGTCTGGCAGCATGACAGTGATCTACTGATCCCTATGATCGGGATCAGTTAGATCTGTCATGCCCCTGGCAGCCCAGCCACCACACAGTTAGAACACACTGAGGGAACATATTTTACCCCTTGATTGCCCCGTTAGTGTTAACCCCTTCCCTGCCAGTGACATTTATACAGTAATCAGTGGCTATTTTTAGCTCTGATCGCTGTATAAATGTCAATGGTCCCAAAAACATGTCAAAAGTGTCTGATCTGTCCGCCGCAATATTGCAGTCCCGATAAAAATCGCAGATAGCTGCCATTACCAGTAAAAAATAAAAAATAATAAAAACGCCATAAATCAATTCTCATAATTTGAAGACGCGATAACTTTTGCGCAAACCAATCAATAGTGCTTATTGCGATTTTATTCACCAAAAATATGTAGAAGAATACATATCGGCCTAAACTGATGAATAAATTTGTTTTTTTAGATGTTTTTTGGATATGTATTATAGCAAAAAGTAAAAAAATATTGTTTTTTCTTTACAATATTGTCATTCTTTTTTTGTTTATAACGCAAAAAAAAAAAACAAAAACACAGAGGTGATCAAATACCACCAAAAGAAATCGCTATTTGTGGGAAAAGAAGGATGTCAAATTTTTTTTGGGAACAACGTCGCATGAACGCGCAATTAACAGTTAAAGCAATGCAGTGCCGAATCGCAAAAAGTGCTCTGGTCAGCAAGGGGATAAATCCTTCGGGGGTTGAAGTGGTTAAAGAAATGCGCAGTATAATTTAAAGACTTTATATTATGGATGTGGACTGTGAAGACACATAGGTATTGCAGCATTTTGGACATCTCTATACACATTTTTTTGACTTTGTATATAATAATCACCCATGTTTAACCACATAGGTACATACCTGGTAGCACAGGGGACAATTCACTAATTTATCAACACATTTAGACAGTAAAAAGAAGCAAGTCGTGCAAAAGTCTCTAGCCCCCACTCACAGTGTTTTTCTGCTCATTTTCCTATGCCTAACTACACCTGACTATGTTCAACATTCAGAATCCCATTCTTTCTAATTGTTCCTGTTCATACTTGTACACTCACTTAACCTAGTGTAGCACGCTCCTAGGTAGGTGCTAGAGAGTGCATCATTTTCGGGTTTCCCTGCTTAACAGGGTGACTGCCAGGCAAATTTAGGCACTCTCTGCCTAACAGGGATCCATTGATAGGGTCTGCTCAGTGTGATCAGATCCTGCTCATGTTGTCTGCCTGTTTTACACTGGTCCAATAGGAAGGGGCTTATTGGACAGTGGGAGAAAACCTGACAAATGGGAGCATGGGTGTAGTTACAGCCCTGGCCATTGGCAGAGGAAGGTACCTCAAGGCATGCTGTGTGACTGTATTTATACCAAGAGAGCACATGTGCACGGGGTCTTCGGCTGGAGAGTGGGGTCCCGGAAAAAGGGGGTTTGCTGCCCCTCCTCTGTACAGGCTGCCATGCAGCCTGAGGTAGTCGACCTGAGGGCCAGAGCCACAGAAGCAGCAACCCAGATGTCCTGCAAAGCTGACTGGGAGAGAGATACACCTAGAAGTATCTGTTCCTGGCTACTGTGAGTACAGACCTAAGTCTAGGGGCCTGTTCTGTGAGGGCCATCCCTGCAGTGGCATTGCTATGGGGGTGCAGTCTGCACCAGGGTGACACCCGCCAAAGGGGTGACACCATCCCGAGGGTGGCGAAAGCCCTGACTCCCTTTGGCATTTTTTCAGCTGGAACACCTCCAGCGACGCGGCTGCGCTGGTCTGTGTGTGTGTGTGTGTGTTTTTTTTCCTCCTCCTCTCTCTCACTGCACTGCGTCTCCTGAGTCTGGCCCTTTCACTATCCTCCATCTGGGCGGCGTGGCCATTGCACACTCGCTGCACTGCACACTGACATACACTGTGTCCTCCCTGGACCCCTGCCCGTGTGGAGCTGACACTGAGCTGCCCAGCGCCTGCCCTAAGCTGGTGCGATAAAGGGTGGGAGGGGTGGTGGATTGCGACGGTGGTGTCCTCCACCACCTGAGGAGGTGAGCTGTTATAAGGGGGGGGTTATTATGGTGTCTGCCGTCCAGTAACACCCTAGCCGCACTGAGCTGTGATAACAGGGAGGGGTGTTTCTGTTTGTATCTGGTGCCTTGTGCTCCTCTGATAATGGGGGTGCAGGGAAGGGGGTGTTTGACACAGCTATAGTACATAATATAGGCATAGTAGCTCAGCTCAGTTGGTCAACAACTATTTTTTTTTGGGGGGGGGGGATTTGATACTGTGTTCACCACCCAGGTATAGTATAGTGAGGGGGGTCTATACTGAGGGAGAGGGGTCTGTACTGATGGAGGGGGGTCTATACTGGGACAGGGGGGTCTGTACTGATGGTGGGGGGTCCATATTGATGGAGGGGGTCTGTACTTAGTGGGGGGTCTGTACTGATGGAGGGGGGTCTGTACTTAGTGGGGGGGTCTGTACTGATGGAGGGGGGTCTGTAATTAGTGGGGGAGTCTGTACTGAGGGGGAGAGGGTCTGTACTTAGTGGGGGAGTCTGTACTGAGGGAGGGGGGCCTGTACTGATGGAGAGGGCTCTGTACTGTGTGAAGGGGGTCTGTACTGGGGGAGGGAGATCCATACTGCGGGAGGGGGGGGGGTCTGTACTTAGTGGAGAGGGGTCTGTACTGAGGGAGGACTATAGTTGGTGGAGGGGGGGTGACACCATGTTTTTCCGCACCAGGTGACACGAACCCTGGTGACGCCACTGCATCCCTGCAAGCTAGTAAAGTCAGTGGACGGGTGCCAGCTAAAGAAGATACTGATTAGTGTCCCAAAGAATCAGAGTTCATTGAGTCTGCTGCCAGAGCAAGCAAAGGACTTATTCTTCCATACAAATGCTGTATGGTAAAGCAGAGGGTTTGCTATTCAGTTCAACCAAGTGAGAGCTGTCCTCATCTGTGCATAGTTAAAGTTGGAGTATCCCACTAATCCCTTCTCCTATCCAAGTTCTAATAATAAATACAAAAAAACGAATCCCCTAGAACGGTCATTGGATAATGAGCGGATGAGTCTGCACCTGGTCGTGTGAAAATACCCAAGCATCTGGCTGCAGGATAATCAGGAAGGCCCAGGAAATCTATACTCAGAGTATTCGGGTGTTCTTTTTGTGGTCCCATAGACTTCAAAGGGAGTGCTTGCAAACACACAATATGAGTGTTTTTGGGCGTGCATTATGCCTCTTATTGAAGTGCTCTCTACCCTTGCCCAGCCCCAGGAATCAAACACCTTAAGCTTGATACATCTGCAAAAATGCTTGTAAAATGCGTGGAAAAAATGTTTCAAAATGCTCAGTTGTGAATGCAAGCTAAGGCAGGCCTTAGACGTTGCACATTTCTTTCCTGCAGCCACGGGTTTGGTTGAGCTGCCCCTGCCAGGAGAAGAAGACAGTGATTATTGCTAGTGGCTATAGCAGCTGCTATCTATAATTGCAATTAAGGATGGGTTCGGGCGTGTTCGCAAGCGCTCGTGCCCGAGCCCACCAGGAAGTGAACCCTGCACTGCGGGGAATGTCTCATTGCCTCTGATTAGCGCAGTGCAGGATTCACTTCCTGGCGGGCTCGGGCACGTGCACTTGCGAACACGCCCGAGCCCATCCTTAAAGAGGAAGTAAACCCTGATAGGGTTTACTTCCTCTATATTCCCCTGCAAATAGGGTTGCCACATCATCCCTTTAATCCAGGACACATATGAATTACACAGGTTCTGAGGCTGATTTAATGCAGATAAGGCACCAATTGAGTTTAATTACCACCTTAACCTCCCTGGCGGTATGACTGAGTCTGGAATTTATTGCTGAAAGCGGTAATGGTTTTCTGCATGGAGATATGGCGTTATGTACTTTAGGCCTGCAATGGTTAGTAATTACTTACTTAAACCTGACCAAACAACACTCTAGTAGACATCTGAGATGTAATAAAGTAAGAAACACACAAATTCATGAATTATAATCAAATAAATAACATAAATTTATTCAGATGGAAACACTCAGAAAATTTTTAACTACAAAAAATTAATAATCCTCCTGAGTGTGGTAGATCTTGAAGCAGGGTACCACACAAAGTCCAACATCACAATCGGGGCAGTAAAACCTGCTTTCTTTCCGGACCTTCTTCCCATTACCGTCTCTTTTGGAACAGCAGACCACACACATTCTGGTCGCTGCTGCTTTTTTGGCGGTTGGCGGAATATACTCAATAAAATGGCGACCAGTCAGGCGAAGTGGGTTGCCAACGTCCGCAGCCCGACATCCCGATCTG
>BLSH010455364.1:705562-739792 GCA_018402905.1 Glandirana rugosa
CATGGCCTGGCGCTACATTCGCAGCTGCTTTCGAACTACCGAATATTTCCCGCCGAGTCGACCTATGTCATATATCGGAGTTTTTCTCGAGCGAAGCCTCAGTTTTGCAAGTACGAAACGCTCAGCCGGTGGCCTATATATACCTTGAGACACTAGATATGGCCGTTTCCCTGGTTTAAACTGGGTTTCATGTCACGGATACCTTACCGGTGTCGTAGACAAGATTGGGAGTACCTCGGCAACAACCTAGTCCCAATGACACACTGGTGCCTGTTAAAAATAAGTAGGGGGCTCGAGATACTCCACGACTAGTTCGCGTTTTGTCTGCGAATGCCATTATACTGTATCCAGCTGAGCCGCCCTTTATAAGCCATCAAGCTTTCGTCGACGCTTACATCGCGGTCCGGTACATAAACCCACTGGAAATTTGCCACGACCATTTGCCAAATGTTCCAGATCTTTTTTAGCTTTGGCGCAGGATGCGTTTCCTCGTCATACTCCTCATTATTTGTGAAATGTAAATATTTCATAATAAGGGAGAAGCGGTACTGCGACATCACGCAGCCAAAAAAAGGCGTGGCCAGCATTCGGTTTTTGGTCCAGTACCATTTTTGGACCGGCTTGCCCACCACGCCTTGCAGGATAATAAGTCCCAGAAAATTCCACATTTCCTCGGTGCTTACCGGCTTCCATAGGCGACTTCTGGAAAACCTGGCCTGCATGCTGGAAGACTGTTGCTCCTGGAAGCGATTTGTCTCCACGACAATTTTTTCAATTATTTCGTCGCTGAGAAATAATTTTAGGAACGCCAGCGGGTTGTCGCGTTCAACGTCCACCTTCATTCCAGGCGATCCGGTGAATGGAAATCGTGGCGTCGCTACCTGATCTGTACCGCTGGCGATACGGCACCAGATGCGCACGTCACTCAGGTCACAGTCCGGTTCGCTGGTCTCGGTGTCGGTGTCAGTGTCAGCGCCAGATGACTCCTCCCACGACTCGCTGTCGCTCACTTCCGCGAGTGTTTTCAATTCGCTGTCACTTTCGCTCAGTAGATCCAAAGGCGATTTTGCGTGTCCAGCTGCCATTTTATTTTTGGGGCAAAATGACAGTGTGTATAAGGAGTAGTGCAGTGTAACAACTTTCTGCAACAAGTGTCAGATCTCTGGTGATACAATGCAATCTACAAATTACATTGTATCACCAGAGCTTATAAACTGTGGGTGTGTGTGTTTACAACTTTTTTTTTACAGGTTTGAATTTGCCGCCCTGTTCCGCTGCCATGTGACACCGCTCACATGACAGCGGAAGAGGGAAGTGACACATCGCCGGAGCGCGATGCGCTGCCAGCCACTCGCCCTAGCGGAAGAGGGAAGCGCCGGAGAGAAAGTAAGGGCTGCCTGCCACTAGCCCGAGCCTGACTCGGGGTTACCGCTCCTGGCTGCTAATTTTCACCCGAGTCAGGCTCGGGAATACCGCCAGGGAGGTTAATTAGCCACAGAACCTGTGTAATTAGTATGTGTCCTGGATTAAAGGGATGATGTGACCACCCTACCTGCAAAGTTAAAACATAATGGGCTACTATGCATCTCATAGTAGCCCATTATATGTCACTTACCTGCAAACGAAGCCTGCGACATCCAGCGATGTTGCCTGTGCAGGCAGCGTCCATCTTCAGCCCCTCTTCCTTCCGGGGCCGCTACTTCCGCTCTGTGTCTGTCCGGAGTCGCGTGACGTCACTCCCGCGCATTTGTGCGCCGGAGCCGCCAGTCACGGCACATCTCAGTGAAGAAAAGGCATGGAGGCAGTTTCTTCATTGCGCATGTGCCGAAATGACTTTGGCACATCTAGTACACTGTATATCTCCTGAACTATGCAGGTTTGGGAGATATGCAGGGCACCTACATGTAAGCCATATTATAGGCTTACCTGTAGGTTAAAGTGGTTGTCATGGGTTGACAACCACTTTAATTGCAAGTAAATCCGGAAGGCTGGTTGTACCCAAGTTGAACTGATCTATCAACTTTGTACATTCAGCCTGCCCTTACACAGTTCAAATCTCCTGCTGAACCAGACGTGATTCGAGCTGTCTATGGCAGACCTTAAGCCTAGTACACACGGGTTGAATGCCAGGCGACATCGGCCGGTTCAATAAAAACGTCCCACATTCGGCCTGTGTGTATGGCAGCATGTGCGACAGAAGCCAGCCATTCGGCCAGCTACTGTCGGATGTGCATGCTGGAAAACCAGCAGCTGACCAGCTCCCAATCAGCGCTGACCAGAGTGTTCTGGAGGCGGGCCATCCCCCTGTCAGAACACAATAGCTCAGCAGAGGAGATCGCTGCACTAACATCGGACTGTTAGTACAGCAGCTCCAACTGGAGCTGTCGGAGCTGGATTGAACGGAAAAAAAAAAGAAATAGTAGTGTGTACTAGGCTTTAGACTATCTGCAACCAGTTTATTCTGCGTTTAATTTCATTGCACTTTAGCACAACAAAATGTGATACAGTCCAGGAAATCCAGTAAAACGGTATATGGATGCTTGTTATTCATTCGGGAGTAATATTGTTATTTACTGGGAAATAGGATTACAATTTAACCGGTTCCCCACCGCGCGCCGTCTTTTTACGGAGGCAGTGGGGGGAGCCCTGCGCGAATCGCCGTAAATAAGCGGCGATTTGCTTTTGGCCACCTGGGGGCGCGCGCGCCGCCGGCGCGCGTGCACACCCGCCGCACTCCTGAGGAGTGTGCCCGCGGCTCGGGCGGACCCGATGTCCGCCGGCAGGCCGCGATGAGCGGCTACAGGGAAAAGAACGGGGAACCGCGCGTGTTTACATCGGCGGTTCCCCGTTCTTTTCCCTGTAGCCGCTCTGTCAGTGGGGCATGAGAGATCTACTGATCCCTGTCACTGGGATCAGTTAGATCTCTCATGCCCATGTTAGCCGAACCCCCCCACAGTAAGAACACACCCAGGGAACACAGTTAACCCCTAGCTCTCCCTCCCAGGTTAACCCCTTCACTGCCAATGACATTTATACAGTAATCAGTGGACATTTAAATTTCTGATCGCTGAATAAATGTCATTGGTCCCAAAAAAGTGTCAAAAATGTCCGACATGTCCGCCCCAATATCGCAGTACCGCTAAAAATCGCAGATCGCCGCCATTACTAGTAAAAAAAATAAAAATAAATAAAAACCCCAGAAATGAATTCTCATCATCCGTAAACGCGGCCACTTTTGCGCAAACCAATCAATAAACGCCGATTGCAATTTTTTTTATCGCAAATATGAGGAATTATGTAAATCGGCCAAAAACGGTGAAAAAAAATGTTTTTTATATTTTTTAGCAAAAAGTAAGAAAGTTGGGTTTTTTTGCAAAATGGTCGCTCTTCTTTTGTTTATAGCGGTGATAAGAAATGACGCAGAGGCGATCAAATACCACCAAAAGAAAGCTCTATTTGTGGGAAAAAAAGGACGCAAATTTTGTTTGGGTGCAACGTCGCACGACCGCGCAATTGTCAGTTAAAGCGACGCAGTGCCGAATCGCAAAAAGTGCTCTGGTCCTAAAGCTAGAAAACCTTCCGGGGCTGAAGTGGTTAATGAGTTAATTTGTATAATTGCTTTTAAGTGTGTATGTGTATGTACAGTATGTATGTGGGCAGAGGAAATGAACATGGTATGTCGCTGCAAACACTCAGCCACTTGACTTCATTTCCCAAATTGTATTTGAGTTAAGCACAGTAGAGTTTTTTAGAACAAAGTATATTAATGTCATTATTTCCATTACAAATCCAAAAAGAAGGGTTTTTCTTTTTTTCAGGATAATCCTGAAGTGGGGCTCATGAAGTTCCAGGCTCATCTGAAGGGACTGATTTTGTGCAGGCCCCACGCTGTGTGAGGCAGAAATTCTTAAACAGACCCTCTACTACCCAGACCAGAGCTGCTGAGTACAGGCAATGGGTCGTGAGGTCACCCAAAGCCTGTGTTCTCCCTGGGAGAGGCAAGTCTCGGGAACTGCCAAACTTTTCAAGGTTCCCACGGGAGGTATAGCAGAGAACAGCTCTGTAGTGGGGTCTGGACTACCCCCAAGATATCATGGACATCGTGGAGGACTCCTGTGTGCAGTGCGAGGGTGACATGGTATGGGAATACATGCATGTCCCCAAACCCTTGCGAGAGAAGCATAGCAAGGAGGCCTGGACCCGGTTCCAGGACATTCAGCAGGAATGGCATCTGGGGAGAGCCATCTACAAAGACAGGATGGTGGTTGTTAAAGCTTAAAGCTGGACAGCCCACCAAGCCACTCTGTCGCTGTCAGAGGAGCTGACAGCAACCTGAGGTGATTACCCAACCCTCAGTAGTACTTGTGAAGAGACTGACGTGAATGGTTCAGCTCACAGGTTGCTCTTTTTTGGACTAGGCCTGTGGTTCTCAACTCCGGTCCTCGGGACCCCCCAACAGGCCAGGTTTGCAGAATAACTGAAATACATCACAGGTGATATCATTTACTGCTCAGTGATTGCAGTATTCTAGTCTGCCTCTCCCCAAGGCAATACTTAAAATCTGGCCTGTTGGTGGGTCCCGAGGACCGGAGTTGAGAACCACTGGACTAGGCCAACCTAACACACTGACCTGTTTCAAATGGATGTCTTATTCCTGATGAAGAACTTTGGGCGAGGCCTAGTATCCTGCTACTACTTTGCTAAACTTAGAGGGGGCGTCTCCTACCAGAGACTCTTTGGAGAAAGTACTGTTGTTGTTATTTGTTTCTGCCAGCAGGCTTATAACCCCCCGCTCTGTTCTGCAGATATCGTTGAGGATGGCTGTCCCCCCTGCTGCGTGAGGGCCTCCAGCTGAAGTATATGCCTTATACTGTGCCTATGATGTTAGATACAGGGACCTGTAGTTAGGGTGTAAATACTGTATATGTGATGTACATATTGTTTTTTTTTTTAAATATCTATTTTTGATACTGCTATTTATTTGTGTAAAGCCCCTTCCAAGTTGTTTCCCTTTTCACCCCTCCCTTATTTCCTATGGGATGCCCTGTTTTTTTCTCTTGGGCTTTTTCCCAGGCGTGGGGACAGGCTATTTTTGCAGGGGTGGGTGAGTGTAGCACCCTCTAGAGTGTGCTAGAGTTAGCATAGGATAGCTGTTAGTGTAGTAAAATTTTAGCATGGCTTAGGACCAAGCCTGGGCTGTGAATCTGGGTCAGGGTTTAGTGACTCAGGGACTGGATGACTCATCTGTCAGCTCTCTCTGGCACTTCCGCCTGGTCTGGAAGTTGGTAGAAACTTCTAGAGCTGGAGGGTGGGAGTAAGGAGGGGCTGCCATGCATATGTATGAGATCCTTGGCCAATTGCCAGCAAATAGACTGGCAGGGGCAGATTCACCTCATAAATAGACATGAGTAATGTCAGCAGGGGCAGTCGGGTGTAAGAAGGAGAAGGAGCGCTGAGGAGGCAGTCGGTGGCCCTTGAGAGTGCCCCCTAGTCTGGGGGGGGGGTGACCTCGGGCCAGGGCTTGGGTGCTGGAAGGTGCCTTCTATAACACATCAGAGGAGGCTTTCCTGGAGGCATGGTAGCAAGGAGAGAGGACAGCAGGAGCAGGTTAGCACATCTGGGAGATCTCCTGAGACTCAGCCAGGTGGGCTGGTGAGTGTCAGTCCGGATAACTGTGGGGAGAATATAGCCAGGAGGGCCAGTGAAAAGGGCATCTGCAGCCAGGTGGGTTGGCCATGCCTGAAGAAGTGGTGCTGGGATCAGTAGCCACAGGAGTGATTTATGCTGGACACTAAAACTCTACTGCACACCTAAGGGGCCTTGGGTTCCTGCCTGTAATGGGCCATTGCTTCATCTGACTGAGTGACTGTCAGGTATTCTCAGTGTTACAGTTAAGTCTGCAAGCGTGTGCAGGAAAAAGAAGAGGAGCTACTGTATATATAGAGACTGTATATAGGAAAAGTTGTTCCTGAAGTTGTTGTTGAAGTCAAATAGACATCCCATAATCTCCCATCCCTATCCAAGTTATTATCCCTTAATAAATAACAAAAACAAAGTCACGGACTGTTCTCTGACTCTGGAGTGCATGTGAAGATTCGGTGTGCCTGGCTGCACATGGTGGGGGATCCCAGTTACTTGCGGCTCCTTGGGGGGTGCGATACATGTAGTTATGTTAGCTGTGCCTATGTCTATGGGTTGAAATAGCGCTAAGGGCTAGATGGATAGCTATGACGCTACAGGGAATTATAGATTTTCAGTTTTCTGAGCAGAGGAAAGTATTTTAAAAAGAATTTGCATTGTTGCTGTACATAGGAAGAGGGAAGTTTAGAGGGTTTCATTCTGGAGTTCACACAAAGGAATATGGCTAAATATCTTTGTCTTATTTCTGGAGATGATTCTACTACTGTATGTAATTAAAAATTCAACCGTTGCACAATCTTTTAATCATAGCTATTTCTTCTGAATTCACATAGATGGGATCACTTGTATCCAAAAACTCTTCAATTGTCACACAGGCTTTCAATAAAACTACAAGTTGCTGTTTTAACACATGTTGCAGCCCCATAGTAATAGGTGCTTTTTTATAGTAGATTTTTGCTAGGAGAGGCAAATTTAGTCAGGCCTGACAATAAGCGCAGGCCTGAGTGTTTGATCTGGGCAGGGGAGTGGCCCAAGGAGATTGGAGATTGCAGGATGGAACACCCCTTGGATACTCCTCCCCTTTGTTCCTAGAAGGCTCTGAAAAAGGGAATGGATGAGGAGTTGTCACTCTAAAGTATGTTAAGGAGCCCTGACCAATCCCCATCCTGGATTGGCAGGGGGCAGGTCTCCTTAAATACTGGGATCTGCCCAGCTGGGGGGAGGAGAGTGTTAGGTGGAAGAGTGGAGATGTAGCAGGGGTTGCTGAGGCCTCAACGGGGTGGGAGCACCAGTCTGGGGGGGTGACCTTGGTGGCTCAGGTGGAGCCAGGACTGGAGAGAGACCCTGGAGTAGCACAGGGGAGCAGAAGAGCAACGGAGAAGCTACAGGAAAGCAGGCCAGGAGGAGACAGTGGACAGTCTGTGGAGGGTGGAGGAGCCAGCCAGGGGAGCGGTGTCACTGGACAGTGAGGTAGGCCGGAGCGGCCTGGAAGAGGATGGGCTGGGAGCAGTAGTCCATCAATACCAGGCTAGCACATTTGTACTAAGCTACTGTCTGAGGGCCCGTGTCTTTACAATCGAGGGTCTGTGGCCATTGCTTGTGATGGGCGGTCCGGAGGTCCTGCTGACAAGGAAGTGCAGGACTCACCACGTGCATGTAGACTCAAAGTGGCTGCAAAAATGCTACAGGAGATCAGTAGCATTGAGATGCAAGGAATAAAATGGGGTAAAAATGTTTTCTCCAATATCCATGTGTGCCAATTAATTTAGAAACAGTCAGGTTATACTGCAATCTACAGGAGGATGGGACACTGGCTAATAGAAAAATGTGTAAGTCGGCCACCATATACTGTAATTCTTCCTTGACCCAGCATGCCTCAGTTTTTTGCTAAAAGGTTGGATGCCTTTCCTTCAGTTCTGCTCAACAAAAGCCTTACTATTTTTGCTACCCTTTTCACTTTGTGGTATTTGGTAACTACAGTCAAAGTTCATTCTACATATATATTTTCTTTTCTTTTATAGCATGCAAGCTGATAGCATCTTCTTAGGTTTCACCTAACCCTCCTGCTCTTGAGGATAGGATATATAAAATGGGAAAATATGTAAGGTTTGAAAAAATTACAACATCTCTCAGGGGTTTGAAAAAATAGGAAAAATAGGGAGAAAATGGTTAGCCACTTTAATATAATATCTTTTTTAATAATATAACTTTAATTTAAATCTATTAAATCTATAATTGAGATTGGGTACATTTTCTTAGTGGAGGAAGGACTGTCAAGGAAAGGGAAAGAAATGAAATGTAAAGTGTTTTATATACACAGTATCTCACAAAAGTGAGTACACCCCTGATATTTTTGTAAATATTTTATTCTATCTTTTCATGTGACAACACTGAAGAGCTGACGCTTTGCTACAATGTAAAGTAGTGAGTGTACAGCTTGTATAACAGTGTAAATTTGCTGTCCCCTCAAAATAACTCAACACACAGCCATTAATGTCTAAACCGCTGGCAACAAAAGTGAGTACACCCCTAAGTGAAAATGTCCAAATTGGGCCCAATTAGCCATTTTCCCTCCCCGGTGTCATGTGACTCATTAGTGTTACAAGGTCTCAGGTGTGAATAGGGAGCAGGTGTGTTAAATTTTATGTTATCCACCTGTTAAAAAAATAATAATTTGGTGTTATCGCTCTCACTCTCTCATACTGGTCACTGGAAGTTCAACATGGTAAAGAACTCTCTGAGGATCTGAAAAAAAGAATTGCTTTACATAAAGATGACCTAGGCTATAAGATTGCCAAGACCCTGAAACTGAGCGGCAGCTGCAGAAGTTTTTTTACTTTTGTTTAACTTAAACACATTGCTAATAGCACTAGCTACATGTTTATAGCTTAAATATTGATATTTGTACTGAAAACAGCCATTTTATAATACACTCTTCAAATGTGTTTTAACCACTTCAGCCCCGGAAGGATTTCACACTTTAGGACCAGAGCACTTTTTGCGATTCGGCACTGCTTCGCTTTAACTGACAATTGCGCGGTCGTGCGACGTTGTACCCAAACGAAATTCGCGTCCTTTTTTTCCCACAAATAGAGCTTTCTTTTGGTGGTATTTGATCACCTCTGCATCATTTCTGATCGCTACTATAAACAAAAGAAGAGCGCCAATTTTGCAAAAAAAAAAAAACGAAATTTCTCACTTTTTGCTAAAATACAAATCCCCCAAAAAATATAAAAAAAAACATTTTTTTCCATTGGTTTTGGCCGATTTATATTCTTCCTCATATTTTTGGTAAAAAAAAAATCGCAATCGGCGTTTATTGATTGGTTTGCGCAAAAGTTGTCGCGTTTACGGATGATGAGAATTAATTTCCGTGTTTTTTATTTTTTAAAATTTTTACTAGTAATGGCGGCGATCTGCAATTTTTATCAGCACTGCGATATTGCAGAGGACATGTCGGACCATTTTGACACTTTTTTGGGACCATTGGCATTTATACAGTGATCAGTGCTATAAAAATGCCCTGATTACTGTGTAAATGCCATTGGCAGTGAAGGGGTTAACCTGCAGGGGGAGATCTAAGGGGTAACTGTGTTCCCTGGGTGTTTTCTAACTGTGTGTGGGCTGCCCTGGCTGGGGAAGGGGGATGATCACGGCTTCCATATACAGGAAGCCTGTGATCACCACCCTTCCCCCTCTATGAGAATGGAGATCTGTGTTTACTTACACGGACCTCCGTTCTCTCACTGCGGGGGGGCATCGGTAGCCGGCGGCGATCGAGTCTGCCCTACCCGCTCCCTGCCCCCCCCCCCGGACACAGTGAGCGAGTGAGCCTGCCTCCGGCGGCGCGCCCACGCTCACAGTACTAGTTATCGCATCAATTGCGATAACGGGCCACTCTGTCGCCGTCAGACTGCAGTCGGCGATCGGCAAGTGGTTAACATGCATGGTTTTCCCTTTTGTGAAAAAAAACTAATGACGTTATGCTGTTGGGCTGGTATAAAAATGCTATGGAGCTGGTATGAATTTATTTCCAGGGCTGGTTTTTATTCCCAGTCCGGCCCTGCTGAGGAGCTACAGTTCATTGAAGGGACCATGAATGCCAACATGTACTGTGACATACTGAAGCAAAGCATGATTCCCTCCCTTCTGAGACTGGGTCGCAGGGCAGTATTCCAACAACATAACGACCCCAAACACACAGCTACAAGACAACCACTGCCTTGCTAAAGAAGCTGAGGGTAAAGGTGATGGACTGGCCAAGCATTTCTCCAGACCTAAACCCTATTGGGCATCTTTGGGGTCTCCTCAAACGGAAGGTGGAGGAGCGCAAGGTCGCTAACATCCACCAGCTCTGTGATATCATCATGGAGGAGTGGAAGAGGATTCCAGTGGCAACCTGTGAAGCTCTGGTGAACTCCATGCCCAAGAGGGTTAAGGCAGTGCTGGAAAATAATGGTGGTCACACAAAATATTGAGGCCCGAACCCAGAAATAACTCCGGAGTCATGTTGCCGGTCACAACGTTGTGCAGGGACCACTGCAACAGCTTCGTTCTAAGGTAAGTATTTCTTAATCAGCTAGTATGCAATGCATACTAGCTCATTATACCTTTGTCTTACAGCATTTTTTTTAAATTTTTTTTGGGGGTTTTTTTTTCGGTTTACAACCACTTTAAGGGTTGCACCTCCTACTGGTGGAGGAATTGTGTATTGTGCCCTATATAAGGTGGATGGAGTTAGCTCCCAGGGTGTGGGATGCTGGAACTGTGACAGCTGAGGAAGAGTGTCCTTGGGGTTTCCCTTTGCTCTCCCCTCCAGGGGAGGGGCAGCTGCTGCACAACTCTGTAAGGCCTGAGGAGGATTTAGAGTAAAAAATAGACTGAGATTAAAATACCACAATGCTCCATTAATGCTCATGGGACTGTGTTGATACGAATAATGAAGATTCCATTATATACCACAGAGGGGTCCAACCAGAAGCATGGCCGACTGAAACCATCCAGTACTTGCGCTCTTTCTAGGGTTGCCACCTCGTCGGGGCGGCCTGTCCATTAAGGGCGCACAGAACGCCACCCCCTCTATCCAGCCACCCCCTCTATGCTTAATGGATAGATTCATGCATAGCATGGTCATGCAGCCTCATAGGACAGACAGAGGAGAATGAAAACTCCTCCTACAAGCTTTAATCAGACACTGATAGAAGTCACAAGACTGCTAAATACTGCTGATGAAAAAACATATTTAGCAGTTTATGTTTGCTAAAATAATTGCATTTCCATGTTCTGTGTACTGTGGGAGACCAGATATAGTAAATACAGGGTCCTGGGTTAAGTAACACTTTTAATAGGTCCCTACTCACTTGCATTTTTATGGCTCTGTGTGCTGATTGCAAAATTCAGGAAGAATTAAAAGGGGATGGCTTGCAACATTTTCTGTTTGTCATTGTCCTGACCTCCCCTAGGTGGCAATATAACACAACTGTTTCTGCATTCCTGTGTTCCTCCATAGACCCATAGAAAAAAAGTGCACAGCATCATAGGTGTATTGCTTCTGTTTCAGATCTACCATGTATACAGCTGAAAACATAGAATGTCCATACAGCGGAACAATATACCATGTTTCTTTACCTGTACTTAAAATAAAAATGGTTTAAGGCATTCTGAACCAATTACTTTATGTGTTATGGGTTACTTTTATGTGGCCAATTTAGATACAAGTAGGGCATAGGGGAGTAGAGTATTCCTTTGAATTTTTAGTATATTCTCAATGTGGTTAAAAAAGGTTTTCTAATCTCTTTTACAACACTGTGAAAAGCGCACATAATAAACTTAAAGCTAAACTTTTTTTGAGAAAAAACATTCCTCTCTGGGTGGTCTGTGTACATTGCAAGGATTTTAACAAACTTTGTTGCAGATTCCTACCTTTGGTTATTCTGAATAAATCCCTGTGTGTTTGTCTGTGTCCATGTGAAAAAGTGAGTCTAATGGAAGTGGTTTCATGATTAATCAATCAGCTGCAGCAGCTGCAGGACATTAACCACTTCAGCCCCGGAAGGATTTCCCACTTTAGGACCAGAGCACTTTTTGCGATTCGGCGCTGCGTCACTTTAACTGACAATTGTGTGGTCGTGCGACGTTGTACCCAAACAAAATTTGTGTCCTTTTTTTCCCACAAACAGAGCTTTCTTTTGGTGGTATTTGATCACCCCTGCGTCATTTCAATACAAATCCAAAAAAAAGAAACATTTTTTTCCATCGGTTTAGGCTGATTTAGATTCTTCCTCATATTTTTGGTAAAAAAAATCGCAATCGGCGTTTATTGATTGGTTTGCGCAAAAGTTGCCGCGTTTACGGGCAATGAGAATTAATTTCTGAGGTTTTTATTTTTTTTTATTTTTTACTAGTAATGGCGGCCATCTGCAATTTTTAACGGTACTGCGATATTGCAGCGGACATGTCGGACCATTTTGACACTTTTTTGGGACCATTGGCATTAATACAGCGATCAGTGCTATAAAAATGCACTGATTACTGTGTAAATGCCATTGGCAGTGAAGGGGTTAACCTGCAGGGGGCGCTCTAAGGGTTAACTGTGTTCCCTGGGCGTGTTCTAACTGTGTGTGGGCTGGGCTGGCTGGGGAAAGGGGATGATCACGGCTTCCATATACAGGAAGCCTGCGATCACCGCCCTTCCCCCTCTATGAGAACGGAGATCCGTGTTTACATGCACGGACCTCCGTTCTCTCACTGGGGGGGGGGGGGGGCATCGCGGGTAGCCGGCGGAGATCGAGTCTGCCCTACCGGCTCCCTGGCCCCCCCTCCCTGGACACAGTGAGCTCACAGCACTAGTTATTGCAGCCGCCGTCATATGACGGTGGTTTGCGATAACAAGCCACTCTGTGGCCGTCAGACTGCGGTCGGCAAGTTTTTTAATAAGGAAAACTGCTGGGCCTGCATGCCTTTAGATGTGATTTCCTATTGGGAGTATCTCACCAAAAATGACATTGTTGTTGCAGGAGATGCCTGAAATCTGATTTGTATCTTAGTGTAGACTTCTGGGAAAATCAGTCAGCCAATCACACGAGCAAGAAATTATGTTACGGGGGGGGGGGGGGGACGTTCTGTACACACCTCCAGGTAGCCATAGTGCATTGCATTTTCAGAAAATTACAGCAGCTGCAGATTGGAAAAAAGGCTATTTTTAATAACATTTATTACAATATGACTTGTGTCGCAATTGTATACGCTTTATATTTTTTTCTTCGCTTGCTATTTTTTTTGCAGACGAAAGTGGAGTTACCCTTTATTTGTGACAAAGAATTTTTAAACTAACTTGTGCTAAGCCTTCAGCAGGGATTTATTGTGGCCAGCAGGTGGCAGGATTGTCATATTTCTATTTTTAAATCATTTTAAAACCATTATATTGACGTGTCCTATAGATTTACTTCTGTTTGCTCATAATTTGGCATAAGTGAATATATCTTCATGGGATCTTCACCTAACCCAATGTGAAGTCCAAAAATTGCAAACCTAAACTTAACATCACTGAAGCCTATGGGGGTGCTCTGTCGGAATAGTGAACCCATCAGATTAGGTATCAGAATGGACGTTCTGACAGCATGTGTTCCACCGCTACCAAGTTTGCTAATCTGACAGAACACCTGCAGGCAGCGGACTTCTTACTACACCCAGCTATGTCTTGAATTTCAGAGTAATTTTAGCAATAAAGTGAGCGTATAAAAATAAATATATGTAGCACCCTGGTCTTACACAGGGCTGCTAAAAAATGTAGTTTGCTAGGTGGTAACTAGCCTGGCTAATTGGTAGGGGATCCACTGGTTGTTGCCCCAAGCCTGAATTTGGTGCATCTCTCTTCTGTCACTGGCTGGCACTGCTGCTTTTGACCTTAAAATGACAAGATCACATTGTATCAAGGTTAGGAGTGGATATGTTGTCTCAGCCAATTAACAAGGTTTTCTTTGGCCCCATTTCATGCTGGGAGAGCTTATTTACTTGGTCCGGCAACCGGCCTATCATTGGTGGAAGAGGGAGAGAGAGCGGCGGCCGCCGACTGGCTGGCCGGCTGAAGCGCTGGATCATGGGAATTGTAGTCTGGCCTCAATCAAGCTCCTGGTGGTGGGAGGAACCGAACAGTGCAGCCGGACTACAACTCCTACCTCCCAGGACTCAGAGGCAGCCAGGGCATGTGGAAGGGGCCGGCTGGACGTGACTTGCGTGGTGACTTGTGGGCAGTGAACATCGGGCGCTGGCTTGTGGGAGAGAGAGAGAGGAAGACGTGACAGAGCCTCAGAGCAGAGGCAGCTTGGAGGAAGTTGGCATCATTCCCCCCCCCCGAAGAGGTTGTTCAATCAAGGCTGAGGTGAGACAGATCCTGACACACCAGATGACCCCCACATCCCATGGGCACTAATTGGGCTGCGGTGGTGGGCACAGATTGGGTTGCAGTGGCGGGCACTAATTGGGCTGCGGTGGCAAGCACTGATTAGGCTGCGCTTGCAAGCACTGATTGGGCTGCGTTAGCGGGCACTGATTTGGCTGCGGTGGTGGACACTGATTGAGCTGCGCTGGTGGGCACTGATTGGGCTGGTGAATGTTTCAATGGGCCACTTGACTAGACTTGACTGGTAAGTTTGTTGATTTAACTTTACTTCTTCTTCATTTCAAATATTGTATTTGTTCCCGTTTTGTTTTGTTTCACTTCAAAATAAGATATGTGCAGTGTGCATAGGAATTTGTTCATAGTTTTTTTTTTTTTTAAACTATAGTCTGGCCCTCTAACGGTCTGAGGGACAGTGAACTGGCCCCCTGTTTAAAAAGTTTGAGGACCCCTGATCTAAACTATGTGGGAAAGAACCAACGTGTCTCATGGGAGGGTGTCAGCCTGGTCTTTTGTCACTTTACGCCAGTGCTGCAGGGGTTAAGGTAGACGCCATTAAAATTTTGGCAGAAGAGAGGCGGGCGCTGATGTTTCTGAAGAGCATGTGAATCAATACCATGGCAAGGGGAGGAGCCGTCGCTCTGCAGAGGAGGAGAAGGAAACGCTGCTTTGCACACCACCATTACCAATACACGTGTTGCGATACTGTTATCGGGTGGAGAGCATGGTGCACTTTCGAGTCTCGATGTTGGACTGGAAAGTCTATGTTCCGGGTATCAGTCTAACCCCATGGGTACTACAGATGAATTGGGTCAAGTGTGTCACCATTCCAGCTCAGGAAGCTCCTGAGAACCCTGCTGCTGTTGCTTGGCTTACTGAAGTGGCTGCTCCTTCAACTATTGTAGCTGCTCCAAAGTCAGGTATTCCAGTTATCTCTCGGGGCCGCGGTCGTGCCCACCTGTGTTCTCTGATGACCGAACCCCTGGGGGAGAAGACAAATGAACATGGTAAGCCTGATGTGAGTGAAGGCAGTGTGCCTGTGGGGACTTTAAAGCCTGTGGCCACTAAGGGAGCAGAAGTCCGAAAGTTTGCTGCTGCCAGTTTGAAGTTTAATCTGCTCCCGGCCAAAGAGTAGTCCACTGAATCAGAGTCCAATACTCTGTCTCATAGGATCTCTGAACTGTTTTGGATACTATGTTGTGGCCTGGTAAATGGCCTGAAAGTGATGACAACAGTGGGAGAATACAGAGGAGGAAGTTCTTTTTTACTGCCCAAACCTTCAGTATTAGGCAAAGTGTTCACTGCAATAATTGTTGCTGTTCTGGAAAGAAGGAAAGTTATGCACGGCCCGTGGCAGGGCCTAAGGATTCTATTGTCCGCATTATGTTCATTTTATGTTACGGCTCATGACAGGGGCCAAGAAGTTAACTATTTAAACATTCCTATTCATTGTGAGTTGAAAAAAAGTTGTCACTCAGATATGCTAAGAAATATGCTAATGTTCTACAGACCTGGGATTATGGTCGTCACATTTGCCCTGACTGTGTAGTTATCTGTCGGCCCAACCAAAAGGATGTACAGTGCTATATCATCACTATTAGTTCAAGTGGACAATCCCTACAATTGCCCGATCCTAGGTATTATTGGTGATGTTTGTGACTGTGACAAGTTCAATCCAACCAGTGTGGATTACAATGTTGAGTTCAGTGGGGCTGTGTTTGACTTTGCCGGAAGCTGCTCCACCCACCCTCTGAAAGAAAGTTGATGTGGGGACACTCCTGTTTGTGCTGTTTCTACTGGACTGTGCTCCTGAACCCCAGCAGATTCAGCATATCTTGTTCTTCATCGAGTGAGGAAAATTGATCTCAGTCCCCGGCTGTGCTAAGGACAGACTGAGATATGCTTGAAGTGCAAGGGGACTTTGTTGACCAGGAAGATGGAAAGTTCTTCAAGAATTACAGTCCCTTGCATGTTAGCATGGCTAAAGTGTTGCCTATAAATGGCCATGCACCCTGTCCCCAGAGTTGTCCCTGTAAAGAAGGGAATCTGCAGGGAAAGAAAGTGTTGACTATGTTGTTGCACCTCAAGTAAAATGCCTGTTGAACTTTGGGGCTCCAATGACAATGGGAAGTTAGTTAGTAATCATAGCTCCCAACTGTCCCTGATTTCGAGGGACTATCCCTGATTTGAAACAATGTCCCTCTGTCCCTCTTTCCTCCTCATTTGTCCCACATTTTGCTCTGATCTATATAGTTATATATAAAATGCAATTTTTATCTTTCAAAAAGTGTTTCCCAGTGCTAAACCTGTCATCCAAATTCTAAATTGCTGCATTTGTGAATACCAAAAGCCCATATAAAGGAATAATAGTGGTAAAAAAAGACATACTTGGGTTTAACTAATATTTTTTTTTGTATATTTATCCTTTAAGGGGACGTGGCAGGGGGTGTGTCCTATGCCTACATACTTTTGGTAATAGGTGTCCCTCGTTGCCATCTCAAAAAGATGGTGGGTATGAGTTAGGTAGACTGTGCTGTGGCAAAAAGGGTACGTTTTCACCTTAAACTTGGAGTAATGGACTGAAATGTTACACAAGGACTGTTCTCTGATACTCTGACCACTAGGTGGCGTGAGAGTGCCAGCCCGAGTTAGTCTCAATTTCAGCTTTTCTACTGTTCCAGATTAGGTTTCTAAGTGAGATTTCTTTAGAATTGCTATCAAAAAGGGTTGTCACCCTCGAGGGGGTGGGGCCCATTTTCAACTGTGCATATGTTTAGGTATAGTCATTTGCTAAAGTATATATGTAGATTGAGATATATCCTTGTGTTCAATTTTACCCTTTTGTTGCTCTCGGCTGGGAGTAAACAAAATTTCACTTATATACATATTGCACTGGTATTGCTATAGTAGTAGGATGTATTTCTATGCTGTCTGTTTTCTTCTCTTTCAGGTGTTCCTGCACCCATTGCGTCTTACTTGGCTAAGGAGAGACAATGACCTCAGCTTGTTCAATAACACTAAGACTTTCTATTTCCTTACAGATGTAAATATTAGATAGACAGTTAGGATTTTAAGTTATTGATATTGCATTTTCCCCCTATCCTATTCAGGTGGTACGCCACACGTAAAACTGTAAATACTGTCTTATATTTATTTGCCCTTGTGTGAAATGTCACTTGCCTTTTGTACATAAGTTATGTGTCAGGAACCAAGAATCAGACTGAGACAGAAGTGCAGTAAAAATCACACTATTTAATAAAAATGGTAAAATAGAACAAACAGAGCAAATGAAGTCAAAACATAGCCACGGTTCAGTAGCCAGAGCGGATGGTTGGAGCAAGCCAGCAAACAGGGATCCAGAGATCAGCGAGGTCAAACAAACAGCATGCAGGGTCAGGAGCCAGAAGGGAATTCAGCCGAGCAAAGTCTTTAATCCAGAAACCAGAAGGAACATCAACCAGGCAAAAGTCTTTCACAGGAAAACACAGCAGAGATTATCCAGAGATGTTGACCAGGCGAAGGCATCTGAGATCTGATCCAGGCAGTTTATATAGTTAGGAGAGCTGGCTAACGAGCAGAATAAGGACATCATGTGAGACAGAGTGGAAGCTGAGTCTGGCAATTAACTCTCAGCTGAGCAGCTTGCTCTGAGAAGGGAGGGCTGAGCCCAGCCCTGACAGCACCCCCTCCTCAACAACGCCCCCCCATCAGGGGACCACCAGGTGTGAGGGGAAAAGTCTATGGAAAGCGCGGAGGAAAACAGGAGCATGTACGTCCCAGGAGGAGACCCAAGAACACTCCTCGTACCCTTTCCAATGAACCAGGTACTGTATGCGCCCACGGAACCTACGGGAATCAGTAATAGATTGTATTTCATACTCCTCTTGTTTCTCAATCTGAAAAGGTTGAAGTCGTGGTACCGAGGTGGTGAAGCGGTTGCATACCAAAGGTTTTAACAAGGAGACATGGAATACATTAGAAATTTGCATTCTAGAAGGCAGGTCTAAAGCGTAAGCCACTGGGTTGATCTTGCGCAGAATACAGAAAGGCCCAAACCGTGGTGCCAGCTTCAGTGAGGGAACACGGAGTCTGAGGTTGCGAGAAGACAGCCAGACCCTCTCCCAAACTTGGTAAGAAGGTGCAGGTAGGCATCTGTGGTCAGCATGGCATCTGTACCTATCATTGGCATGTCGTAAAGACTCGTAAAACCTGTACCCAAGTGGAACGAAGACCATTGAGATGCTCCTCCAATGCAGGAATTCTCTGAGGAACAAATGAGTCAGGCAACATGGCTGGTTGCAAACCATAATTCGCCATAAACTGAGACAATTGGGAGGCGGTATTGACGTCACTATTGTGAGCAAACTCCGCCCAAGGTAACAGGTCAGACCAGTTGTTATGGTGGTCAGAAATAAAGCAATGTAAAAACTGTTCCAAGGTTGGCTCGTTCTGTGGCCCCATTGGACTGCGGGTGATATGCAGAGGAGAAGGAAAGCTGAATTCCCAACTGTGCACAAAAGGCTTGCCAAAACCTGGACACAAACTGGCTACCCCTGTCCGAGACGATCACCTTGAGAAGCCCATGTAAGCGAAAGATCTCCCGAGCAAAAAAATGAATGCCAGTTCCTTGGACGTGGGTAACTTCTTAAGTGGAATACAATGTGACATCTTTGAGAATCAGTCAACCATCATAAGGATAACTGTGTTACCCTGAGAGTTAGGTAACTCCACAATAAAATCCATAGACAGGTGGATCCAAGGCCCCTCTCCAATGGGTATGGGTTGTAGAAGACCCACTGGAAGATGTTGTGGTGCTTGGTTCTGAGCACACACGGAACAGGCTGCTATGTAGTCGGCTACATCAGTGCGGGGACTAGGCCACCAGAACTGTTGGGAAATAGCCCAAATAAGTTGATTCTTCCCTGGGTGACCAGCAGCCTTGGGAGAATGGTAACTCTGGAGCACAGCAGTATGGAGACTCCCAGGGACAAAGCATCGGTCACAAGGTTTCTCAGGAGGAGCATGGATCTAAGCAGCAAGGATCTTGTTACCCAAAGGTGAAGTGAGACTGGTATGAACCGTAACCAGAATACGATCAGGAGGTACCACAGGAACAGGAATAGACTCCATCTTGGAAGCGGAGGAAAACTATTGCGATTATGCATCGGCCCTTACATTCTTTGTACCAGGTAAGAATGAGACTATGTAATTGAAGCTTGAAAAGAACAGAGCCCATCGTGCCCTCTTAGGGGAGATGCGTTTAGCCTCAGACAAGAATGTGAGATTCTTGTGGTCAGTCAAAATGGGAAAAGGCATCTCCTCAAGGAGATGCCTCCATTCTTTAAGGGCTAAAATGTTTGCTAACCACTCTCTGTCCCCAATCTCGTAATTGCATTCCACAGGAGACAACTTCTTGGAAAAGTAGCCACAAGGTTGCATAGCACTCTCAGAGATGGGACTTTGAGACAGAAGGCCACCAACTCCAGTCTCAGATGCATCAACCTCAAAGATGAAGGGTAACGTAGGATCAGGATGTGCCAACACAGGAACAGAAACAAAGGCAGCCTTGAGAGTTTCAAAGGTCTTAATGGACTCCGGAGACTAATTCTGTGGATTACCATCCTTTCTGGTCATATCAGTCAGGGGTTTGACCAGAGGCGAGAAGTTATAAATTAACTTCCGATAATAATTGGCAAAGCCAAGAAAGTGTTGTAGTGAACGTAAACCCACGGGTTGGGGCCACTGTAGAAATGCCGATAGCTTCTCTGGGTCCATCGAAAAACCAGCAGTGGAAATCACATAACCCAGGAATTTAACCTGTTCACGATGGAACTTGCACTTCTCCAATTTACAATACAGGTTATTATCTTTCAGCCTCTGAAGCACATAGCTGACATTTGTGTGGTGGTTCTCTAGGGACTTGGAATATATGAGGATATCGTCGAGATAGACCACCACACATTGCTGCAACAAATCTCGAAGGACACCTTTGATGAACTCCTGAAAAACTGCCGGAGCGTTGCAAACACCAAACGGCAATATGAGGTATTCATAATGGCCTGTCCTGGTATTAAACGCAGTTTTCCACTCATTGCCTTCCTTGATCCCCATGAGATTGTATGCCCCTCTCATATCAAGCTTTGTGAAAACCGTTGCCCCCTTGAGGCGGTCAAATAACTCTGTAATCAATGGAATTGGATAAGCATTCTTAATCGTGAAGCAATTGAGACCCCTATAATTGATACAAGCTCTCAGTTCACCACTCTTCTTTTTCACAATGAAAAAGCCAGCACCAGCAGGAGACGAAGATTTGCGGATGAACCCTTGAGAAAGTGCGTCTGCAACATACTCCTCTATGGTTTTATCCTCCGAGACAGACAAAGGGTAAACCTGGCCAAGGGGGTATGGCACCAGGTTGAAGGTCAATTGCACAATCATACGACTGGTATGGAGGCAAACTACCCGCTTGACCTTTATCAAAGACATTGCTAAATTTGCGGTACTCCTCCGGCAGGAAGGAGAGTGAAGAGCCACTTTCTGAAAACATGTCTTAATGCACTGTGGTGACCAAGAAAGAACCTCAGCACGAAGCCAATCAAAAGAGGGGTTGTGCCTCTGTAACCAAGGATAACCAATAACCATCTGGTACCCCTCCCTGGATCTAGAAGCTTCCGGAAGTTGGTGGGAGGAGGCCAGGAGGTCCTGATTTGCATACTTAGGTGAGTCTGACCAATCCCCAGGAAAATGTCCTGGCAGGGTGGATGGATCAGCCCTTAAATATGGCAGAGCCTAGCCAGTAGGGGAGTCGGGTGGAAGATGGAGTGCTGAGGATGCTGTTGGTGGCCTAGGAGGGGTCCTCTAGGTCTAGGGGGGCTTTGCCTTCAGGCTGGGAAGGATCAGCATCCTGTTTGAGAAAGAATCTTGCCTAAGAGCAGCAGGGAGCAAAGAGGACAGAGTGAGTACATCAGCACACACAAGGGGAGCTTGTAGGAAGCTTTCAAAAGGACAGCGCTGTGCTTAACATTTTTATCCCTTGTCCTGAGAGATCTTCAGAGCAACCAGGTGGGTTTACAGACAAGCAGCAAGGAGGACTGGTATTACCTGCAGGCAGTGGAGCTGGTAGCAGTTATACAGAGGAGAGGAGAACTCCTGCATGCAGTTTTGAAACATTTTATGCTATTTTTCCAAAGGGGACTAAGAGCTCCTAGACTGCAAGGGAATTTTTGCCACTGATCCTTAAAGACCGATTGTCTCCAGGAAGGTGCACAGTCCAGGATCTTTTCTCTGTACATGGAAGGAAGTTGTCCCTATATGTTGTTTCAGTCAAGTTGGGCATCACATAACCCCTTGTGGTAGTGTGGTACCCCAACAGGAGGATGACTTCGAATTCTCAACCTGGCAGGTTAAGGGGCTCCAGGGCATATGCGCATTTGGGAGGACATTGGCCTTTCAGTTTCCTCATTTCGTAAAGTCAGTTTCGGGACCTGGAACCCGGGGATTTCATAGCAATCTGGGTGAGATGAAATCCCCAGTCCTGGGTCCAGATTTTGTGACCTAACAGGACACTGATTATCCAAGTGGGTGGGGGCCTGATAAGAGTCAGGACCAGGGTTCTGTGTCATACACTGGGAGACAGATCCAGAGAGGGAGACAGGTGGTCTCCAGGGGTCTGAGGCTGCAGGAGGCAGTCTGGCCAACCACATCTGCGAGGAGGCAGAGGTGACCCGCGATCACGCAGTGGCGGATTGCTTATCAGCCAGGAAGGCTGACTACAGTTATTAGCCAGGTGGGCTATCTATTGTTTGTAAGCCAGGGTGGCTGAATATCAGATACCATTTATATCCTTTATGCCAGTAGCAGGAGGCTGAAGTATACTATAGCGTTGGAACCCCCTGCGAGGGAAGATTACTGTTTGACTTTTGAACTTTCTTTGAATAAACATGGGCTATCATGCCCTCAAACAGAGATCCTGGCTGGCGTGAACTCACTAAAAACGCATCTACCACGAGAGCTAAACACCCCCATGCCACACCCTCTACCCCACCCAAATTGTTATCCCTAATAAAAACAGCAAAAACAAGCCCAGGGACTGATTTCTTGTGTCTGGATTCAAGTGGAAAATGCATGTTGCCTGGCTGTGCAGGTATAGGGAAGCCAGTTACCAGAAGCTTGTGCGGGGGTAGTGCTACACCTGTATCCTGAGTGTATCCTGTATCTGACTTCCGTTGATGACCCGGCTTGTTTCTTACCTGATCCTGGATTTTGCTTGTACCTCTGTCCACCTGTTCCTAACCTCGGCTTTGTCCTGACCATGCTTCCGCCTTTGCATTTATACCTCGTTGCCCGCCTGCTACTGACTACCTCAATGACTTTGCTCCTTCTCCTGACTTGGCTTCATACTATTTGTGAGTGTCTGCTTCGGCTGTTCTTCATAACCGTTCCAGTCATCGCAGTGTGTTCCTGCCTAAAGCCTGCTGAGAGTTTCAAAAGGCCAAGTTTCCAGAACCTGCAGTACATGCACTCTACCCCTTTAGCCTCGGCTGGTCCAGCCTGCATCCCATCTGCTCCTGACCTGATATCCTGCCTGACTTTTCAAGCCTGTATCTCCTGCTGCAAGTTCTGCTGTCAACACCTGCCGGCACTCGTGTTCATCCTGTCCCTCAGCACCATCTGTTCCACCTTCAGTGGGGCCTGGGCTGGAGATAAAAGAGAGGCCTACCTCATCAATTCAGTCTCCTACCAGGTTTGTGACATGCTTGTGTGTTCCTATTCCATATACTATGCTGTGCATTCCCTATTCTGCACCATTTTACTCTGTATACCATCCTGTATGTTCCTTATTTCACACTGTTTTATTGTCTATACCATGCTGTATGGTCCCTGTTCTATACGGTCTTACTCTGTATACTATGCTTGTACATTTCCTATTCCCCACCGCTTTATTCCACATAACATGCTGTATGTTCCCTATTTCACAACACCTGATTCAGCATACCACACTTTTCCTGTTCTGCACTGCCTCATTCCATATGCCATGCTCATATTTACCTATTCCATACCATCTCATTTGTTATAGCATGGTTTACCTTCTATAATCCACACTGCTTCTGTCTGTATATCATGCTTGTGCATTTCATACTATGCACCATCTTATTTTGTAACCAGCTTGATTAGGCTAAAATGAAAAAAGGCAGAGACATGGCAGTATACTTTTACTCTATTCAAATAAATGTTAGAATGCACTATTTTAGAAACAATAGGCATGCATATTGCACAGTGGCTGGACATTATGGTAATCCATGGCTTAAGAAAGAGAAAAAAGGCAAGTTTTATCCTAAATTGGACTGTATTAGTTCAGAGATAATAGCCTGTCACTGATGGGGAATCTATGCCCCGCTAGGGGCAGACTATCTGATCAAGCACCTCAGTAGCCACAAGCACTGTACCGTTGCTGCACAGTATGCAAGTAGCTTGATTAAACCACAGTGTAACAAGGAGAGCCGAGGCAGGTTTTATGCTGTGCATTATTTAGAGACAATAGCCAAACATATTGTACAGCGGCTGAAGAGTATGTTAGTAGCTTCTTTGTCTTGCAATGTAAGATGGAGAGACAAGACAGATTTTTATCTTCATATAAAAAGGTGGGGAATATGCATATTGTAAGTCACTGGAGAGTATGTAAGCAGCTTGATTAGGTGGCAATATAAGGAAGTGAGGCAGTTTTTATCTTGACATTAATATTAAAACCATTGGCAACAAAAATTTTACAGTTTCCGAACAGCATGTAACAACTTTGAATAGTCAACATAATAAGAGACAAGGCAGTTGTTTTTACTGAAATAAAAATGAAAACTATTATTTCGTAAGCAAAAGCCACACATATTGTACAGTGACTGGAAAGTATGTAAGCAGCTTGGTTAGGTTGCAATGTAGGAGGGAGATGTGAGACAGGTTTCATCTGTAATTAAAAATTATAGAGTATTATTTCAGAGACAGTAGCCACAAATACAGTACAGTCGCTGAACAGTAAATAAGCACCTTGGTTAGACTGTAATATAAGCAGGAGAGACAAGGCAGATTTTATTTAGAAATAAACATTACCATGTATTATTTTAGGGAGCACTGGAATGGGCCCCAAGCATGGAGATACACAGTGTGTTTTGCCCTGCAGAGAATTTTAGAAATGTTGCTGCTAAGGTACAGCTGTGGAAACATTATGTGTGGCACCTTTACAGTGCCAGAGCACTGAAATAGGCCAGGAGAGGTGGCAGTAGCTGGTAATGATGGCAGTCCAGCAGAGGTGGTAGGAGTTAGTAAGGGTGGCAGCAGCAGGCCAGCAGAGGTGGCAAGAGCAGGAGATGGTAGCAGTGGCAAGACAGGAGAGGGGGCAAGTGCTGGTAATGGTGGCGGTGTTGACAACAGCAAACAAATACTCCTGTGCAATGGTGCGATATTGGGTGGATAGTTACTTAGGAAATGGTAACCTTGGCCTTGCTGCCCTCCAGGATAGGGAACATCCCAGTAGTCACTAGATAGTAAAAAGAAAGAAAGAGGGCACACCAGCCTAGTGCATTATCCTAAGAGATTTTATTGTAAAAGCCAAAAATAAAAACTACTCACAAGCATGTGGGTAAATAAATGCCTGTAATAGCCACCAGTTGTGGCATTTGGTTCTATTCGGATAACAGTTTCCAGATGATGAAAGGGAGGACGCGTCAGTGCTGCTGAAAACTGACGCGTTTCGAAGGCCATAGGTGTGTGTAGCCTATTGCATTAGGGTGTGAACCCCAAAGCTCAGACACACATTCGTGTGTGTGTCTATGGCAGAACAGGTAAGATGGATATCTTTCCCATCTCCCTGCTGCTACACAGAGCGATAATGCTAATGTGCACTGGGTGATTATGGTGTGGCACACCCTGTGCGCACGCCTATGTCGAAGGCGTATCTTCTTCTGAAGGCGTTTCATAATTATTGCTTTTCAAAGACTGGTTCATTTTTTAATGAAAGTGAGCCAGTCCACAGAGTCAGGGGACACTTCGATACTTTTTTTTTTTTTTTTTAATTTCTTTTTATTATAGATTTAAAGTTTTTATAGATACAGAACATAGCCTTTGGGCATTCCCCGGCTAGCAAACACATGAAACATAATAGTAACAACTACCATCTTATCGAAAAAGATTGAAGGAGCAACTCCTTCAAAAAATAGACAGGACTTTGCAGGCACACCACAGGCACTTGGTATCATAAAAAAGTATCTTTATTACAGCAAATTGATCACATACATGACATATACTAACATGTACATAAAAACACCCTAAACTGAGCAGAAAAGCACCACGCGTATAACCAGCAATTAGGAGGTAGAGTTCTGTATATACAGTATGCAAAGTAGGCTAAAAGTATCGCCTTTGATTAGCAAATATTTGGAACCCTAAGAATGTCCTCTATGCTGGTGTGTCGACACGTTTCGCTTCCCAGAGCTTCTTCAGGACACGTACGGGGGTGGGTGCTGTCTGGCTCTAACGTTAGGAAAGCACTTGACACACATCACTTAGACATCAAAATACAGCCAGCACTTGCCAGGTTCGATTTCAAGTAGACAAAGATATAGTTGTATTATCAGAACAAATCAAAAAGGCAGGGTGTGACCCTGGTGAGATCCTGCAATAGGGTTCAAACAGGACACAAATTGAAGCCCAGGGAATATGGAATCTCTGTATACAAAGTATCCCAGTAAACGGAGAGTGGGTGCACTGGCCAGGGTCAGTGGGGTTGTCTGTAAGACCCCAAACAGACGGTATATATCAAACAGGACCAACAGTGGTGTCTCAAATTACCACAGGCAACTGTATCAAAAGGCCACACTGGGTCCCAAAATAGACCACTTCACTGAATCCTGGATAGGTGTTCCAGGATAGGAACATATGTGTGGCTGTAGTCGGTATCTAAGCATGCATCCCCACTGGCCACATTTTGATACAGTTACCCGTGGTAATTTGAGACACCACTGTTGGTCCTGTTTGATATATACCGTCTGTTTGGGGTGTTACAGACACCCCCAACCCCACCGGCCAACCCCACCGGCCCTGACAATACTGTCCCTTCCAAAAGTTCGGGGTCCTATGCATTCTTGCCAGGCCTGGCAGACTCAAAATTTGCATTGTTGCGTCAACAGAATGTTTTTAGATGCCTGTATTTCTCAGTAGCTAATAAACTCATGTCCAGCCAAGAACTAGAGAGACATGCTTCCATACTGACCTAGATTTTTTCCCTAGGGCTCAACTGAGTACATACCTACACTCATTACCCATACCCATTACTACACTCAACTCCCTCAATCCCTCTCTCTTTCTATGCTTTGCTGACAAACCAGGGGGACATGTCCGACTTGACCTTTTTACAACAGTGGGAAGATGACCTTTGAATTACCTTCTTTCAACCTCAGAAAGACAAAATTGTACTTTTTGCACATAAAGCTTCCCTGGCAAGAAGATATCAGGTGGGAGGTTATAAACTTCTCACCCGGTGGTACAGAACCCCTGCCAAGCTGCATAGGATATATCCTCAGGTTTCAGATACGTGGGGAATCTGTGGGAACCCTTTTGCATATCTTCTGGGAATGCCCAAAATTAAATGTAGCGCCCCCATAGTATAGGCTGCTTTACTTTTATAGATTTTTGATAAGAAAGGAAAAATCTAGTCAGGCCTGATTGTAGGTGCAGGCCTGAATGTTTTGATCTGGGCTAGGGGAGTAGCTCAGGGAAGGGCTGGAGATAGAGGGAAGGAACACCCCTTGGAGATTCCTTCCCCTTGAGCTTGGAAAGTTGTGGAAAGGGGGATGGAGGAGGAGGTGTCACTTCCTGATGTATGACAAGGAGCTCTGACCAATCCAGCGGCTGGATTGGCAGGGGGCAGGACTCCTTAAATACAGCAATGTGCCACAGGTGTCAGGAGAGTTCGGGTGGAAGAGTGAGGATGTAGTCAGGAGCTGTCGAGCTGGCCTCTCCCGGGTGGGTATCCCCCTTCTGGGGGGGTGAACCTGAGGCTTGGGTGCAGCCAGAAGCAGGAGTCGGCTCCTGGAGTGGCACAGGAGAAGCAGGAGAGCAGGTGAGGTCTACATGGAAGTACACTCTTTAAAGGAATCCACCAATAAGTTGGTGAATGGCGGCCCCTGGGAGTTAGAGGAGATGGCTGGGACAGTCTGGGAGAGAGAGCAGTCTGTGGAAGCCAGGAGGAAACAATCAAGGGGGAGGATAGCCATCAGACCTCAGGACAGCCCGGATGGGTCTGAAAGACGGGCTGGGAATAGTAGTTCATCCAAAGGCCAAGCTAGCACCAATGTACTTTGCTACATAAGAAAGGCTGTCGGGTTTCAGTGAGAGAAACATACAGCTCTCACCCACAAAGGGTAGTTCTGAGGCCTTGCCAGCGGCTGCAGCAGGCTTCACCATGCACTAGCTGTGGTGAAGAAGAAGTATTGTAGAGGTCTGATAAATTTCCCTTCGGACCAGGAGGACAGGTGTAACGGTCAGCAAGTAGTGTACTGGAGAGAAGTACAAGAGAAGTGCAACGATCAGCAAGTAGTGTGTTGGAGGAGAAGTGTATATACCGGAGGTGTATATAGCATGTCCTATGTTCAATTACTGGGCATCCTACAGTAATCCCTAATCCCTATCCAAGTTAAAACCCCTAAATAAAACAACAAAAACAAAGTACCGGCCTGTTCAGTGACTTTGGATGTGTGGAATTCGTGTGATTGAGGGCAGCGGGCAGGTGGACCACAACTTTCAGCCACTATTAAGGGAGTACATGGCTACATAAACAACTTTTGGACTGAGGTAAAGTCCACAATTAAGATGCTGACAGGGGTCTCAATCAATAAAAATCCAGCAGCCTTTCTATTAAATGACACTCCTTTGTCTAATAAAAAAATTAAGAACTTTCTACTAAGACATTTACTTAGAGCAGCTAAAGCCTGTATACCGTATTTGTGCAAGAGTACCTGTCCCCCTACTGTTACCCATTGGCATACCAAAATTACAGATATTCAGATTATGGAAAACCTTAGCATGACTTTGAAAGAACAGAAAGGCAAGGACTGGGAGATCTGGACTCCCTATTTTTATTATAAGGATCAGACACCACTGGCCTCTGAGCCTCATGGAACATCAGGAGAGGTGTAGGTTTTGTGGGGTGCCCCCCCCCCCCTTTTTTTTATTCTTTGTTTCTTTTGTCTTTCCTGTCTCTGGAGGAATACAATGTGTACTCCCTCTCTGCTGTTTTGCCTCTCTGACATTTTTACAATCTCTAGCACCTACATATGGTCTGCCACCTAATCATCCCAGCCTTCCACACTGCTGAAGAAAACTTAGCAGTAAGTGGCAGCTACGGGAACATTGCTGCCTGTTTCTGCCTCCAACCTGACATCCTTACCTTCTATGGTATTTTTCTGGCATGCTTTTCATCATCCAGAACATCTGATGCATCCTTCTGTAGCAAGTGACTGATGGTGCGCTAAAATAATTCAGCTGACCGCTCCATGCCAGTTTAGGAGGCTATGTCAGAAGAAGGTGAATGAAGAAGGCAAATTAGCTCCAGTATGAGACAACTCTGAGCCTCCACATGCTCTGGCTGTTCAGCTGTTAGCACACATGTCCTGTCTCTTTATGGTGCAGCCTAACTACCAGTTTGTCTTGCAGAACCTGCTCACATTCTACTAAATCCACATGCAGAACCTTTGCCTCTCCATTTAAGCATGCCTGACAATAAGAAAAGAGGGAATAGCTATGGCAATAGGAGGAATAAGCATGTGATGTTTTAATGCACTATAGATGTGGTAATTTGGTGCAAGAACTTTATTGCAGACGTAACACTACCTTCACAAGGGCTGCTAGTAACTGGCTCCCTTATTCCTGCACAGCCAGGCAACACACATTTTTCACTTGCATCCAGACACAAGAAATCAGTCCCTGGGATTGTTTTTGTTGTTTTTATTGGGAATAACAACTTAAATGGGGTAAAGGGGTTATGGGATGCCCAACTTAACTGAAACAACAGATGGGGGCAACTTCCTTCCTAGGTACAGAGAAAAGATCCTGGACTGTTCTCCTTCCTGGACACAATCAGATGCAAAAGTCCCTTGCGGACTAGGAGCTCTTAGTCCCCTTTGAAAAATAGCAAAAAAATGGGCTGCTTGTCTATCAGCCTACCTGGCTGCTCTGAAGGTCTCCCAGGCCATAGACAGCCTCCTCAGCACTCTACCTTCCATCCGACTCTGCTGCTGGCAAGACTCCACCATATTTAAGGGCTGACCCAGCCACCCTGCCAGGCCCTCTGCCTGGGGATTGGTCAGATTCCCTCAAGTATGCAGATCAGAACCTCCTGGTCTCCGTCCACTAACTTCCAGAAGCTTCTTCAAGCCTCTAGATCTAGGGGGAGATACCAGAGACCTCTCCTGTATAATAATCCAGCCTGACCTACAGCAACCCGACCTAATTACAGACTCACGTAACTTACCATGAGTCATAAACTTAAAGCGTAACTCCACTTTTGTTGAGAAAAAAACACTCCCCTCTGGGTGATCTTTGTACATTGCAAGGGTTTTAACAAACTTTATTGCAGATTCCTACCTTTTGTTAATCTGAAGAAATCCCTCTGTGTTTGTGTCTCTATTCTGAGTGGGTCTAATGGGAGTGGTTTCATAATTAACTGTCGGATGTGAAGCTGCAGTGTACTAATGAGGAAATCTGCTGGGCTTGTATCCCTTTAGACGTGTTCCTATTGAAAGTATCTCTCCAAAAATGACATTTTTGTTGCAGGGAATGCCTGAAATATGACTTGTATCTTAGTGCAGACTTCTGGGAAAACTGGTGAGCCAATCACACAAGCAGGAAATGATGTTTCTGAGGAGTGGTCAGTACACATTCTGTAAACTCCAGGTAGCCATATTGCAATGAATTCTCAGAAAATTACAGAGCTGCAGATTGAAAAGGAAAGGTAATTTCTAATGACATTCAATTACAATATGATTAGTGTAGCAATTATATGCGCTATATTATTTTTTAATTTATTTGCTATTTTTTTTTCTCCACGAAATTGGAGTTATCCTTTAAATTTGCCTACACTAACACTAGTAGCACACTAAAGGGTGTTATACACAAGTATGCGTGATGTGTTACAGCTTTACTTGAGTTAGTAACAAGTTCACGCTGCTTACCTCAAAATAAAAATGGTCCTAAACCCCAACCCAGTTTTTTTTTTCACTTATGTGAAATTTCCACTCATGCTAAATATTCCAACACACAATGACAAATGGCTGCTGGGAACTCTTCTTTTATAGTAAGAGGACTGACGCATAAACATGCTCACTTTATTGGCTATTCTAAGCCACCAGTTCAAAGGCCAGGAAGTGCATTATTGGTAATTGGTTGCTATGACGGCAAACAGCCACATTAGTTCGTTGTGTCCATGAATCCATGCTCAATCCAAACCCAAAACTCATCCCTACTCATAACCTCAAAGTTATTAATTATTATTAGTTTTATAAAGGATTTATATAGTGACAAAAGGTTGCGTAGCGTTTTACAACATGAGGGCAGACAGTACAATTACAATACAATCCAATACAAGAGGAATCAGAGAGCCTTGTTGGTTAGAGCTTACAATCTAAGAGGGAGGGTCAAGTGTTACAAAAGGTAATAGGGGAATGAGCCGATGGAAAAGCGGAAATACAGTTGTTAGTTGGAGGTGGGATAGGCTTCTCTGAAGAGAAGGGTTTTTAGGGATCGCCTAAAAGTGGATCAGAGTAGGAGATAGCCGGACAGTTTGGGGTAGGGTATTCCATGTGATGGGAGAGACTCGGGAAAAGTCCTGGAGGCGAGCATGGGAGGAGGTGACAAGGGAACTAGAGAGCAGGAGATCTTGGGAGATATGAAAAGAAAGATTTGGTTGATATTTTAAGACTACTTTAGTGATGTAGCTGGGGGCTGAGTTTTGGATGGCTTTCTAAGTTATACAGGGTGCCAGGTAGGGTATACAGGGTGCCAGGTAGCAGTATACAGGGTGCCAGGTAGGGTATACAGGGTGCCAGGTAGCAGTATACAGGGTGGCAGGTAGGGTATACAGGGTGCCAGGTAGCAGTATACAGGGTGCCAAGTAGGGTATACAGGGTGCCAGGTAGGGTATACAGGGTGCCAGATAGCAGTATACAGGGCCCCAGGTAGGGTATACAGTGTGCCAGGTAGCAGTATACAGGGTGCCAGGTAGGTTATACAGGGTGCCAGGTAGCAGTATACAGGTAGGGCATACAGTCACCAGCCTCAACAACCCCCCCCCCGAGGTTGGGACAAGTCCCGCACTTACCCCATCTAATAGGCAGGCTCAGGCTGGCACTGGCAGTGTTGCAGAGATCGGCATACAGAAAAGCTGGCTGAGAGATGCAGAGGCAGCGCTAGCGGAGAGCATGCTGGCAGTCTGCACGGAAGTCCCAGGGAGTGCTGTGCCTGCGTGAGTAATCACACAGGCAGCACGTCCACCGTAGTCCCGCCCTCACCAACTACATCCAATGACAGAGAGTCATTGGCTCTGATGGCTCAGGAGGCAGCCAATCAATCAGCCTATGTGTGTGCGCTTGTTCAGCGCACACAGATAGACTTTAATGGATGACCAATCGGCTCACTACTTGCTGTCAGCTGACAGCAAGGAGCTGAGGAAAAAAAAAAAAAAGGTCAATGTACCGGCGCCGCCAAGCTGACTTTCTTTTTTTTTTTTTTTTCCTTCTCAGTGGCGGGGAGGCGGCGCCCAAGCGCCCCATATGCACCAGCTGCTGCTGTAACAGATACTGAACAGTTGGTAAGGTGAACGATTCTGGCATTCATGATGGACTGAAAGGGGGAAAGCCTATGTAAAGGTTCCGTAAGAAAAAAAGGTATCCAGAGGAGATGAATACACCTTATAAACTCTAGTTCACAAAGTGTATTCATCTTCTCTAAATATTTTTTTTTCTTACGGATTGCCCAGAAAGTACAGCAAAATAATAAATGCCACATATTTATATTGCCAGGTCTGGGCACTGAATAGTGCTGGATTGTATTCAGTGTGTATATTGCCTCTGCTTGGAATTATCTCCCAGCACCAGGGAAATCAATATAATTTGCTGGACAAGCCCAAGTTGCCCCCAAGCATTGCATGCAGCATTCCGTCTATTGCTAAGCATTACAAAACTCAACAAGTATGTATATTGAGCTGTCAAGTTCAGTACACCAACAGCCATGGCCACTGGGATACTTGATCAATGTCACAAATCTCTGCCAAACGACTTCCTTTGAAGCCCATGAAGCCTAATCCTCAGTATTATACCCTTATTTCTAGAGCTCCAGATCCTCAGACTGTGTACACACTGATACATTTAAATGGGATTTTGCAATCAGATCATACCATGTTACAATAGCATAAAACACATGTGTCAAACACAAGGCCCGTGGCCAAATCCAGCCCTCCAGGCCATCTCAGGTGGCCCTCGGACCTCTGCTGATGGTGGGTGTGCTCATGGCATCTGATGTAAGGAGGGGTGGGGTTCTCTGGACATCTAATCTTACAGATACAACTAGCCCTTTGAGGACAATTACAATGCTGATGCGGTCCTTGATGAAATTGAGCCTGACACACCTGCCATAAAATAATAGTAGCACTTGTACAAAAGGTAAATTAAAGTGTCAAAAAAACATTAAAGTGCCAAATACATTTTGATAAAGTGCAATCTGTCGGTACCAATAAAGTGGTGTCTCCTTTAAATATATTAATTTTTCAAATAACATTAATTTTCAATTGTTTTTTTCATTGTTTACATTTTGAGAGACACATAAATAATGGACTTAAGGTTTTTTTGAAAGGTTTTATTTGAAAATGTATTTTATTTGAAAATGAATATATTTAATGGAGACACCACTTTATTGGTACAAACAATTTGTACTTTATCAAAATGTATTTGGCACTTTACTTTACCTTTTGCACATAGAAACACTGCTATTATATTATTGTAGCCTATTGTATCAGAAGGAGATACTTTGTAGCAGCAGGTGGGTGTAGTTGGGGTTCATTTATCTTGCCCATAAGTGCAGGTGTTCTTCCATAAGATCATAACATGTCCAACTTACCAAAGTCCAAAATCATTTTTTTCCATTTTTGCACATGTTAAAATGCATGAATTGGACCTGACCTGTTAAACCCCTCAAATAGTATATGTTCTATGAAAGCAAAGACCCTGGAAAATTAAATGGTGGCGGTTGCAATTTTTTCTGTCACATGATATTAGCACATACGTTTATCTGTTTGTCAAATGCCAATTTTCAGTAAAGTATACAATAAGGTTACTTTTGGTGCACACAAACATAATATATTCTAATCATTTTTGGTACATTTTGAAAGAGGAACTGGCAATGATTAAATAGATGATCATCACATCAAGTCTTAAAATTGTGCATGCCCATGAAATGGCAACACATTTTGGTACCCAAAATTGTCCATAGGAATTGTTTTGAAAGCCTTTACAGGTTATCACTTTACCATTAATTGTGAATGATGACCCCAGAATTATAGCTATCACACCAATGTTCATAGTGATATGTAACATGTGTAGCGCAATAGTAGTTTTTATACATAGGTGCACAGGTCGCATGCATTTATGTTGTTAGGAATGTGCACATGGGTCGAGCCAGGCGCTACAGTCAGTGCTAGAAATAGAACCATTGGCTGCCAGTGCAGGCGCGGCCGGTCTATAAGGGGCACTTGGGCGCCGCCTCCCCGCTGGCTGAGAAGGAAAAAAAAAAGTCAGCCCGGCCCCTACAGGAGGCTTCGGTACATTGACTTTCTTTTTTTTTTTTTTCACCTGACAGCCAAGTAGTGAGCCTATTGGTCAGCCATTAACCCCTTCCTTACTGGGCACTTAAACCCCCCTCCTGCCCAGACCAATTTTTGGCTTTCAGCGCTGTCCCATTTTGAATGACAATTGCGCGGTCATGCGACGTTGTAGCCAAATAAAATTTGCGTCCTTTTTTTTCCCACAAATAGAGCTTTCTTTTGATGGTATTTGATCACCTCTGCGTCATTTCTGATCACCGCTATAAACAAAAAATGAGCGACAATTTTGCAAAAAAGAACAATATTTTTTACTTTTTTGCTAAAGTACAAATCC
>BLSH010455364.1:756930-769476 GCA_018402905.1 Glandirana rugosa
TCGTCGACGTGTCGCGGGTAGCCAGCAGCGATTGAGTCTACCCTACCCGCTCCCTGGCCCCCCCGAACACAGTGAGCACGCCTCCGGGGGCGCACACTCACAGTGAGAGATATCGCAGCCGCCGTCATTTGACGGCGGTTTGCGATATCGAGCCACTTTGCCGCCGTCAGACGCCGGTCGGCAAGTGGTTAAACACATACTGTTACACAGGTTAATCTGGTTGGTCGCAGGCTGGCTGGTAAGTAGAGCTTGGTATTTGCCTTGGATTTATCCTTGGCCATTTTTTTTTCTGTTTGTTGCCCTCCAATGCTCCTTGCTGCAAAGGCCAGTTATAGGTGTAGGCAGTGGTCATTGTTTACTCAAAATTTTAAAATATTATTTTGCGCTAATGGATATAACCAACATTCATACTATGTGCAGCTGCTATATACTAAGTGAGTCCACTAGGTGCATGTGCAAAAATGATTATATCTATAGCGCTCGCACGTGATATTACTAAATCACTACTAATAAACATAAAATATGTGAATCAAAATGTCAATATATATACTTTGCTTATCGCTCTATGTATTACTCCTGTGACAATCACATGAATTGAATAAACATATGACATTTACATCAATGTTAAAGTGCTGAATTAATAAAGTGACATAGTGCTGAAATAGTCCAAACAAAAGTGATAGAGTGCTTCGTGCTGAATTATAAATCTTCCAAGGTGCCAATGTGATCCACACGTGTGGGATATCCCCTTAGGAATCCTACTCACCAGAAAACCATGACCCCCAGCTTCAGGGGCGTATCATGAAATTGGTGGGCCCGTGTGCAAGCCCACACCGGCTGTCAACCAGGGAGAGATCACCCATAGGTGCAGTGTGGTTCAGAGCACAGTGGGCCCCCCCACCCCTCAGGGCCCGTGTTCAGTGAACACCCTGCACCCATGGATGATACTGCCCAGCTTTTCAGTCTGGAAATCTGGTAAGGCTGTATGAGATCCTATGCTGGACAGCTGGCAGATCAGAGACTCATGCTTCCACGTTATCCCCCATAGGGAAATAGGATTAAAAGAGAAAAAAGGATCCACAATAGTGAAGCGCTGGATTTATTTTGCGCAGGTAAGATTATACTTACCAGAAGAAAAACTAACGATCGCTTTAAAATACAAGGTACGAACGCCGCTATTCGCGTGCGTTCCAACTGGAACCGGAAGTGACGTCCACAGGATCCAAACACCGGAAATACGTCAACGCGTTTCGCCCTCCTCCATGCGTCATCAACGGACATCATTTCCAGGTTGTGCTTACTATTATATACTCAAAGGGCGGGATCAACCTCCCATATTACTAAATTTGATTGGATAAAGGCCGTGGATGTCGGAACTAGGTGTATGCAAGGTGTATCTCCTACTAGACAATATACAGGCTACCGGGACACTATCCCCGGTTGTACAAACAATATGTCAGATTAAAAATGTTATAATAGTAACAATTTCTCTCAACTTTAATGTATTATTAATATGCAATATATTAAAATATTACTGCAAGATATGAATACCAAAAAAATATATGAATTAAAATGATAAAAAATGAAATAAAAAAAATATAATTAGCAAAAAAATTTTAAAAAATATTTATATTAGTCAAAATATTGGCGAAAAAAAGGAATAATGAAATAGAAAAAATAAAAATAAAATGATATAAAATATTTTTAAAAGAATTAAATTTACTTTGTCCATATATTACCAATTGGAGAGAAAACAATTGAGATCTAACGCTATGTTTAACCCCATAGGTGCCATTGTTCCCAAGCAATGAATCCAATAGGTCTCATTTTGTGAGATGGCCCTCTTGAGGTCTCCACCTCTCCAATTGGGTACTATACGATCAATGCCACAAAACCTAAGTAACCTGTGGTCTCTCTTATGAAAAATCCGAAAATGATTTGACAGGCTATGATATTTGAATCCCTTTTTTATATTATGAACATGCTCCCTCAGCCTGATTTCCTGGTGGTCCTACCCACATATTGGAGCCCACATGGGAAAGATAACAGGTAGGTAACGTGTAGATTCACATGAAATACATTTTTTTAATATTGTAATCAGTTCCTTTACTATGGGACGTAAACTGTGTCATTTTTTTTTGTCTAAATTTAGATGTCTTACATGTTCTACACTTTCTACAACTATAGAAACTCAGGGAACATTGTAATTCTTTTAGGTGCATCAACAACATTCTTTGCTAATCTCAGTCTCAGATTTTAGATAGCTCTTGGTCTTTGAGTAATAGAGGCCAGTGTTTTTTAATAATATATTCTAGTTGTTTGTGGTCATTGTTTGGTTCAGGGACAACTGCCTGAAACGCAAGCAGTCTGCAGGATTGCCATGTGATTCGTAGGATCACTAGGTAAAAATAAAACTAATGCAGGCACCACATCTAAGGACTGGTGGGCTGTAACATATTTCATTTTTCTTTTTAGGATTTAGATACACTTTAAAATTGAAATTGAAAATAAAAACAAGAATGAAGCTAAAGGTCTAAAAGAGCTTGATGTGCCATCAGAACCAGTGAATGCATGTGCAGCTTATTTTAAATACTGGATATACAATGTTGTCTTCACATCAAAATAATTGCTGAAAGTCCTAATTGTTTTTGGCATAACTTTTCAATGTCCCTCCTCCTAAAACCAGAACAAAAATGTAACCCAGAAGGAGAATAAAACATTGGATAATTAAATGTAATTATTGATTTACGGAAGAGAAGAGTGTTAATTTCTGTTGGTTTTAGCAGATGGATGACAAGTATTTATAAAAAAGCAGAGGCTCTGTTCCTCTACAATAGGGAAAGACACCATCTGCTAGCAGGCACATTTTGTTGCTTGGATAAAGACAGACGAAGTTAAGAGAGTAACTCCTGGAATTGCCGGAGGAAGAGGGAATGTTGTAGGTGTCTATTTCCTGCTGTACAGTATGTGTCATTTATTCTACTATTCCAAAGGCACTCATTGTTCCCTAGTTAATAGAGAAAAGCAATGTGCAAAGTTATGAGGTCCTGATTGCAAAATTGAAAGGCCGACCATAGTAAGGTGACCAGATTTTTAACCACTTCAGCCCCGGAAGGATTTCACACTTTAGGAACAGAGCACTTTTTGCGATTCGGCACTGCGTCGCTTTAACTTACAATTGCGCGGTCGTGCGACATTGTACCCAAACGAAATTTGCGTCCTTTTTTTCCCACAAATAGAGCTTTCTTTTGGTGGTATTTGATCATCGCTGCGTCATTTCTGATCGCCGCTATAAACAAAAGAAGAGTGACAATTTTGCAAAAAAACCCACATTTCTTACTTTTTGCTAAAATACAAATCCAAAAAAAAAATACAAAAAAAAATTTTTTTTCATCGGTTTTGGCCGATTTATATTCTTCCTCATATTTGTGATAAAAAAATCGCAATCAGCATTTATTGATTGGTTTGCGCAAAAGTGGCCGCGTTTATGGATGATGAAAATTCATTTCTGGGGTTTTTATTTTTTACTAGTAATGGCGGCGATCTGCGATTTTTAGTGGTACTGCGATATTGGGGCGGACATGTCGGACCATTTTGACACTTTTTTGGGACCATTGGCATTTATACAGCGATCAGTGCTATAAAAATGCACTGATTACTGTGTAAATGCCATTGGCAGTGAAGGGGTTAACCTGCAGGGGGCGCTCTAAGGGTTAACTGTGTTCCCTGGGTGTGTTCTAACTGTATGTGGGCTGCCCTAGCAGGGGAAGGGAAGTGATCACAGCTTCCATGTAGAGGAAAGCTGTGATCACAGCCCTTCCCCCTCTCACAGAACGGAGGTCCGTGTTTACTTACACGGACCTCCGTTCTTTCAGTGTGGGGGGGGGCATCCCTTGCCCCCCCCCGAACACAGTGAGCGTGCAGGCGCGCCTCCGGCGGCGCGAGCGCGCTCACAGTGCGCAATCTTGCAGCCGCCATCGTATGACGGCGGTTTGCGATATCGAGCTACTTTGTCGCCGTCTTTTTTTTTATTGGCAAATGGTAAACTATTTTATAAGCATTCTTTCCTCCAATGATATATTCAGTATATGTGGTATGTGTTCATGGAATGATTGTATGATATATACGTTATTTCTCACATTTCCTCCATGAGATGAAAAAAAAAAAAAAAGATACTACTTAGAATTTTTTGGGATAGGACTACTAAATGTTAAGAAGGTGAGATAGAGAAAAAAAATTGGAGGGTGGGATGGGGCGGCAAAATTTAAATCCAATTCAGGCAGGGGCATCTCCAGACAATTTTTTTTGGGGTGGGGGGGAAGGGTGCTATGGTGGTGCTTGAGGTAAAGGTGCTAATGCGGCGCTCAAAGCACTACCACACTCCTGCATGCGTGGCCAAAAAGTGGGTGTGACCAGCAAGTGGGCGTGGTCAGCAAGTGGAGGTTTCTTCATGGCATACAATGGTGATCAGCATGTCCTGGCCTCTGTATACCAATAAAAAGCCAAATAATGCAGCACAACCCTACACTTCCTTTACACAATTCTACCAATGGACTTATAAGTGCAATTGTAAGGCTACTTTCACACTGAAGCGTCAGCCGCTGTAAAATCCCGCTAGTTTTAGGGGAGTTTTACCAGTGATATGGCTCCGTTATGCGGGCGGGAGAGTTTAACCCACAAGGGGTTAAAATGGGGTTAAAAGTGCCGGCGCTCAGCGCTAAGGAGGCGGTGTGCAGCTGCTTTGGAAGCGCTTGCCATTCATTTCAATGGCAGGGGTGGTAGAGGAGCCGTATATTACCGCTGCCCTCACCGCCCCAAAGATGCTGCTTGCAGGACTTTTTGTAACGTCCTGCAAGCGCACCGCCCCAGTGTGAAAGCACTCGGGGCGTTCACATTGGGGTGGATTGGGGGGGGGGGGTTTGAGGCGCTTTACAGATGCTATTTTTAGATAAATAGCGTCTGTAAAATGCCTCAGTGTGAAAGGAGCCTAAACCTATAAATGAATATCCAGTGCAAATCAACCAATGTATTGCAATATAGTAGTGATGATGTCACCCCCTCTGCAAAAATATTTTGAGAAATTGCAGAGCTTCAATGTGCAAATAATGGTGACACCCCCTACATACAATAATAATAACAGAGATGCAAACCAACCAGTGTATTAGAACATAGTAGTCATGGTGTCAAGCTCTCCTCAAAAGGTAAGAAATATTGCAGAGCTGCAATGTGCAAATAGTGGTGAAACCCCCTATATATAATCATAGTAAAATGTACAATTGATGTACATATTTTACATTTTATTATGATTATATATAGGGGGTTTCACCACTATTTGCACATTGCAGCTCTGCAATATTTCTTACCTTTTGAGGAGAGCTTGACACCATGACTACTATGTTCTAATACACTGGTTCATTTGTATCTATGTAATTTTTATTGTATGTAGGGGGTGACACCATCACTACTATATTGCAATACATTGGTTGATTTGCACCGGATATTCATTTATAGATTTTACCCTTTGTACAATTTTATAGATGAAGTGTAGGGCAGGCTGCATTTTTTGCTTTTTATCGATTCGCCTTAGATGAGGGAACCAGCTAACAAGATTCTCTTATTGCTTTTGGGATTTTTTTAGTGGCATGGTAGTTGTTTTATTTGATTTGTTATGTCCTCTGTATACTGGTAACCACTGCTGGTGGTCAGTATGCCCCTGTATGCTGGTGCTACGTGCAGGGTGCAGAAGGATACTACATGCAGGGTTCAGGAGGATGCCACATGCAAGGTGTAGAAGGATACTACGTGCAGGATTCAGGAATGCTATGTGCATGGTTCAAGAGGATGCTACCTGCAGGGTTCAGGAGGATGCTACATGCAGGGTTCAGGAGGATGCTACGTGCAGGGTTCAGGAGGATGCTACGTGCAGGGTTCAGGAGGATGCTACGTACAGAGTGCAGGGCTCAGGAGGGTTCTACATACAGAGTGCACGGTTCAGAAGGATGCTACGTACATAGTTTAGGGCTCAGAAGGATGCTACTTATAGAGTGCAGGTCTCAGGAGGATGCTAGGTACAGCGGTGCAGAGTTCAGGAGTGTGCTACATGAAGTGCACAGTTGCAAATTGGCTGATTATCTTGAATAGATTGCATGACATGAGGAGGGAGAGATAGTACAGAGAAAAAGTTCACGTTACTTTTATTGAGATTTGTGTCTCTTGCACACAGGTGGCTGAGACCATTCTGTGCAATTGCAGTTGAATTTCCTCCATTCAGGCAGCCCAGGTACAGCGTAGAGCCTGTCATTGACATGAATGGTTGTATGCTGCTGTATTTATGTTTATGATGGCACCACTGTATAAAGGAATACAGCAGCATACAATCATTCATGTCAATGACAGGCTGTACGCCAGTGGCGGCTGGTGAAGTTTTAGGATGGGTGGGGGGGCGCCAGGCCCCGCCCTTCCTTTTTGACCCCGCCTACTTCTATAATAAGCCCACCCTTATAGAATCCACCCACTCCGTCCCCTGTATTTCACATATTGTGTCAAAAAGTTTTATTACAAAAAATATTTTAGTTTAAACAGTATACAATAGACTTGTTAATCACACTAATATATTGCTTATGACTAATAGGCCACCGTCTTAACAACATATTGCACCACAAGGTATTTAAACATATAAACTCATCATATAAGTGTAGTAGTATCCAGAGTGCTTAATGTTATGGTATGTGGTATCAGCCTTCTTCAATCGCTCGACATGTTGCGTGCTGAGCGCTTCCTCAGGAGCTAAAGGCCACTAGTGTGTGCAAAGAACAAGTAAGTATTACATACAAGTACATAAACCATAACAGTAAATAAATAACAGTGATATCAATAAACATGAATGGCTGTCTGTTGGTAACTGGTAGGCCACTGGCAGGCCACTAACGGGCCGACTGACACAGCTGTGAAGCAAACCATCAAATATTGGGGCGCCCATATCATGGGGTATACTTGGTATTAGAAGTGATCAAGAAAGGAAGGAAAGCCGCTCTAGGTGAATATATAAATCTCAAGCAGCTGTGTGCTCGTCCGGTCTGTGAGCCAATCAGTAGAAACTTCTATTAAAGTAGGGTTGACAGCACCACAGTTGATGGAGAAAAGTGTTTACAGGCAGTCCCCGGGTTACAAACAAGATAGGGACTGTAGGTTTGTTCATAAGTCGAATTTGTTTGTAAGTCGGAACAGGTAAATTTTTTAAGTGTAGCTTCAGCCAAAACAAATATTTTTAAGCTTTTGGGATAGCATAGGGAAGGGTTAACACCCCTGTTATGTTTGTTTTGCTGTCTATGTTTCTGTTCAGAATATTTCACCTCACTTCCTGTCCCAATGATAATTGGATTTTGAAAATTTTAGGTTGTTGTGGAAACAAACCTTGGTGATAAAGCTTCAGTGGAGACACCTTTTTCCCATAATAACTCTTACAGGAGTGAATTTCCCTTCCTAGGGGGAGATTTCCTCTCACTTCCTGTTGTCTCCCTCCGTTTGTAAGTAGGAGTCGTTCATAAGTCAGATGTTCATAACTAGGGGACTGCCTGTATTCCATTAACACGGAATATTACAACAAGTCCACAGAAACATACAAGATGCTAGTAGATTGACGCGTTTCACGGAATGACTAAGCGGACTTCGTTTCCGTGAAATGCGTCAATCTACTAGCATCTTGTCATGTATGTTTCTGTGGACTTATAATATTCCATGTTTATGGAATAAATAATTTTCTCCATCAACTGTGGTGCTGTCAACCCTACTTTAATAGAAGTTTATACTTGGTATTAAGGTAGTTATACAATACTTGTAGGACAGAGATGTCAAAACGCTTAACCCTGTCATAGGGGTAAATACATGCCTGGACTATAGGCTGCATAGGTTTTCATTTATCACAGAAAACTGCAAACGTGTAGTAACGAGATTATAAACATCAGAAAAAGGGGGGGGGGGTTGTAATAGGTAAGCAAAGTAACAACTAAGTGCATATAGTATAATATAGTATAAAGATTCACATACTATGTAGTATTAGTATGAAATGCCAAATAAAAGCAGTGAACAGGCAGTCGGGTATTGATAACCAAGGGGGTCCTTCAGGATTTCTCAATTATATAGCTCTAAAAGGATAGAGACATATAGGTAGAACACCAAAGATACAGCTTGCAGATTAGCACATGCCCAAACATATCCAAAATGTGTGGAGACAAGTCATAAGCCTACCTGAAAGCAATGAAGTAGCTGTAAAGAGGTAGTGAATATAATATATCACAGGGCAGATGAAATGCCACAGATTGAAGATCAACATGTAAAAATACAAGTCCTCAGCAAGATATCAACGCCAAAGCTAGCAGGAATTATAACAGGAACTTGTCAATGGCCAGGCAAGAACTAAATAAAAAGACAAAATATACAATGCAAGGTAAACAGCTGAGCTAAGCCACACAGCGATTATCCGACCAAGCTGCATAGTTGAAAGGGCTTTCATTAGACATTAGGGTTGCCACCTCATCCCTTTAAACGCAAACACATATGAATTACACAGGTTCTGTGGCTGATTAAGGTGGTAATTAAACTCACTTGGTGACTTATCTGCATTAAATTAGCCTCAGAACAACAACCTGTGTAATTCATATGTGTTTGGGTTTAAAGGGATGAGGTGGCAACCCTATTAGACATACCTAAAAGAACTCCCCCTGTAGGAACAACAGCGCCGCCAGCCAAACACCCAGATCATGTGGAGTAAAGTCTGGACACTGAAACAGCGTCCATTTCTATAGGCGTCCTGCCTGGGGCATCCATTCGGTGCTGGCCAGCTGTGATGCCATCCGGACCGGCTGAAAATTGCCAAAAAGGCCCACCCCAAGCCCGCGCATGCACCATAAACAGGTTGCACTGTGCAGGCTCAGGCTAGGCTATGGCATAGGTACAACCAAGTGGGACAGGAGTGCCCTCTAGCTGACCCAATAACGTGCTATAGCTAGTTCACCCACAGGTGAGCTGGAATAAAGGCAGTGGCGTTTACTTGGCACGTATTTGGGGGATAGAGCGCCAAAGACAGGGGAACAGTCGGCCAGAAAGCAGACGGGCAACCAAAAAACAGCCATAAGATAATACTTGTAAAACTGCGGAATTGTTAACAAAAAAAATTATTAGGTTACCATTATAAACTATACAGATTTTTAATTCACCTAAAATGAATACAAATACTGATGGTATGGTATGATATAAAAGAACCAGTACATATGGATATACTGTAAATACTGGAAACAGACTGAGAGACAAGAGAGCCAGAATACACTCAATCAGCAACACCACAGATAGCCATACAGGTAAATCATAAAAAGAAACCATATCATTTATCAATTGCATAGATATGTGGAATTGTGTTCTTAGTGCATTCCTATGAGGGTCCCTTCACACCAGTGGACCGTTCAGGTCTGCCTGTCAGTTTTTTAGGTGGACCTGAACGGATGCTCAATGGAGCGACGGATGTCAGCGGTGCCATGTCCACTGATATCCAATCTGCTCCGATCCGCCAAATACAGATGGATGGAAACCCTATTTCCCATCCGCCTGGCGGATCGGATGAACACGGACAGACGGTCCGTGTTCATCCGATCCTCCATAGAGGAGAATGGAGCTGTGACAGGTCCGTTTCTGCACGGAGTGCAGAGACTGTCCTGTCATCCGCCTAGGGTTGCCACCTCATCCCTTTAAACCCAAACACATATGAATTACAACTCTACATCTGCTGGCTCAGCAGGGATAAACAGAAGAATCCCGGCCGAGCAGAGAAGCCCGTCAAAACTGCTCCGCTCGTGTGAAAGGGGCCTTAATAAAAAAGGTGGAAGCAAACACTATATATATACACGTTAGACATTTTCACAGCTATATACAGTATCTCACAAAAGTGAGCACACCCCTCACATTGTTGTAAATATTTTATTATATATTTTCATGTGACAATGTAAAGTACTAAGTGTACAGCTTGTATAACAGTGTACATTTTCTGTCCCCTCAAAATAACTCAACACACAGCCATTCATGCCTAAACCGCTGTCAACAAAAGTGAGTACACTCCTAAGTGAAAATGTCCAAATTGGGCCCAATTAGCCATCTTCCCTCCCCAGTGTCTTGTGACAGTTAGTGTTACAAGGTCTCAGATTTGAATGGGGAACAGGTGTGTTAAATTTGGTGCTGTTGCTCTCACTCTCTCATACTGGTCACTGGAAGTTCTACATGGCATCTCATGGCAAAGAACTCTCTGAGGATATGAAAAAAAAGAATTGTTGCTCTACAGAAAGATGGCCTAGACTATAAGGAGATTGCCAAGACCCTGAAACTGAGCCGCAGCAAGGTGACCAAGACCATACAGCAGTTTAATAGGACAGGTTCCACTCAGAACAGGCCTCGCAATGGTCGATCAAAGAAGTTGAGTGCACATGCTCAGCGTCCTATCCAGAGGTTGTCTTTGGGAAATAGATGTATGAGTGCTGCCGGCATTGCTGCAGAGGTTGAAGGGATGGGGGGACAGCCTGTCAGTGTTCAGACCATACACCGTACACTGCATCAAACTGGTCTGCATGGCTGTTGTCCCAGAAGGAAGCCTCTTCTAAAGATGATGCACAAGAAAGCCAGCCAAACAGTTTGCTGAAGACAAGCAGACTAAGGACATGATTTACTGGAATCATGTCCTGTGGTCTTATAAGACCAAGATAAACTTATTTGGTTCAGATGGTGTCAAGCGTGTCTGGCGGCAACCAGGTGAGGAGTACAAAGACAAGTGTGTGTTGCCTACAGTCAAGCATGGTGGTGGGAGTGTCATGGTCTGGGACTGCATGAGTGCTGTCGGCACTGGGGAGCTACAGTTCATTGAGAGAACCATGAATGCCCACATGTACTGTGACATACTGAAGCAGAGCATGATCCCCTCCCTTTGGAGACCGGGCTACAGGGCAATATTCCAACATGATATGGACCCCAAACACACCTCCAAGATGACCACTCACTTGCTAAAGAAGCTGAGGGTAAAGGTGATGGACTGGCCAAGCATGTCTCCAGACCTAAACCCTACTGAGCATCTGTGGGGCATCCTCAAAGGGAAGGTGGAGGAGCACAAGGTCTCGAACATCCACCAGCTCTGTGATGTCATCATGGAGGAGTGGAAGAGGACACCAGTGGCAACCTGTGAAGCTCTGGTAAACTCCATGCCCAAGAGGGCTAAGGCAGTGCTGGAAAATAATGGTGGCCACACAAAATATTGACACTTTGGGGCCAATTTGGACATTTTCGCTTAGGGGTGTACTCACTTTTATTGACAGCGATTTAGACATTAATGGCTGTGGGTTGAGTTATTTTTAGGGGACAGCAAATTTACACTGTTATACAAACTGTACACTCACTACTTTACATTGTAACAAAGTGTAATTTCTTCAGTGTTGTCACATGAAAAGATATAATAAAATATTTACAAAAATGTGAGGGGTGTACTCACTTTTGTGAGATACTGTAGCTACCGAAGATTACTTTAGACACTAGTCAATGTATGAGAAAGCAAGGAGCAAGATCTATACTGATTTAGGATGTAGACTGGGCCGTTAGCAATTAATAAAGGGCCATACCAATGCATTCTAATCAGAGAAAGGAGAAAGCCAGGCTGTTGTCACCCAAGATCCTCAAGCAGGGATGGATTAACATAGGGCTATTGGAGCTGCAGTTCCAGGCCCTTTCCTTAAGATAGACCCAGCCCAATGGTGAGAGTGAGTCACCAATACAGCCCTGCTCTGTATACAGTGTACATATGATTGATATGTAAATTGCGGCAGCATATTTCATTTGTTTTAACAAAAAATTGTTTCCATTTTCATTTTATTTATTTTTATAATTTAGGCCCACCAAAATCTTCAGCACCAGGCCCATGAGGCTCTTAATCCAGCCCTGTCCTCAAGGTGGTGACTGGGTTAAACATATTCTCCAGAGGGAGAGGGCCCTGTGGATTGAGCGTCTTGATGCCACATGGTCTCCTGGCATCAACAAGTCTCAGTCCTATAGGTCCTTTCTCTGATTAGAATGCATTGGTATGGCCCTCTATTAACCACTTGAATACCGGACGTTTATACCCCCTTCCTGCCCAGACCAATTTTCAGCTTTCAGCGCTCTCACACTTTGAATGACAATTACTCTCTCATGCTACACTGCACCCAAACAAAATTTGTATCATTTTTTTCACACAAATAGAGCTTTCTTTTGGTGGTATTTAAGAACCTCTGGGTTTTTTATTTTTTGCGACATAATTGAAAAAAGTGCGAAAATTTTGAAAAAAAAACACTTTTTTTTAGTTTCTGTGATAAAATTTTGCAAATAAGTCATTTTTGTTCATAAATTTTGGCCAAAACCTATACTGCTACCTATCTTTGGTAAAAATAACCCAAATAAGTGTATATTATTTGGTCGGTGTGAAAGTTATAGAGTCTACAAGCTATGGTGCAAATCATTGAAAATTGATCACACTTGATTTAC
>BLSH010455364.1:772962-791758 GCA_018402905.1 Glandirana rugosa
CCCCCCCCCCCCCCCAGAAGAATTAGAAGAGCAGGCACAAGATCTGCAGACCTGCCTTCCACCAGCAGCGCTGGAACTAGACTCCCAGCCCGAGGAGTACAGTCCTACCTTCCTGATGCCCTGGCAAACCCCTTATGGTAGCCTGCCAGCTCAGGGTCTGCTAGAGGACTTGCTGCAGAATATTGTGGACCAAACTAACTTGTATGCAGAACAATTTATTGCTGCCAACCCCAATTCCTCCTATGCCTGTTTGTTCCATTGGCGTCGTCTCACGCTAGAAGAATTAAAAATATTTTTGGACCTTACTTTTAATATGGGGCTTACAAAGAAAAATGAACACCATGCCTATTGGTCCACCAACCCCATCCACCACATGCCAATATACTCTGCAGTTATATCTAGGAAATGATATGATACAATTATGCATTTCCTGCATTTCAACAAAAATGCGCAGTGCCCTCCAAGAAATCACCCCAACCACGACAAACTCCTAATCAATTTCTTTTCCCAGAGATTTGCACTAAAAACCTATTTGTGGACGAATCCCTCATACATTTCACTGGCCGGCTGCAGTTCAAGCAGTACATACCAAGCAAGAGAGCCAGGTATGGGGTAGAACTGAACAAATTGTGTGATCGAGACACTGAATACGTGTACACCTTCTGTATCTATGAAGGAAGAGACTCCCAGCTCTGGCCCCACATATATTGGAACCAGTGGGGAGATTGTCTGGGAGCTGGCATACCCCCTGTTTGGAAAAGGATACCATTTATATGTTGATAATTATTATACCACCTTACCCCTATTTCATCACCTTTACAGCAAAGACACCCTAGCCTGCGGCTCCTTCAAAAAAAAAAAACACAAGGGCAGCTAAACAATGGGGAATCTGCCTTTATGAGAAACTAAGACTTGTTGGCGATGAAGTGGAGGGACAAAGACATTCTCTTTACCATACAAAACTACACCATGGTGTAGGTTCAGAGAAGACGCGGCCCCGTTGTGAAGCCTGAATGTGTCCAAGACTATAATATGTTCATGGGGGGGGGGGGGTGGATTTAAATGACCAGATGATGCAGCCCTATTTGTCAAGTTCCGTTACTCGTACTAGAAGGTGGCGTTTCATCTTTTTCACATGGCCCTGTACAATTCATTTGTCTGCTTCCCAAAACCAACCCATCACCTACCTCGAATATATTGAATATCTTGTCATTGCCCTCATTTACCAACAAGGACCCGTCCCAGGAAACAATCGTTCTGATAGTGTGAGCCAGCTTCATGAGCAACATTTTCCCTACAACATCCCCCCCACAGAATCTGGAAGAAGACGTCAGAGGAAATGTTGTGTTTGCAGCAGAAGAGGAATTAAAAGAGATACAAGTGTCTATTGCCCCCAATGTCCCTCCCAACCTGGCTTGTGCATCAGAGATTGTTTCAGAATTTATCATACATATGTCAGATATTAGTTCCCTTTATTTTTAAGATTCTCATTTCCCCGTTTCAACCTTTTGGGATCATTTGCCTGCTACCACGTTTTTACCTTCCACGTTAACTGACCCTGGCCTGTTTACCGACGATGTCTTTGCCTGCCGTTTTAAACCATGTTTCCCACTACCACGTGCACCGACCTTGGCCTGTTTACTGACAATGCCTTTGCCTGTTGTTTTAAACCACGTTTCTGACTTCCATGTGCACCGACCTTAGCCTGGTCATTGACCATGTCTTTTGCCTGCCACTTGGACTGATTTTTTGCCCTTGTACTTTAGTACACAGGGGTCTCATATATGTGAGGGGCTCCAGAAAAGCGTTCTGAGTAGAGAAAACCAGTTTTTGTTTTTCTGTGTTCCAAGAACAGGGTCTGGTCTCCCGGAGGCTTCAAAGAGATTTGGGTGGGAGAAGCCTCTACCCCTGTCCCCCTGGCCCTAAGCTTGATGGTCCTTCCAATACTTTGCCTGTGCTGACCATATTGCTGCCTGTAAAGACCCAGAACTTCATGGACCATGTTTCTTCCTGCTGCCTGGACCAATACTTTGGCTGTGCTGACCATATTGCTGCCTGTAATGATCCGGGACTTTATGGACCATGTTTCTTCCTGCTGCCTTGACTAATATGTTGGCTGTGCTGACCATATTGCTGCCTGTAATGACCAGGGACTTTATGGACCATGTTTCTTCCTGCTGCCTGGACCAATACTTTGGCTGTGTTGACCATATCTCTGCCTGCTGCCTCTACTGATTATGGACAGTATTTCTGCCTGGACATTTCTGCTTGCTATCTGGGCCAGTGCTTTCTCTGTACTTTGGCTGTGCTGACAGTATCTCTGCCTGTACTAACTATGGGCAGTATTCCTGCCTGCTGCCTGGACCGATGCTCTCCTCTGTGGACCCCTACTAAAATCACAGGTAATCTTTTGTTATTTGGTATGTACATGCTATGTGTTAGAAATATGAAGGTCCTTCAAAAATGTGATCGGTAGTCAGAAAATTATATGTGTAATTTATGCTCCTAGAATGCTTGAAGGTGCTACTTCAATGTTGGGCCTCTGTATGTGGCCAGGCTGTAAAAAGTCTCACATGTGGTATCGCTATACTCAGGAGGAGTAGCAGAATGTATTTTGGGGTGTCATTTTTGCTAAGTACATGCTGTGTGTTGGAAATATCTTATGAATGTACAACTTTGTGTTAAAAAAATGCGTTTTCATTTTTTTTTTTCATATTTTCCAAAAACTTCTGGAAATAAATTTAACCATTCAAAAGACTCACTATGCCTTATAAATTATACGTTGGGATGTTTGCTTTCAAAAATGTGGTTATTTTGTGGGCAATTCCATTGTCCTGGTGCGTTTTCATTTTTTGTCCACATTTTCCAAAAACTTCTGCCAAAACTCAAAGAAGGCAGGCTGGAGAAAAGGGTGTGTTCAGCACTTTCCTATTGGCTGAGAAGGCAGCAAAGAGGCTGTATATCAATCCGCCTCTGAACTCTGCCTGCAGGATCTAGCTAAAGATCATTGGCTTATGTGGCAGGAGCCACTGTATCCCTCCAGAGGAAAAAGAGTCCCCAACTTCCTGGCATCAGTATAGGATTTACAGGTAGAATACAATATAAAAAAAACAATGTGACACATACAAGAACTGGTATGTGTATTTTGGGGGTGCTGTGTGGGGGTGCTTAAAGAATTTGTGAGGGTGCTTGAGCACCCTCAAGCTCCTATCTGGCACCAACCCTGAATCCAGGGACAAAACCAGGGATAGACTTGGTCTTGGTGTCCTCAGTCCGGGGACTGTCCCAGGAAACCGGGACGTCTGGTCACCCTAAACAATAGGAATTTGATAAAAATCTATCTTTGCAGCGGGCACTGCTTAACCGCTTGCCGACCAGCCACCACAGTTGTACTGCGGCAGGTTGGCACGGCTGCGCAAATCGCCGTCATTGTACATCGGCCACTATAGGGAGGAGCCGATGTCCACCGTCTACCCGCGATCGCTCCTCAGAGAGACAGAATGGGAATCTGTCAATGTAAACAGACAGTTCTGTCAGGGAAGTAGAGAGAGATCTGCTGTTCCAAGTAATCCGGAACCCTGTCAGTCCACTCCCCCCACAGTTAGAAACACCTCCCTAGGGTGCATTCAACCCCTTGATCGCCCCCTAGTGTTATCCCCATCCCTGTCAGTGACATTTATACAGTAATCAGTGGCTATTTTTATGTATATTATGTATGAATGTCAGTGGTCCCAAAAAAGTGTCAAGTGTCCGATCAGTCCGCCGCAATATCGTAGTCCTGCTAAAAATCGCAGATCGCTGCCATTACTAGTAAAAAAATAAATAATAAAAATGCCATAAATATATCCCCTATTTTGTAGACGCTACAATTTTTGTGAAAACCAATCAATATACTCTTATTGCGATTTTTTTTTCTTTCCACCAAACCTATGTAGAAGAATACATTTTGGCCTAAACTGAGGGAGAAATTTTTTTTTTTTTTTTGGGCATGTATTATAGCAAAAAAGTAAAAAAAATTGTGTTTTTTTTTCAAAATTGTCGCTCTTTTTTTGTTTATAGAGCAAAAGATAAAAACCGCAGAGGTGATCAAATACCACCAAAAGAAAGCTCTATTTGTGGGGAAAAAAAGGACATACGTTTTATTTCGGTACAGCGTTGCACGGCCGTGCAATTGTCAGTTAAAGCGACGCAGTGCCATATCGCAAAAAATGGCTGGGTCGGGAAGTGGGTAAATCCTTCCGGGGCTAAAGTGGTTAATTTAAATGCTCAATATGTCTAGGGGCTAATGGAACAGGACCTACTTACCCTTTCCTCCATTCTTGTGCTGCACTATTCTCCCGCAGCTTCGATCTGTGGATGGTCTCTTGGTGTCATCATGTACAATGCGGGGCTATTAACTATGCATTGTTTGTGGTGGGAGCAAATGTGCCTGTTAGCAGGTGCAGTTACAGTGCCTTGAAAAAGTATTCATACCCCTTGAGATTTTCCACATTTTGTCATGTTACAACCTAAAACGTAAATGTATTTTATTGGGATTTTATGTGATAGACCAACACAAAGTGGCACATAATTGTGAAGTGGAAAGAAAATGTTTTACAAATAAATATCTGAAAAGCATGGCGTGCATTTATATTCAGCCCCCTTTACTCGAATACCCCTAAGTAAAATCTAGTGGAACCAATTGCCTTCAGAAGTCACCTAATTAGTAAATAGCATCCACCTGTGTGTAATTTAATCTCAGTATAAATACAACTGTTCTGTGAAGCCCTCAGAGGTTTGTTAAAGAACCTTAATGAACAAACAGCATCATGAAGTCCAAGAAACACCCCAGACAGGTCAGGGATAAAGTTGTGGAGAAGTTTAAAACAGGGTTAGGTTATAAAACAATATCCCAAGCTTTGAACATTTCAGAGCATTGTTCAATCCATCATCCAAAAATGGAAAGAGAATGGCACAACTGCAATCCTACTAAGACCTTGCCGTCCATCTAAACTGACAGGCCAGGGAAGAAGAGCATTAATCAGAGAAGTAGGCAAGAGGCCCATGGTAACTTTGGAGGAGCTGCAGAGATACTCAGCTCAGGTGGGAGAATCTGTCCACATGACAACTATTAGTCATGCACTCCACAAATGGAGGAAGGAGTGAAACGGTCAGCAAGTGTCAGTGCTGGAGGAAGGAGGAGTGTATATACAAGCGATGCGCAAACTGTTGGCGCTATATAAATCCTGTATAATAATAATATATACGGAGGTGTATATAGCATTGTCCTGTATCTTTGATCTTTGGGCATCCCACAGTCGTCCCTACCCTATCCAAGTTTATTCCCTCAATAAAACAACAAAAACAAAGTACTGCTCCGTGACTCCGGATGCAAGGAAAAATGTGTGATTGAGGGCAGAGAAACAGTTGAACCACAACTACCAGCCACCCATAAGGGGGCCATTGGCTACACTGGCTATATTACCCTGATATTTGAGGCTGGCTAAATTACCCTGCTCTGTGATACTGGCTATATTACCCTGTTATGTGATAGTGGCTATATTACCCTGGTATGTGATGCTGGCTATATTACCCTGATATGTGAGGCTGGCTATATTACCCTGATCTGTGAGGCTGGCTATATTACCCTGATATGTGAGGCTGACTATATTACCCTGATATGTGAGGCTGGCTATATTACCCTGATCAGTGATACTGGCTATATTACCCTGATATGTGATGCTGGCTATATTATCCTAATCTGTGATGCTGGCTATATTACCCTGATCTGTGAGGCTGGTTATATTACTCTGATATGTGAGACTGACTATATTACCATGGTATGTGATGCTGGCTATATTACCCTGATCTGTGAGGCTGGCTATATTACCCTGATCTTTAAGGCTAGATATATTACCCTGATATGTGAGGCTGGCTATATTGCCCTGATATGTGATGCTGGCTATATTATCCTAATCTGTGATGCTGGCTATATTACCCAGATATGTGAGGCTGGTTATATTACTCTGATATGTGAGACTGACTATATTACCATGGTATGTGATGCTGGCTATATTACCCTGATATGTGAGGCTGGCTATATTACCCTGATCTGTGAGGCTGCGCTATATATTATATACCGTGATCTGTGAGGCTGTATACCATGATCTGGCAGGCTGCGCTATATACCCTGATATGTGAGGCTGTATACCCTGATCTGTAAGTCTGTGTGCCATGATCTGTGATGCTGGCAATAATACCCTGATCTGTGAGGCTGTATACCATGATCTGTGAGGCTGTATACCATGATCTGAGATGCTGTATACCATGATCTGTGAGGTTGCGCTATATACAATGATCTGTGAGGCTGCTCTATATACCATGATCTGTGAGGCTGAGCTATATACCATGATCTGTGAGGCTGCGCTATATACCATGATCTGTGAGGCCAACCATGGTGCCAGGATGATTGAAGTGCTAACATCAGTTGTTGGGAGTATCTTTATTTGTTGATTGTTAAACTTTCTGGAATACACCTATTGCTATTGTGGTGTAGGATCTGGGCCTGCTGTCCCTCCATCCCCATTTCTTTTCTTCCTTCTCTCTCCTTCCCTCTTTTTTTTCTTTCTTTCTTTCTCCATCCCTCATTCATCTCAGACTCGAGCCGCACCCCATTTAAGCCACACCCACTATTTTGTTAAACCCACGCCCATTTTCACTTGCACCACATTTTTCTCCTACAGCTATGACACACCTGCAAATGAATGCCCCACCCCCTAATTATAACAAGACCCCACACACAGACAAAAAAGTGTCCCTATACATTTTTTGACACTGTTGGTAACTATTCACAGACTCTGATATCTTGTCAGATGGAATCTCTGAGTTATTCCTTGACACTGTGTCCTTTGGAAAGAGATGGACTAACAGTGAAACTGAATAACAGTTTGAGCCTGCAGAGGAGGAAGTTCTTCTACCCACCCATACCTCCAGTAATAGGCCTGAACGGTCCACCTCCACATCTCCTGTCCCTTGTCTGGCAAGTTCCCTGGAAGAAGAGTATTGGGCTCACTGTGCTAAAATCACAAATGTTGCTGTAATAACCTGAGTAACCTCATTCACAAGCATTTCTCATAAGCCTGATACAATTGCAGGTTACTCTGTTACGTGTGCTCCAGATACTCCAATGTTACCTGGCTGTGAAGACCCTAAGCTTCTACCAAAGGTATACAAACAACAGCGCATTGTGATGAAAAAAGTGGCTGAGGAATATGGTTATCTGTACTGTGAGGGATTAGCTCAGTAGGGTGTACAGGACCCCCTGGATGGGTCACAGCACAGTGAAGTAGGCATGGACAGACAGCAGGGTCTTTGTGAAAACAAAACAGTGGTTTATTTCCAAGTCTGTGGTTACAATTGCAGGTATCAAAAACAGCAAAAATAAAACAAAACAGAAAATAAACCCTTGCCACTTTGGGCATCTAACTGCAAAACACAGGAACCTATCTACCTGGTCTGGAACAGGCTACCGCTGCCCAAAAACCTGTCTGACACACACAGAAAAACAGTCTTTTAGTCATACAGACTTAGCCCCCTTTCACACGGGGCGCTGTTCTGCTGTTGCAAAATGCAAGCCAGATACCAGACTCCAAATCACAACGATTACTTGCATTTGTACATTCCGATTAGCCACGGTTACATGCAGCTATGTTTAGCTGCAGTGGAAACATTCTTGACATTTCTGAAGTGCTTCCTATTGATTTTCTATGCTTGTTGCCATTGCTATCCGTAGATGACACAGTGCACTGCTTTTACCTGCAGATAGCTGCAGATTCGTGCAGATAGCTGCAGATTCATGCAGATATCTGCATAACATCGTTCCTGGAAGCATTCAAATCCATTTTTTCTAATCGTTTTAAATCGTCTGTAACAAAACCATTGCTAAATGCAGAGTGTGAAAGGTGCCTTAGGAAAGCATTGTCACAGTATAGCTAAGGTAGATAACTTCATCTATCCGCAGCTAAAAGCTGGATTCTATCCGTCCGTGTGAAAGGGGCCTTAATCTCACCACTCAGAAGAAGCTGCTCCCCAGTCCTACACAGGAATCTGATTTCAGGGTGGAGCCCTTTGTTGAAGCAACCTGGGAGTTTTATAGAGCCCTGAGTGCTTTATCTGTTACACTTGAGCTTGTTAACCCTCATTGAGCCCAAATAGGCTCACTACACAGCACATGCACAAAAGCAATCAGTATACAGCATAAACCTGGGACAAATATATCTCCCATAGATTTCCCTGGCTTCCAGTCACAGTACCCATATGCACCAGAGACTCTGATTGATGAAATCCAATGCAGACGAGCACAGTGGATTGATACCGCCATCAGACTATTTGAAATTTTCTGCTGATACACTACTATCTTGCAAACCTGGGACTATGGTCGTCACATTTATCCAGACTGTATTATTATCAGACAGCCTAATTAAGCTGACTTACGGCACTACATCACCGCCATTGAATCATCTGGGAAGCCAATTCAACTGCCAGATCCACGCTACTACTGGTGATGCCACAAGTCATTCTTGTTTTCAAGCCAGCATGGAGCGCAGCTCTGTTTCTCAGTTTAGCTGTGTTTGTTCCACAGGAAGAAGTACTTCACATGGAAGAAAATCCTGCTGCGGGGACACTCCTGCCTGTAATGTTGCTGCTGGACTGTGCTTCTGATACCAGCAGTTGCAGGAAGTGTCCTAAAAGTGACATACTGGCCTGTTGCTCTGGGATTGCCAGTATACCTCTCTCTGCAAAGTGATATGCTGATCTGTTGCACTGGGTTGTCAGCATGTCCTTGTCTTCCATGTGTGAGGAAAATAGCCTCAGTCTCCCGGAAAAGGCTGAGTCATGTTTCAAGTTTTTGTGTTGCCTGTGTGAAAAGGCAGGCAGTGAGAAAAGCAAATAGAATTCTGGGATGTATCAGTAGAGGGATCACCAGCAGGAGGAAGGAGGTTCTGATTCCTCTATATAGATCTTTAGTGAGACCTCACTTAGAATACTGTGTCCAGTTCTGGAGACCTCACTTACAAAAAGATATTGATAAGATAGAACGAGTTCAGAGACGGGTAACAAAAATGGTGAAAGGTCTGGGGGATAAAACATATCAAGAGCGACTTCAGGAACTTAATATGTACAGTCTGGAGGAAAGGAGGGAGAGGGGAGACATGATTGAAACCTTTAAATACATCAAGGGGGTGAATAAGGTTCAGGAGGGCAGTCTTTTCAATATGAAACCAAAATCAAGAACACGGGGACAAGACCTCAAACTAACTGGGGGGGAAGTTCAAAACTAATCTTAGAAAGTATTATTTTACTGAAAGGGTGGTTGATGATTGGAATAAACTACCAACAGAGGTTGTGAGACAGTCAACAGTAAATGGCTTCAAACATGCTTGGGATAAACATAAATCCATAGCCAGACAACAAGGTTAATGTAAAAAAATATATATATAAAAAAAAAAATAAAAAAAAAATAAAAATAAAAAGGGGCAGACTCGATGGACTACTCAGTCTTTTTCTGCCGTCACTTTTCTATGTTTCTATGTTTCTATGTAAAATCTGCAACACTACAGTTTTAAGTCATTAATCCCTGGAGTGAGTGACTATGGAAAACAAGTTGTTATCTTTACTGTGAGCTTGTGAACTAAAAAAAATGTTTGTACCTACTGAACTCTGGGGATACAGAGGCAGTAGGATTCGACAAAGTCAAAGGCCAAAGTAATTTAAAATAAATTTGTGCCCATTGGACTCCATGTGATTCCAGAGACAAGTTGACATTCTAGTTAGGTAGTCAGGTAGGCTGTGCTTTTGTGTGTCAGGGCCAGTTTACATTTAAAATCTACACTACATGGACTGCAAAGTATGTTTAAGTGACTTTTTATTTTACTGTCACCAGATGGCAGCAGAGGAGACAATCTTAGTGAGCAGTAAATTCTTTATCTTCATGGTGATAGCTTAGAAATGTAATGCTTTAAAGCAGAACTCCGGGATTTCCCCCCCCCCCCCCCATTAGTACACCCCTCTACACTAAACACTAAACGGTTATTACATCTGTGAAATTCCTTACCATTGAAGAGATATGTCCAATCTAATTCACAGGAAGTGGTCTCTCTCATTTAAATTATGCACCATGTATTTAGATAGGCTGGCTCTGTTAGAGAGAAGAGGATATGATGCAATCACTCTTCTGTTTATACTACATTTCCCATCAGGCTTTGCACATTTCAGTGAATGTGGGAGGTACACTAGGCCTGTACATGTAAATGTGAACAAGCCCCCTTCAACATGAATTACACCCTTCATTCTGCAGCCAGGCCCACTAACCAGTGACACACAGCATGTCTTCTCTCCTCTCCAGACACCACAGGAGATAAACATATTGCCCTACTTTTTTTTAATCATTACTGATCTTTACACAAATCCCATAATGATATATTATACACACTCTACTCTGCTGTAATTTAGATATTTCTATCAGCAATCAGTGCTGGTTTGGTGTATGAGAACATCCCTAATCACACCCCAGAAAGAGTAGGGAAGTTTTACATCAGCATGGGGGACAAGTAAATGTCAGCATGAGAAAAAACAAAGTGCAGCGCTAACTTACTAATCAATAACACAATAATGGTGGAACCCTCTAATGTATGGAAATCTCAATAATCTTCAATATCACCACAATACCGGCCTCTGTGATATGTAACATCACATATAATACATCACACTGAAAATAAGACATAAAAATGAAACTTTGCAGGGATGGTGGAAACCCCTCCTACAGATATTTGACAGCGAACTTACAGTGAAATTACTGCTTATCAGTGCAGCCTCATCAGTGCCCACAAGTGTAGTTCATCAGTGCCCATAAGTGCGGTCTCATCAGTGACCATCAGCACGGCTGATCTGTGCCCATCAATGTGGTCATACCAGTGCCCACCAATGCCGTTTATCAGTGCCTATCAGTGCGGTCATACCAGGGCCCACCAGTGGCGCTTATCAGTACCCACCAGTGCCGCTTATCAGTGCCCACTAGTGCCTCTTATCAGTGCCCAGTACCGCTTATCAGTGCCCAGTGCTGCTTATCAGTGCCCACCAGTGCCCAGTGCTGCTTATCAGTGCCCCCAATGCTGCTTATCAGTGACCACCAGTGCCGCTTATCATTGCCCATTGCCACTTATCGGTGCCCACCAGTGCTTAATGCCGTTTATCAGTGCCGCTTATCAGTGTCCATTGCCGCTTATCAGTGCCCATCAGTGCGGTCATACCAGTGCCGCTTATCAGTGCCCACCAGTGCCCAGTGCCTCTTATCAGTGCCGCTTATTATTGCCCATTGCCGCTTATCAGTGCTCACCAGTGCCTAGTTCTGCTTATCAGTGCCCCCCAGTGCTGCTTATCAGTGATCACCAGTGCTGCTTATCATTGCCCAATGCCCCTTATCAGTGCCTACCAGTGCCCAACGCCGCTTATCAGTGCCCATTGCTGCTTATCAGTGCCCATCAGTGTGGTCATACCAGTGCCGCTTATCAGTGCCCATCAGTGCGGGCATACCAGTGCCGCTTATCAGTGCCCACCAGTGCCGCTTATCAGTGCCCACCAGTGCACAGTGCCGTTAATCAATGCACAGTGCCACTTATTGTCCATTGCCGCTTATCAGTGCCCAGTGCTGCTTATCAGTGCCCCTAGTGCTGCTTATCAGTGCCCACCAGTGACCACCAGTGCTGCTTTTCATTGCCCATTGCCCCTTATCAGTGCCCACCAGTACCCAACGCCGCTTATCAGTGCTCATCAGTGTGGTCATACCAGTGCCGCTTATCAGTGCCCATCAGTGTGGTTATACTGGTGCCGCTTATCAGTGCCCACCAGTGCCATTTATCAGTGCCCATTGCTGCTTATCAGTGCACAGTGCCACTTATTGCCCATTGCCACTTATCAGTGCCCACCAGTGCCCAGTGCTGCTTATCAGTGCCCATTGCTGCTTATCAGTGCCCACCAGTGCCGCTTATCAGTGCCCAGTGCCGCTAATCAGTGCCCAGTGCCGCTTATCAGTGCCCACCAGTGCCGCTTATCAGTGCCCAGTGCCATTTATCAGTGCCCAGTGCCGCTTATCAGTGCCCACCAGTGCTGCTCATCTGTGCCCACCAGTGCTGCTCAACAGGGCCCACCAGTGCCACTTATTAGAGTGGAGGAGGAGGAGGTGGAGAGAAAGGGAGCGGTGTTTTCACATAGCAAGCATGCCAGGCATACCAGGAATTCTTGGCATGTCTGCTATGTGAAAACACCAATCTTTCTCTTCCTATCCCCGCATTGGAACAGTGCACTCTGCGCTGTCTATTACAATGCAGCGATGGGGATCACAGGTTACAGCGGTGTAGCAGGCATGCCAGGAATTCCTGTTATGCCTGGCATGTCTGCTATGTGAAAACACCCCTCCCTTTCTCTCCTCCTATCCCGCATTGTAATAGACAGCACAGTGCACAGTGTTCCAATGCGGGGATAGGAGAGAAAGGGAGAGGCGTTTTCCCATAGCAGACATGCCAGGCATAGCAGGAATTCGTGGCATAGCTGAGATCTCCGCTCTGCTGATGAGAGGGCGGGCGGGTGCAGTGCTGGCAGGGAGGAGGAGGAGAGGGAGGGAGCAGAGGTGGAGAGGAAACCACCTCTATGGGCGGCACAGAATGGGGCTGTGAGACCCCCTCCGCCCACTACAGTGAGCAGGGCGGAAATACAAGTCTCTGCTCACTGTTAGAAAAACTACAAGTGGGCGTGTCAGACTGCTGCTAGCAGTACAGGATGGAGAGGCTCCAGTGGTCGTGCAAACAGGATGTATCGGGGAAAATCGGTTTTTCAGCAAGTTCAGCAGGCTATTGCAGAGGAACTACAGAGCTCAGCAGAAGATGGATGGCATTTGGTGAAGGTAGGAGATCAGCAACAAGGATATGGAAAAAAGTTTTTTCCCGGAGTTCTACTTTAAGTATATTGATAGTGTGTATATACTTCTTGGAAGAGGGTGTTACTCTCTCCTTCATACCGTTGATATTTCTGTGTACAGTTTATTTGCTAGGACTGTAGAGTATATTAAAAATACACTAGTGTGTGTTTAACTTACATTCTATCTTCCTCGGCTGAGAGTAGACAATGTTTCCAAACATGTGTGTGTATATATAGATACAGTGCCTTGCGAAAGTATTCGGCCCCCTTTGAACTTTGCGACCTTTTGCCACATTTCAGGCTTCAAACATAAAGATATAAAACTGTAATTTTTTGTGAAGAATCAACAACAAGTGGGACACAATCATGAAGTGGAACGAAATTTATTGGATATTTCAAACTTTTTTAACAAATAAAAAACTGAAAAATTGGGCGTGCAAAATTATTCAGCCCCTTTACTTTCAGTGTAGCAAACTCTCTCCAGAAGTTCAGTGAGGATCTCTGAATGATCCAATGTTGACCTCAATGACTAATGATGATAAATAGAATCCACCTGTGTGTAATCAAGTCTCCGTATAAATGCACCTGCACTGTGATAGTCTCAGAGGTCCGTTTAAAGCGCAGAGAGCATCATGAAGAACAAGGAACACACCAGGCAGGTCCGAGATACTGTTGTGCAGAAGTTTAAAGCCGGATTTGGATACAAAAAGAATTCCCAAGCTTTAAACATCCCAAGGAGCACTGTGCAAGCGATAATATTGAAATGGAAGGAGTATCAGACCACTGCAAATCTACCAAGACCTGGCCGTCCCTCTAAACTTTCAGCTCATACAAGGAGAAGACTGATCAGAGATGCAGCCAAGAGGCCCATGATCACTCTGGATGAACTGCAGAGATCTACAGCCGAGGTGGGAGACTCTGTCCATAGGACAACAATCATGTACTGCACAAATCTAGCCTTTATGGAAGAGTGGCAAGAAGAAAGCCATTTCTTAAAGATATCCATAAAAAGTGTCGTTTAAAGTTTGCCACAAGCCACCTGGGAGACACACCAAACATGTGGAAGAAGGTGCTCTGGTCAGATGAAACCAAAATCGAACTTTTTGGCAACAATGCAAAACGTTATGTTTGGCGTAAAAGCAACACAGCTCATCACCCTGAACACACCATCCCCACTGTCAAACATGGTGGTGGCAGCATCATGGTTTGGGCCTGCTTTTCTTCAGCAGGGACAGGGAAGATGGTTAAAATTGATGGGAAGATGTTTTATGTTTGAAGCCTGAAATGTGGCAAAAGGTCACAAAGTTCAAAGGGGGCCGAATACTTTTGCAAGGCACTGTATATGTTTTCTTTAATATAATGGATAGTGACAATACTTGCCTTCTTGGGCTGAGGATAGATAACATTTCAAATATATATGTAAATGGTTAAGATGCATAGATATTTGTATAACGGTAGGATGTATTATAGTGTGTTTGATAAGATGTCGTATTTTCCATATTGCATGTTTTACTATTTTTTAGATGTTGCTGCACCTCTCACGTCTTCCTTGGCTAAGGAGAGTCAATATATTCAAATTTGCATAATAATGCTAATTTTCTACTACTTAGATTATAGTATTAGATAGATAGACAGATAGGATGCAATGTCATTGCTTCATTGCATTTGTCATCTGTTTTCGTGTGGAATGCTACATGTATTTGTAACTCAAGGTTTATTCTTCCTTGTTACCCTTTCCTATCCACTTTTTGCAAGACATCCACTCACATGCTTGAGAGGATATGTTTATTTGCAGACTCCGAGGACATAGTCTCCTTGGCAGGGGGAGAATGTAACACCCTTGTCCTAGAATAGGGCTACAGGTAAATTTAGTTATGCTGGGTGGTAGTCAGCCTGGCTAATTTGTACTGTTTAGAGGTCAAATGGCTTCCCTCCTAATCCTGTTTGGATGTGGTTTCTCCCTGTTGTCAGTAGGTGGTGCTGTTGCCTTTGACATTAGTGTGATGAGCTACAGTGCATTCATTCATGTTATGAATAGAGTTGAGAGAACCCGAACTGTAAAGTTCGGGTTCGTACCGGACTTTAGGGTGTCCTTGTCCCAAACCCGAACCCGGACATTTGAGAAAAAGTTCGGGTTTGGGTATTTTTTCGCACCCGTTAAATAGCTGCAGGGCAGCCAATCAACAAGCGTTTTACTTGTTTTCCCTTAGACGCCATCACAGCCATGCCTACTAATGGAGTCACGTAGTGCTGCATGTCACATCATCTCATACTAGTGTAGGGAGAGGATGCTGCTGCTGCTGTGAGGGACAGATTAGCTTTAGAAAATCATCTCATACTAGTGTAGGGATAGGATGCTGCTGCTGCTGCTGCTGCTGCTGCTGCTGTGAGGGACAGATTAGCTTTAGAAAATCATCTCATACTAGTTTAGGGAGAGGATGCTGCTGCTGCTGTGAGGGACAGATTAGCTTTAGAAAATCTGTTAAAAACAGCGATTTTTTTGGTGGGTGGGTGCTAGAGGAGATTTTTGTTTGCTAGAGTACATTTGCTAAGTTTGTTTGCTAAGTAAAGTGCCTCATATAAAACCTAAGCAATTTTTCTGTTTGTTAGGTGGGCGTTTGCAGCCATTTTTGTAAGTGCAGTGCACTTGCAACTGCTTGTGTGTCAGGGACACTACTTTAATCGCGTTCTGTTAGTTCACTTGGCAACATTTTGGCATATTTAAATACTGCTTTTACATTGCAGTTAGACAAATTAAAATGTATTTTTTTTGGTGCAAAATATTACATTTGCGGCCAGCGGTGCATTTCTTGCACAAAAATAAAAAGTGGGTCTACATTGCTGATTTAAAAAGAAAAAAATATATTCTAAATACTACATTTGCGGCCAGTGGTGCATTTCTTGCACAAAGATAAAAAGTGCGTCTACATTGCTGGTTTAAAAAAAAGAATAATAAATAGTGCTACATAGTACATTTGCTCCTTGCTGTGCATTTCTTGCACAAAATTAAAAAGTGCGTCTACATTGCCGGTTTAAAAAATAATATAAATTTGTACTAAATAGTACATTTGCGTCCAGAATGAGGAGAGCGTCAAATAAGGGATGTGGTCGTGGTGCTGCTGGTATTGGTGGTGTTGGTGAAGCTCGTGTTGCAAGGAGAGGACATGGTCGATCTGTGCCAGCTACACGCACAAGTGAAACACCTTCCTCAGGTGCAAGTAGCCGACAGAACCTTCAACATTATATGGTAGGCCCGAATGGCGCTCAACGAATGGTGAGGCCAGAACAAGTACAGGCGATAGTAGATTGGGTGGCTGACAATGCCTCCAGTTCCTTCACATTGTCTCCCACCCGGTCCCTTGCTGAAAGCTCAGAGTTGGCACCTGAACCCCATGGCCATCTGTCTTTCACCTCAGCCCCTTGTAAATCAGACAAGCAGTCTGAGCCCCTGTCAGGGATACCATATGCAGGTATCCAGCAGGGATGGTCAGATCAGTTGGCTGCACGGGCTCCAAGGAATCAGGACCAGGTGTAAGTTGAAAATATGAAGATATTTATTACACAAATAGCACACTACAAACACCAAAACACCAGCAAACATAAATGAGCAAGTAAAAGATGAAAACACACCAAACCCCAAAATAAACACCTAACTATCTGACTAATTAAATACAAACAAAGAAAACACACATATATAATAAGCAAACAGGGATGCCAGATAAGGGGACCAGGGAGCCAGGTACTGGGAGCAGAAGGAGAGCAAGGAAGCAGGTACAGGAATCAGGTCTCTGGGTCTGGATCGCAGATCAGGGATCAGAGCAGGTCAAATTCAGGAATGGACACAGCTTTTCAGGGAAAATACCGAAGCATTGGGACAGGGAACAAGGCGGGCTTATAATGGACCCAGCAGACCCATCAGGTGCAGCTTAATGACCTGTAAGCTCAATCTCCTGGGAGACATCCGCTGGTGGCCACCAGAACTACACCATTTGGTTTTCCAAGCACTGCCACCAGCAGGTGACCCAAGCAAGGACACAGATCCTGACAGTTCCCCCACCTTGAGGCGCGGCCTCCGGACGCTCCATTCTGCTGTTAACTGGAGAGTCCTTGTGGGTGCAGGAACAGTCCGGCAAAGTTTCCCCTCCATGTCTGTGGACTCTATTACCCTTCTCCGACCAGAGATCTTTAACCTGCTGGGCGGTGTGTCACCCAAGTCAGGTACTGGAACAAACCCACCACCACCAGGGTCTGGAGGTCTGAGTCCAGTACCAACAGCTAGCCAGACATCGGACCTGAAACCAGCGGGGGCAGGCAACACAGGGACATCAAAATCAGCCTGGGCATCAAGCCAGGGGAAAACAGTGGCAAGCTGGGCATTAGGTAGCCAAACATCCACAGGCACTGGATCAACAGGCACGCGATCATCACACTGGGTAGTACGCATTGGGTCATCAGGCACGGGATCAGCGGGCACCAGGTTGTCACACTGGGTAGTGGGCACTGGATCGGCAGGCACAGGGTCGTCACACTGGGCGGCAGGCACAGGGTCGTCACACTGGGCGGCAGGCACAGGGTCAGCAGGCCGGACAGCGGGCACAGGATCAGCGGGCACAGGAACAGCAGGCTGGACAGCTGGCACAGGAACAGCAGGCTGGACAGCTGGCACAGGAACAACGGACATAGGATCAGCAGGCTGGACAGCGGGCACAGGAACAGCAGGCTGGACAGCTGGCACAGGAACAAAGGACATAGGATCAGCAGGCTGGACAGCGGGCACAGGATCAACAGGCACAGGATCAGCAGTCTGAACAGCTGGCGCAGGATCAGCAGGCCGGACAGCTGGCGCAGGATCAGCAGGCACCGGGTCGTCACACTTGGTGGCAGGAACCGGGTTGTCACACTTGGCGGCAGGCACCGGTTCGTCACACTTGGCGGCAGGCACCGGGTCGTCACACTTGGCGGCAGGCACCAGATCGGCAAACACCGGGTCGTCACACTGGGCGGCAGGCACCGGGTCGTCACACTGGGCGGCAGGCACCGGGTCAGCGGGTGCAAGAACAGCAGGCTGGACAGCTGGCACAGGATCAGTGGGCACAGGAACAGTAGGCCGGACAGCTGGCGCAGGATCAGCAGGCCAGACAGCGGACACAGGAGCGGCAGGCACCGGGTCGTCACACTTGGCGGCAGGCACCGGGTCCTCACACTTGGCGGCAGGCACCGGGTCCTCACACTTGGCGGCAGGCACCGGGTCGTCACACTTGGCGGCAGGCACCAGGTCGTCAGGCGTTGAAGCAGTGGACATTGGATCATCAGGCACTGGATCAGCGGGCACTGGGTCATCAGGAACTGGGTTATAAGGCGTAGGATCAGCAGGCACTTGATCAGTGCGCACCGGGTCATCAGGCACTGGGTCATCGGACACCGGGTCATCGGGCACTGGGTCATCGGGCACCGGGTCATCGGGCATAGGATCAGCAGGCACTTGATCAGCGGGCACAGGATCAGCGCACATCAGGTCATTGGGCACAGGATCAGCAGACATCAGGTCATCGGGCACAGGATCAGCAGACATCGGGTCATCGGGAACGGGATCAGCGGGCATCAGGACATTAGGCACAGGATCAGCGGGCACCAGGACATCGGCCACAGGATCAGCAGGCACAGGATCAGCGGGCACCAAGACATCGGGCACCAGGACATCAGGCACAGGATCAGTGGGCACCAGGACATTGGGCACAGGATCAGCGGGCACAGGATCAGCGGGCACCAGGACATCGGGCACAGGATCAGCGGGCACCAGGACATCGGGCACAGGATCAGCGGGCACCAGGACATCGGGCACAGG
>BLSH010455364.1:796620-880584 GCA_018402905.1 Glandirana rugosa
GCAGTAAAGGCGGGACGGTATAATACCTCGGCTCACTCGTCGAAGTCGGAGACCCCCATCCCGGTACCGATGAATGTCATAGAATAACATCTGGTGAGAACAACTCCAGTCCTGAGACACGTCCAGTCAGTTCAAGGAGGTGGAGTTTGTGCGAGTAGGTACAGAAATACCTGGAACGAATCACGTGTAACTGGTATCAAAGTACATCTGCCCCCGGACTTAATCCATGGAACATAACCCTCTTTTATACACACGTGTAACATATCGTATAACTACAGACCGCGTCAAACAAACGTCGTTGTCTATTTGACTAGATAGTAGGCATGGCTGTGATGGCTTCTAGGGAAAACCAGTGAAACACTTGTTGATTGGCTGCCCATGGCAGCTTTTCAACACGTGGAATAAAATACCAGAACCCCGGACCCGGGGTTCAGGTTTGCTCAGCTCTACTGAAGATCAGTTTATCTGTTGCTGCAAACAAACTGCGCCAGACATCAATATGCTATACAATGTGCACACATATTTTCTCCCAATACAAGGTACCTAATTCAGGCCCCCGTCTACATGAAACTATGGTCAATGTGCACTAAGCAAGGTCCATAAAGACATGGATGAGCGTGTTTGAGGTGGAGGAACTTGACTGACCTGCACAGAGTCCTGACCTCAACAAGAGTGGTCTACAATAAGATACTGTAAGTAGCCATGGCCCTACCCCCAGAGGCTGAAGCTGCTCACTCGGCTCCATAATATGGCAGGGCGGAAATGACGTCAGAAGTCACTTCCGCCCAACGGTCTTAAAGGGCCCATTTATTTTTTTGGACTGTCATTTTTTTCAAATAATTTTTTTTGATCCCAGATCTCATATTTAAAAGGTCCTGTCCTGCTTTTTTCTATTAGAAGGAATGTTTACATTTCTTGTAATAGGAATAAAAGTGATCAAATTTTCAAATAAAAAAATTCAAATCAAATCAAAAGAACAGTGTAAAAATAAAAAGTAAAAAGCAAAATAAATAATTAAAAAAAAATTTAAAGCACTCCGTCCCGCCGAGCTCGCGTGCAGAAGCATATGAAAACGGCGTTCAAACCACACATGTGAGGTATTGCTGCAATCGTTAGAGCGAGAGCAACAATTCTAGCACTAGGCCTCCTCTGTAACTCAAAACTGCTAACCTGTAGAATTTTTTAAATGTAGCCAATGGAGATTTTTAAGTTGCAAAGTTTGTCGCCATTCTGCGATTTTGAAGCATGGCATGTTGGGTATCATTTTACTCAGCGTAACATTATCTTTCACAATATGGAAAAAAATTGGCCTAACTTTACTGTTCTTATTTTTTAACTAAAAAAACTGAATTTAAAAAAAGCACACTTGGAAGGCCGCTGCGCAAATACGGTGTGACATAAAGTTTTGCAATGACCGCCATTTTATTCTCTAGGGTGTTAGAAAAAAATATATAATGTTTTGGGGGTTCTAAGTAATTTTATAGCAATAAAAACTGTTTTTAACTCGTAAACACCAAACCCAAAAAACACGCTCGGTATGGAAGTGGTTAAATAGTTTTCACATTTCCAAGCAGAATGTGGTGGAGTGGAAATTGGAGGAATATAATGGAAAAATATAGAATAAAATAGAGGGGAATATAACAGAAAATTAAAGAATATAATGTGGTGGAGTGGAACAGAACTGTTTTACGCTGTTGTATTATTTTCTTTTGTTTTCTGTTATATTCTTTTGTAGCCTATTGTTTTTTTTCTGCTCTATTCCTTTTGTTTTCTATTCTATTTTGTTCTCTTTGGGAATTTGAAAATTATTCAAATTTGAGGACCTTTTGCATTTGAAAACTTTTCGAATTTGAATTTGAAAACTATTCGAAAATGATTTGAATTTGAATTTCGTCCGAATTTTTTTTCCGTTATTTCAGATTTGTTTAAATTCTGTACTATTGTAATTCAGAAATTCAGATACATCCGAATTTCCGAAAAACGAAAATCCGTCCGAATTTTAATTTTGAAGGAAAGGAACCGCACATGTCAAACCCTTAGGCAGATGCAAAACACTTGGCTGACTCCGAGACAAAAATAGAAGGACAGCTAAACAGTTCAACAGTTTAAGCTGGATTGCCGCAAACTGTATCTGTAGACCGCTGTCTCCTATAGCAATTGAAATTCAATGCAGATCTGCCCAATGAATGCACAGTGTCCCCGGTTGCAGATCTTCACTCACATCTCCCGCGGTAAATCCCTTCACTGGGATTCTCACTAGACTCTTCAGATCCCTTAAGCTCCTCCACAACTAACCCGATGTGGCTTCCAAGTGTCACCCACGCTGTCCTGCTTGGTCCCTGACTTGGCTCTTCAGCTAACCCGCTGAATATTCTGCAAGCGTCTCCCACACTGGGTCCCTAGCTTAACTCTGCTGAAGCTTTCCTAACTTCTTCACTGTGCCCGGTTAGTGAAAAAGGCTGCTCTGGTACTTCTTCAGTCTCTGCTGAATCTGGCCTCTAATAACAGGAGAGCTTGTCCCTTGCTGGTGACTGTCCCCTTTACCTCTGACTCTGGTTCTCACTTGCCTCTGGCGACAGGAGTGGTCATCTCTGGCGGCAACTGCTTTCCTTCACCCGTGGCAACTACTGGGTGCTCCGGCCGGCAGAACCCCTGCAACTTGGTTGGGCTCCACGCCTGAAGCCCAAACCCTGCGCTGCTTGCTTTCAACCTGGATAGGCCTCAGACCACCTAGCAGCCAGGTAATCCTGGATAGGTCTCAGGCTTCTGGCCTAGCAGCTGGGAGCTTTTCAATGCACGTCCACCCAGACAGCCGTCCAGGTGGCACAGAACCCCGATCACCTGACTCCTCCCAAGTAAATAGACTCTCCCAGCAGGCCAGAGGGCAAAAGACCCCTGTCAATTGGCTGAGACACACCTAGTCTGTATTCACTATGCCCTTGTCAATCAAATGCCACAGGCAACAGTGCCACCCAGTGCTAGAAGAGAGAAGTGCATCAAACCCAGATTTAGGAAAAGGTCAGTGGATCTCCCTAACAATCAGCCAGGCTGGTTACCACCTAGCAAACAAAATCTGTTAGCAACCCTGCCTAACACCAGGGTGCTACATGTATTTAATGAAAACAACTTTTTTTTAAGTTATTAGTATGTTGAAGAAGGGTGGGTGGGGCAATGGAAGGCATAATATATACAGTATGCACAATAAATATATTTTACTTTATTCAATAAAAATACAATTCTAGTTGGATCTTAAGTAGAGCTACCACTTACAGCAGTAGGTTTATGAAGATATTTTGCCCTGTTGCTTTCAGTGAAATATTGCTACTGTACACATTACTAAAATCCCCAAATTATATCCAGCTAATGAAATGTGTTAGCAGCACTCCAGATAATAAAGACACTTTTATTCGCTGTATATGTATTGTGTATCTATACAGCGAAAACGTATTTAGATGTGTTTCACTCTCAAATCACTTTGAGGCTAATTGTTTGTGTGTGAAACATGTTTGATGTAAATTGGTAGAACCAAAAGGAACTCAAAGGTGCACCAAACAGCAGAGACGGGTGTGTAGCCTTCTATTGTGAGATGATGCTGATTGACTAGCAGCTTGATGCAATACATTCTGTCTGTATTAAGTACTTTTCTATTCATTCTACAGACAATTATTTTTGAACTGCAAACTTGAAATTATGAATTGAAATTTACAAATCAAACTTCAGTTTGTTTTTCTAGAATTAATTTTCCAGATTTGGTTTTCTTTCTTTGATTCTCTAAATATGATGGTCTTTTAAAACTACACTCTAGGCACATAGTTACTGTATCTACAAAACTGAAAGACATATACACTGATTATGACTGCGCACCAGTGCACAAAGCAAGGTCTATAAAGACATGGATGAGCGAGTTTGGGGTGGAGGAACATGACTGGCCTGCACCAAGTCCTGACCTTAACCCAATAGAACACCTTTGGGATGAATTAGACCAAAGACTGTGAGCCAGGCCTTCTCATCCAACATCAGTGCCTGACCTCACAAATGCGCTTCTGGAAGGATGGTCAAACATTCCCATAGACACTCCTAAACCTTGTGGACAGCCTTCCCAGAAGAGTTGAAGCTGTTATAGCTGCAAAGGGTGGGCCAACTCAATATTGAACGGACTAAGACCCGGATGCCATTAAAGTTCATGTGCGTGTAAAGGCAGGCATCCCAATACTTTTGACAATATATTGTGTGTGTATATATATACACAGTATCTCACAAAAGTGAGTACACTCCTCACATTTTTGTAAGTATTTTATTATATCTCTTCATGTGACAACACTGAAGAAATAACACTTTGCTACAATGTAAAGTAGTGAGTGTACAGCTTGTACAACAGTGTAAATTTGCTGTCCCCTCAAAATAACTCAGCACACAGCCATTAATATCTAAACCACTGGCAACAAAAGTGAGCACACCCCTAAGTGAAAATGTCCAAATTGGGTCCAAAATGTCAATATTTTGTGTGACCACCATCATTTTCCAGCACTGCCTTAACCCTCTTGGGCATGGAGTTCACCATGGAGTTCACCAGAGCTTCACAGGTTGCCACTGGAGTCCTCTTCCACTCCTCCATGATGACATCACAGAGGTGGTGGATGTTAGAGACCTTGCGCTCCTCCACCTTCCGTTTGAGGATGCCCCACAGATGCGCAATAGGGTTTAGGTCTGGAGACATGCTTGGCCAGTCCATCACCTTTTACCCTCAGCTTCTTTAGCAAGGCAGCGGTTGTCTTGGAGGTGTGTTTGGGGTCTTTATCATGTTGGAATACTGCCCTGCAGCCCAGCCTCCGAAGGGAGGGGATCATGCTCAGCTTTAGTATGTCACAGTCCATGTTAGCATTCATGGTTCCCTCAATGAACTGTAGCTCCCCAGTGCCGTCAGCACTCATACAGCCCCAGACCATGACACTCCCACCACCATGCTTGACTGTAGGCAAGACACACTTGTCTTTGTATTGCTCACCTGGTTGCCATCACACACGCTTGAGACCATCTGAACCAAATAAGTTTATCTTGATCTCATCAGACCACAGGACATGGTTCCAGTAATCCATGTCCTTAGCCTGCTTGTCTTCAGCAAACTGTTTGCGGGCTTTCTTGTGCATCATCTTTAGAAGAGGCTTCCATTTGGGATGACAGCCATGCAGACCAATTTGATGCAGTGTGCGGCGTATGGTCTGAGCACTGACAGGCTAACCCCCCACCCCTTCTACCTCTGCAGCAATTCTGGCAGCACTCATACATCTATATCCCAAAGACAACCTATGACTCTGAGCACGTGCACTCAACTTCTTTGGTTGACCATGATGAGGCCTGTTCTGAGTGGAACCTGTCCTGTTAAACTGCTGTATAGTCTTGGCCACCATGCTGCAGCTAAGTTTCAGGTCTTGGCAAACTTCTTATAGCCTAGGCCATCTTTACGTAGAGCAATACTCTCATCAGTATGAGAGGGTGAGAGCTATAACACCAAATTTAACACACCTGCTCCTCATTCACACCTGAGACATACTAATGAGTCACATGACACCAGGGAGAGAAAATAGCTAATTGGGCTCAATTTGGACATTTTCACTTAGGGGTGTACTCACTTTTGTTGCCAGTGGTTTAGACATTAATGGCTGTGTGTTGAGTTATTTTGGGGGCAAAGTTACACTGTTAGGGATCGATCCGCTGATCCCCGCTGAGACGGGGATAACAGATCCATCTCTGCTCACTGTGCGGAGACGGATCTGCCAAAGCCCCGCTCTCCTCTATGAAAAATTGGATGAAAACGGACCGTCTGTCCAATGTCATCCGATCCGTTGCCGAGACGGATGGAAAAATAGGGTTTCCATCCGTCCGACTTTATGAACAGGAGCGGATTGGAGAGCGGCGGGTGTCAGCGCACATGTTACTGCTGACATCCGTCGCTCCATAAGGCTGCATGGAGCATCTGTTCAGGTCCGCCTGAAAAAATGGACAGGCAGACCTGAACGGAACGGCTATGTGAAAGGGGCCTTTTACAAGCTGTACACTCACAACTTTACATTGTAGCAAAGTGTCATTTCTTCAGTGTTGTCACACAAAAAGATATGATAAAATATTTACAAAAATGTGAGGGGCGTACTCACTTTTGTGAGATACTGTATGTATGTGTATATATATATATATATCTATATACACACATACATATATATATATATATATATATATATATATATATATATATATATATATATATATCATGTATTTAGCACACGACTGATAAAGAAATGTGTAGATAGGTGCCTACTGTATGTTACTGTTTTACTATGCTTGCCTGTGTTATTTCATTCTGGTAATCTGTTACTTTAACCACTTCAGCCCTGGAAGGATTTCCCACTTTAGGACCGGAGCCCTTTTTGCGATTCGGCACTGCGTCGCTTTAACTGACAATTGCGCGGTCGTGCGAGGTTGTACCAAACGAAATTTGCGTCCTTTTTTTCCCACAAACAGAGCTTTCTTTTGGTGGTATTTGATCATCGCTGCGTCATTTCTGATCGCCGCTATAAACAAAAGAAGAGCGACAATTTTGCAAAAAAACCCAAATTTCTTACTTTTTGCTAAAATACAAATTCAAAAAAAAAAATAAAAAAACATTATTTTTCACCGTTTTTGGCCGATTTATATTCTTCCTCATATTTGTGATAAAAAAAAAATTGCAATCGGCGTTTATTGATTGGTTTGCGCAAAAGTGGTCGCATTTATGGATGATGAGAATTCATTTTTGGGGTTTTTATTTTTTATTAGTAATGGCGGTGCTCTGCGATTTTTAGCGCTACTGCGATATTGGGGCGGACATGTCGGACCATTTTAACACTTTTTTGGGACCATTGGCATTTATACAGCGATCAGTGCTATAAAAATGCACTGATTACTGTGTAAATGCCATTGGCAGTGAAGGGGTTAACCTGCAGGGGGCGCTCTTAGGGTTAACTGTGTTCCCTGGGCGTGTTCTAACTGTGGGGGGACTGCCCTAGCAGGGGAAGGGAAGTGATCACAGCTTCCGTGTAGAGGAAGGCTGTGTTCACAGCCCTTCCCCCTTTACAGAACGGAGGTCCGTGTTTACTTACACGGACCTCCGTTCTTTCACTCCGGGGGGGGGGCATCGCGGGTAGCCGGCGGCGATCGAGGCCGCCGCACCCGGTCCCTGGCCCTCCCCGAACACAGTGAGCGCGTGGGCGCGCCTCCGGCGGCGCGCGCTCACAGTGCGCGATCTCGCAGCCGCCATCAGATGACGGCGATTTGCGATATCGCACCACTTTGTCGCCTTCAACCTGCGGTTGGCGGTCGGCAAGTGATTACATTTTTGGTTCATGCTGTAGGGGTGGGGTCATGTATGACTTACTTCTTCTGCAGATGTGTTATATCCTATTTATTGGGGTATATCAACGCAGCCATGTCCCCGTAGGGGTTGTTGGAAGTAGTGGTTCATCTGTCACTCTGCCCTCAATCACACTGTTTCCTCACATCCGGAGTCAAGAAGAACAGGACGGTACTTTTTTTTTTGTTGTTTTATTAAAGGGATTAAACTTGGATAGGGTATAGGGTATTTATGGGATGCCCAAGGAATTGAACATTTCTTGAACGGGACCACTCTATATACAGCCCTGTATATACACAACTTTCCTCCTCCAGCACAAATCTTGCTTGCCATTACTGCTCCTTGCTCTCTTATGCACAAAACTTCTTCAGGCCTAGCTAGCATGTGGTGAGACCTGCCTCTGACTCTGGTCAGGCCTCAGTGAACCGCCCATTACAGGCAGGGGGTTGTAATCCCCTCAGGTGTAGCAAAAGTACAGATGTACTAGCTAGCCTCGATGGACTACTGCTTCCAGCCCATCCTCTTTGGGTCCTGCCAGCCCTCCTGGCTGCAATGACCAAACTTTACTACCCAATGACACCACAGTCCCAACTGGCTCTTGCACCCTTCTCAGTCTGTCACTCATCCCAATCTGCTCCAGTGTGCCTCTTCCACCTTCCCAGGGTGTGTATCACTCACCGAAAACCTGACAACACCTTGTAGTTCTCTCTGGCAGTACTCTCTTCCTCTGTCCTTCACTTGCTCTCTCCCTTGTGCCTCTGTTCCTGGATCTCCACTATCCTCCTGGCTGAAGCCACTCCCCCCCAGACTGGGGGCTCCCTCAAGGCCCCAACCGCCTCCGTACTACTCCATCTTGAACTCTCCTCCCTGGCTGGGCCGACCCCAGGTATTTGAGGAAGCCTGCCCCCTGCCAATCCAGAGTTGGGGATTGGTCAGGGTTCCCCAAACACCCCAGGCAGCTCCACCTCTCTTCCCCACCCTTCATTCTAGAGCCTTCTAGAAGCAAAGGGGAGGTAACCAAGAAGTGTCACCACCTGCGAGTCACCAGCCACTCTCTGGCCCAGAATCAAAACAATCAGGCCTGACTTCAAGTCATGTCTGACTAAATGTAACTAGAACAAAAATCTCACTCTAAGCACCTACCTAAAGGTAGAGAGCGCTACACACAGTATATGTGCAGGGGACTGACCTCAGGAGTTCTGACATGGGAGTAGATCAGTGAGTACCAAGTGTCTTGAGTTTCGTTTTTTTTTTCTTTGCCATCTTCCCTCCAGTGGGTCTGTCTTCAGGGAATCCACATGTCATGGACGTTAATGTTTATGGAAAATTCTTCATTTCAGGTATGGGCTGCAACAGCTCTCTTTGCACCTACTTTATATAAGCCACTAGGGACATTGGGGTGGATTTACTAAATGCAAAAAAGACTGTGCACTCCGAAAATGCAGTGCAATTGCTCCAGAGCTTTGTAAATGACTACCAACATCCAATCATGTGCAAGCAAAAACTCTGTTTTTTTTTTTTTTTTAAATCCTTGCATGTGATTGGGTATTCTTTGCAAAGTGAAGCTTTATCTCATTTACTAAGCTCTGGAGCTACTGCACTTTCAGAGTGCAATTGCACTTGCAAAGTACATAGTCTCTTTGCCTTTAGTATATCAACCCCGTGCCACAATCGCAACCCCCTGTGCAGACGCATTGGAGTGACGTCACTGCGGCCCAACCATTCAAATGACCGGAGCACGCAAACCTAGAAGGAAGATTAGGTGAAGATAGAAGCACCAACATCAGTGACAGCACGCTACTGGAGGGCTTAATTTGAAAGGCCACTTTGTCATAATGCGAAGTAAATATATATGTTGTTTTATGAGTTTACTACCGCATTAAGGTGGCTATAGATGGCCAGTGATTACAGGCAATGCTTGCTCCAGTCTTGCATTTATTGGTCCCATTCACAACCCCTCAGAGGGCAATAATAAAAACCTTAGGCTTCACTTCCAATGTTTGTCTGTGTTTCTCTTATGCTTTTATTATTTTTGAGACTAAAGCCCATAACACATTAAATAATTTAGCTTTTAAGACAGATGTGCCTGCAATATAGGCACTAACTTTATGGCATCTTTGAAATTGTTAGTGGCCTCATGTTGCCTAGAAAATCCGTACATCACAATGCTAACAGATGCACCGCTTTTATAGCTGATGGGTTCTGCCTAATAATAACCAACCTGAAATCACTCATGTAGAAATTTTGTAATGACCCTTTCAGGTTTGGTACCCATAGATTTGATTCAAAAGGCAAAATTGTATATCATATATCAAGTGCCTCTTCTACAAGCAGCTTATTAAAACTGTGACTATGTAGTGTACTTTTGGTGACTTGAATTCTTATCTTTTATCTTATACTATTATTTCATGGGCTTCAATCTTTCTAAACATACATCTGGTGCAGGTTTCTGGACCAGGTTCAGTTATTTAAAGTATAGGATAGAGGGCACATGAGTGGTGGCCCGTCCAAAGGGGCGTAGGGGTGCCGCCCCCCCCAAAGTTCCCATATTGTGGGGTACAAGTTGAAGATGGAGAGCCAAGAAAACATCCATATGGGCAGACTGGAAATTGCTGAATGGTAATTACTGCAGACCAGAAAAGGCTCTTCAACATCTTGGTCTGCTGGTAGTATACCACACAGAAGCAGACTTACTATTTAAACCAGTCCTTCGCACTCTGCGGGACGCCAGACTAATGGGTGCCTATTAGGTCCATACATTTTTGAAAAGCATGTGATTTCAGGCGGAGGCTCTAATTGGCTTGTTTCAGGTTGTCCTCAGGGTGCAGAGAACTGCGCCCAAGCTCTCCCGCTTTTGATTTTAGCGAACCTATATTTGTCATTGTGTTTCACTTCCGGTTTCTGGCTTTGGATCCCGTGGAACGCAGGGCATCCTCTGGTGAGTGAGGACCTGGAGGTGTTTGTTTGCGCCCCCCATAAATTTTTGGCACCAGCCGCCACTGTGGGACATACGAGGGGCATTCAACTCAAACCTGGACTTTTGAGTTTTTATATATTAGAAACAAATTTCAAGGAGTGGAAACTGCATTTATTTTTCAACATACTCCCCTGCTAGATTTATCCCAGCATTTAACAAATGCCTGGAAAGCTTCGGCATAGAAAGTTATTAGTCAGTACGCTTGAACCATCCAAGGACAGCCTGCTTCACTTCGTCATCAGAAAGATTTGTCTCTTGTGCAATTTCATGACAGGTTACGCGTCGATTATACAGGATCAGGTGTTCCACACGCTGGATGTTCACAGGAATGACTGCTGTGGGCTGGGAACCACCATGGCCGGAATCGTCACTGACGGATGTGCTGTCTGTGCCCCTGTTAAGGAAATTCACCTCTTCATTTGTCTTGTTTACCATTATCATCAAAAGTGACAGTAAAAGAAAATCCCAAATTTTGGGTTATGCTCAAAATACTAATAGAGGGGACACTAGTTCTGGTGACCTGGGGGTCCCCAAGCGATTTCCTTAATTTGCAGGGATTTCCTCACTTCCTGTTTGGCTATGAGACTGGAAGTAAAGGTTAATCTCCCCAATTGGACAAAGATGGCAAAAATAAACCCTACAGGGGTTATAGCTCCCCGTTACTCTATTCAAAATGACAAAAAAAGTTTTGACTATAGTGCTACTTTAAGTGAGAACCATGCAAGTCTTTGCCCTACTGAACCTCTTCAATAAGGCGGTACAAAGAACAATGTATGTACAGTATTTATCTGTTTCGTTGCATCTGACTTTCACAAGTTTTATGGCCTGGCTCTGTGGGCACCATGCCTGATACTCCTGAGAGCCTTTTCCAAAGAGTTGTCTTTGTAAAGCTTAAGGCTGGGTTCACACAGTATTTCACAAAAGTGAGTACACCCCTCACATTTTTGTAAATATTTTATTCTATCTTTTCATGTGACAACACTGAAGAAATGATACTTTGCTACAATGTAAAGTAGTGAGTGTACAGCTTGTATAACAGTGTAAATTTGCTGTCCCCTCAAAATAACTCAACACACAGCCATTAATGTCTAAACTGCTGGCAAAAAAAAAAAAGAATTGTTGCTCTACATAAAGATGGCCTAGGATATAAGATTGCCAAGACCCTGAAACTGAGCTGCAGTATGGTGGTCAATACCATACAGCGGTTTAACAGGACAGGTTACACTCAGAACGGCCTCGCCATGGTCGCCAAGTTGTGTGCACGTGCTCAGCGTCATATCCAGAGGTTGTCTTTGGACATCGCTGGATCAACAGGGATCTCCAGCTGCTCTGCATTGCAGTGTGAGTTTGCCCTTCCATGCACGTTTTAACGTGTGTTGACTTGCATTGATGCGTGTTTTGATGTGCGTTGAAACTGCATTTTGCACGCTTCCTGTGCCATCACATCCTTCCTGTTTGTGGGTTAGGAACAACATTAAAGTGGTTGTAAAGGCACCAAGGTTTTTACCTTCATGCATATGCATGAAGGAAAAAACCTGTGTGCAGCAGTCCCCCTAATACATACCTGAGCTCCCTATTGATCCAGCGATGTCCACGAGAGCCTTGCCTCTCCAGGGACTTGCACTCCTGATTGGCTTTTGCCAGCAGTGGGAGCCATTGGCTCCTGCTGCTGTCAATTACAGCCAGTGAGCCAATCAGGAGACGGAGGGGGCGGCCGAGCCGTGGATCTGTGTGTGAATGGACACTGTGCAGAGCCACGGATTGGGAGCGTGCCTGCTTGGGATCACTCAGGAGGAGGGAGGAGCTAGGAGTGCTGGTGTGGGACCCAAGAAGATGGGGATCCAGATTGCTCTGTTTAAAACCATTGCACAGAGCAGGTAAGTATAACATGTTTGTCGGTTTTTTTTAAAAAAAAAGAAACAAGGCATTAATATCGCTTTAATGACAAGACAAAATATTTTTACATTGCATTGGCCTGGGTTGCATTGTGTTAAAATGCATACATTTTGCATTTTAATGCAACACAATGCAGGTCAACATAGCATTGTAGTGTGAACAGGACACCTAAAAAACAATTGTTTTTTAGGTGTCCTTGTATTGACCTGTGTTTTACACCTGCACTAAGATGCGGATCAATGCACCAGTGTGAATTAGCCTTAACCACTTCAATACTGGGCAGTGGGCACTTTCACCCCCTTTCTTCCTTCCTGGACCAATTTTCAGCTTTCAGCGCTGTCGCACTTTGAATGACAATTGCGCGGTCATGCAACACTATACTCAAATGGAATTTTTATCATTTCACACAAATAGAGCTTTCTTTTGGTGGTATTTAATCACCACTGGTGTTTTTAATTTGTTTTGCTACAAATGAAAAAAGACCAAAAATTTTTTAAAAAATGCATTTTTCTTAATTTCTGTTATAAAATTGTAATTTCTCTTCATAAATTTTGACCAAAAATAATACTGCTACATTTCTTTGGTAAAAATAACCCAAATCGGGGTTTATTTGGTGTTGGCGGACAGACAGATGTTTTGGGGACTGTGACAGATGTTTTGTGTATGGTGACAGATGTGACAGGGACATACAGATGTTTTGTTTTAGTAAAAAAAAACCCCATATCAGGGTTTACTTGGTGTTGGCGGTGATGGGGGACAGACAGATGTTTTGGGGACTGTGACAGATGTTTTATGGGGACACTGACATGTGTATGGGGACAGGGGTATCAGTGGTGCTTGGTGTACTATTTGAGGTGGAATATGTGACAGCTCTCTGTATAAAATCATCATCATACAGAGAGCTGTCACATAGCTGCACATCCCCCCCCCCCCACTGAGCTCAGCGGGGGGAGAACTGTCACAGAGACACGTGTCTCTGTTTACATTGTGATGGCTGTGATTGGACACATCCATCACGTAATCGGGAGGGCCAATCACAGCGCCCATATCCCGATCTCTGCTCGGCTGAATGTCCATTCAGAACGGTGAGTCGCCCACCCGGCAGTATATGTACAGTGGCCAGGAGGGAGGTGGTTAAAGGAGTTGTAAACCCTCAAGGTTTTTCACCTTAAAGCAGTTGTGTCCCCTTAATTGTGATTTTTACCTACAGGTAAACCTATAATAAGGCTTACCTGTAGGTAAAATTAATATCTCCTAAACCTGCATGGTTTAGGAGATATTCACCTTGCATGCAGCTGCTGACGTCACAGCGCATGCACAGTGATGTCCCGCTGGTCAAACCTTGCCAGAAAGACCTTGCCGGGAGTGACATCTTGTGGCACATTGCTGGAGCCGCGAACCCGGAAGGATCCCCTGAGGGAAAATGTCAGCTCCCTCTGCTGGGACCGGGCAGCCCTGTCAGATCTTCGTTCTGAGGTAAGTATTTCATAATGAGCTAGTATGCTGTGCATACTAGCTCATTATGCCTTTGCCTTACAATACAACCGCTTTAATGCATTCTATACATTAAGGTGAAAAATGTACTGCAGCAGCCCTCCAGAGCCCCCCATTACTTATCTGAGCCTGACCGTTCCAATCTATCATTGGATAGATTGATAGCAGCAGGAGCCATTGTCTCCCGCTGCTGTCAATCAATCCAATGACATGGGATATGGGGGCGGGGCCGAGTCCTGTTGTCTGTGTCAATGGACGCAGCAGCAGGATTCGGGAGCGTGCCTGCACGGGTACCCCCAGGGAGAGCAGCTCTCCAAGGGGGCACTCAAGAAGAGGAGGAGCCAGGAGCGCCACTGAGGGACCCCAGAAGAAGAGGATCATTGCCACTCTGTGCAAAACCAACTGCACAGAGGAGGTAAGTATGACATGTTTTTTTTTTTTTTAAAACAAACCTTTACATAACCTTTAAAGAGGAAGTAAACCCAGACGGAGTTTATTTCCTCTGTATTCCCCTGTAAACTAGAAGCATAATGGGCTACTATGCATCACATAGTAGCCCATTATGTGCCACTTACCTGCAAACGAAGCCTGCAACATCCAGCGCTGTCCCCTGTGCAGGCAGCGTCCATCTTCTGCCCCTCTTCCTTCCGGGAGTCACGTGATGTCACTCCCGAGCATGCGCGCGGGAGCCCCCAGTCACGGCACGATCACAGTGAAGAAACGGCATGGAGACCCTTTCTTCACTGCGCATGTGCCGAAATAACGTAGTCACAGTTAATACACTGCATATCTCCTGAACCGTGCAGGTTTGGGAGATATGCAGGGCACCTACAGGCAAGCCTTATTATAGGCTTACCAGTAGGTTAAAGTGGTTGTCACGAGTTGACAACCACTTTTAAGGAAACACAAGACTCTCTGAAGTTCAAGAACCATCCATACATCTCTTTATCTGCAGGCTGTGAGACTATAAGGCCTCATGCACACAGGACGTTTTTTGACTGTTTTACAGCAGCTGTTTTTAGCTGCAGACGGTTTTTTTTCTACAGTCAATAAACCCCCCATCATGTTATCCTATGTGTCCATGTTATCCTATGTGTCCATGTTATCCTATGTGTTCATGTTATCCTATGTGTCCATGTTATCCTATGTGCCCATGTTATCCTATGTGTCCATGTTGTCCTATGTGTCCATGTTGTCCTATGTGTCCATGTTCTCCTATGTGTCCATGTTCTCCTATGTGTTCATGTTATCCTATGTATTCATGTTATCCTATGTGTATATGTTATCCTATGTGTTCATGTTATCCTATGTGTTCATGTTATCCTATGTGTCCATGTTGTCCTATGTGTCCATGTTCTCCTATGTGCTCATGTTATCCTATGTGTTCATGTTATCCTATGTGTCCATGTTATCCTATGTGTTCATGTTGTCCTATGTATTCATGTTATCCTATGTGTTCATGTTATCCTATGTGCCCATGTTATCCTATGTGTCCATGTTATCCTATGTGTCCATGTTATCCTATGTGTCCATGTTGTCCTATGTGTCCATGTTGTCCTATGTGTCCATGTTCTCCTATGTGTCCATGTTCTCCTATGTGTTCATGTTATCCTATGTATTCATGTTATCCTATGTGTATATGTTATCCTATGTGTTCATGTTATCCTATGTGTTCATGTTATCCTATGTGTCCATGTTGTCCTATGTGTCCATGTTCTCCTATGTGCTCATGTTATCCTATGTGTTCATGTTATCCTATGTGTCCATGTTATCCTATGTGTTCATGTTATCCTATGTATTCATGTTATCCTATGTGTTCATGTTATCCTATGTGTCCATGTTATCCTATGTGTCCATGTTGTCCTATGTGTCCATGTTCTCCTATGTGTCCATGTTCTCCTATGTGTTCATGCACACATAGGCTCTTATCAACTGTTTTTAGCAGTGACGTTTTTGAGCTGTAAAAAAAACCCCCAAGACCAGAGGGTTCTGAGAGACGTTTTTCAGCTGTAAAAACGTTCAAATGCTCAAAAATGCTCAAAAACATTTTTGGACTTTTTAGATCAGTTGGAAAAAAAATTGCTGGCCCTTTAAAACTGCAAAAAAAGTGAAAAAAGAGCAAAAATGGCAGTAATTTAAAACTGGTAAAAGCTGAAAAAAATTACTGATAGGCTCCATTTACACTGGACGCTATCTGGACTCTCTGGGCGTCAGGCAGGAGATGCTGCTTAGAAAACATTCTTTTGCAGCGTTTTGTAAGCAGCATTTTGTAAGCAGCGTTTATTGGTGTCTGCGTTTTTGAGCGTTTTTTTTTTTTTTTTACTTCATTAGCTTCAATTGACTACAAAAAACGCCGGCGTTTATGAGTGTTAATCTGCGTTTATCTGCGTTTAGCATTTTTTGTGGTCAGAAGAACGACTGTTGAACGCCAATTCAGGGCGTTCTGATAACAGCCCAAAAACGCAACTGCTGTTAACCACTTCAGCCCCGGAAGGATTTCACACTTTAGGACCAGAGCCCTTTTTGCGATTCGGCGCTGCGTCGCTTTAACTGACAATTGCGCGGTCATGCGACGTTGTACCCAAACGAAATTTGCGTCCTTTTTTTCCCACAAATAGAGCTTTCTTTTGGTGGTATTTGATCATCGCTGCGTCATTTCTAATCGCAAAGAACAAAAGAAGAGCGACAATTTTGCAAAAAAAAACAAATTTCTTACTTTTTGCTAAAATACAAATTCAAAAAAAAAATATAAAAAACATTTTTTTTCACCGTTTTTGGCCGATTTATATTCTTCCTCATATTTGCTATAAAAAAAAATCGCAATCGGCGTTTATTGATTGGTTTGTGCAAAAGTGGCCGCGTTTACGGACGATGAGAATTCATTTTTGGGGTTTTGATTTTTTTTAAATTTTTTATTAGTAATGGCGGCGATCTGCGATTTTTAGCGGTACTGCGATATTGGGGCGGACATGTCGGACCATTTTGACACTTTTTTGGGACCATTGGCATTTATACAGCGATCAGCGCTATAAAAATGCACTGATTACTGTGTAAATGCCATTGGCAGTGAAGGGGTTAACCTGCAGGGGGCGCTCTAAGGGTTAACTGTGTTCCCTGGGCGTGTTCTAACTGTGGGGGGACTGCCCTAGCAGGGGAAGGGAAGTGATCACAGCTTCCGTGTAGAGGAAGGCTGTGATCACAGCCCTTCCCCCTCTCACAGAACGGAGGTCAGTGTTTACTTACACGGACCTCCGTTCTTTCACTCCGGGGGGGGCATCGCCAGTAGCCGGCGGCGATCGAGGCCGCCGCACCCGCTCCCTGGCCCTCCCCGAACCCAGTGAGCTCACGGGCGCGCCTCCGGCGGCGCGCACGCTCACAGTGCGCGATCTTGCAGCCGCCGTCAGATGGCGGCGATTTGCGATATCGCACCACTTTGTCGCCGTCAACCTGCGGTTGGCGGTTGGCAAGTGGTTAAACGACAATTAACGTCCATGTGTCCATGGACACATAGGATAACATAAAGGGGTGATTTTGGGCTGTTAAAAAAACGCCCAAACGAGCAAAAACGGTCATTTATCAGCTACAGTGTGCATGCAGCCCTAAGTTACTGACGTTTTTTGGACGTTTTTTTTTAAAGTCCTGTGCGCATGAAGCCTTAAGCAAGCAACATCCTGCTCTAAAGTTACGACTTACAGAAATGACAGCATTGTTGGTAACAAAGAGGACGCAGCCGGTATAAAAGGGAGTATGACTTCCATGTGCCTAGAGTAGCAGACCTTCTAACTACAACCCTGTGTATATATACCAGCCATGGGAGCCTAGGCTCCATCAAACAGAACCTAGCCTATGTTGTGTACACTATGCATTATTAACAGCCTAGCTGCAAGCCATTGTCTACAACCCACAAAGCCTTCGGGAACTAAAGGTTTCACATTTCTGATATACATTATCCTATTAAATCACAGCACCCCATCCGCCGCCAACCATTGTGGCACGCCGTCCAATATTTGGCCACCAACCACTGAGCCTTTTCATTTTTTTTTTATCGTGATCGGCTTTTTATGTTTCCCTTTCTGCTTTCATTGTCTCTGGCTGTGCATGATCACGATGTACATCTCCCCACTATTTTGTTGTCTCCATCCTGTGTTCCTATTCAGCTGTTGCTAAGCAACAAGATACCAATGTCTGTTCCCCCTCCTCCCCGATCTATAACCGCGGTCCCTGTTAATATGCAGGAAATCGTGCAATCTAAGTTGATAATGTGACTATTTTGAACCAACCAGAACCCGTCAGCGCCGTATTGCTGGCTGCATGAGATTTTTCTTATATCTGGCGGAGCTCGGGGAGAGGGGCTGCACATCAACTGATGCCTGTAAACTAGTCACATCGCAGCAAGCATGGTTGTCTTAACTACCCTGAGATCACCCTGCATCCAAGAAAATAATGGCAAGGAGCTTCCTCTGGACTGGAACGTGGAGGAAGATGAACAGGGCAACAAGTAATAATGCATTTTATTTCTTTTACACCATTTATTTGCAACAGTGCATTATAGATATTGAATGCTGAGTTGCATTATATACTATGCAAAAAAAATATATTTTTTTTCCTTCTGATGCAAGAGTTTTATTTTTGCAATTATCCATTTATTTGCATGTATTGCTTTTCTGCTTAATGCAGCAAATGTATATTAATATTGTATATTGCATATTAGAAATTGGACAAACCTGCATGCTCCTGGGGTACCAATTCTTCTCCATGGGGTGCATTGCTTTTTTTCTTTTTTTTGCAGCCCATGTCCTTAGCTTAAGGTGTATTGAAAGAAACCTCTCCTCAAAGAAATATGGAGACTTCCATTGCTGACCTCTGCGTCTGAAATTGCTAGCTACCTGGCTGTTATAAGGATGCCTTGGCTTCAGTAACTTCAGAGATTCGGGATAAAGAATTCTGACTTCTCTCTGACTTTCACTTGCTGCATGCTTGTATGGCTTAGAAGTAGTGAAGGCAGCCTGGACACTAGCCTTTGCAGAATGAAGCTGGACATGCACTGTACAATCTGATTGTACAATCTCCTTTAGATCTACTATCAGCTATGCAGTGCCAAGGCCTGCCTGATTGGATAAAAATGCAATCAATTGTTTGGGATTTTACATCGTTTTGGTAAAGCTGGCTACACACTATATGATTTTTATGCAATTTTCATGTACAATTTTCCTTTAGATTTACCAAAACCATATAATATGTGGTCAAGCCTAAACACTTTCCATTTGTATGCAATCAGGCAGGCTCTTGCACTACATAGTTGAAGGTAAAGGACATTGAACAACGAAAATACATTTGTTTTAGAGAAAATACATAGTTCAAGGTAAATCTAAAGGAAATTGAACAGCAAAAATTGTATAATATGTATCCTGCTTAAGTCAAAAGGAGATTAGACAATCAGATTATATAGTGGCCAACTTGGGGTCAGCCCCTTTCATACAGGTGTATTTAAGGGGAGTGTTTCCAGTTCTATGGAACCACGGACAGCGCCTGTTTTAACACTTCCAGGTAGGATCACAGTTAACAGTTTACAGAAACAGTTGCGCTAATTGAGTTAAAAAAAAAAAAAATAGCACACAATCCTGGAGCAGATGGGGAGCCGATACTGATATACTGATCTAGCAACCAATCGGGTACCAATGAAACAATACACCAGGTTGCGATAAATGACAAGGGGCATATTTACAAAGCAGTGCATGAGACTGTCACAAAACATTCACTGGCGGGCAATCAACTACTTTCATTTAAATCCCATGCAACAGGAAGATTCACCTGTAGTGAATGTTTGGCGAATGCCAGTTTCACTGCTTGATAAATATACCTCTTAAAGTTTAACTCCACATATCTCTGCTCAAAGGATACCTTCACCTGGAATCCTGTAAAGACAATTGGGGTTATTTACTAAAATTGGAGCATGCAAAGTGTGGTGCAATTCTGCATAGAAACCAATCAGCTTCCAGGTTTTTATTGTCAAAGGTTAATTGACCAAGCCAAAGTTAGAAGCTGATTGGGTACTATGCACAGCTGCACCAGATGCTGAATACATCTCCCCTCTCTGTGGTCCTTGGGGACCGGTTGCAGAACTGTTTAGAAATAAATCCTATTGCTGCATCTTCACATGTGTAGTGCCCTGCAGCCAGTTCTCCAATAGCTGCACAAAAAGCATAGAGTTACTGCTACATATGCTATATATACTAATTATATATATATATATATATATATTTGTATATAGTATATATACAGTATATGGCCAGCTGAGTACAATGTACATGGTGCTTACTCAAGTGAGACTACAAAGCTCTTGGCTTCTCTGTGCCACGTTAGCAGTTCTGTATAAGTACTGATTGTCACTATGATGGCTTGGCGGGATCCCAGATCATTTTCACCGAGAGACTCATGTTTTCACTCTCTGTGACTTGCTTTTGCATTGTTACTCATTTGTAAGCTGCTCCTTTTGTTCATTCAGGAAGACTAATTACTGCCAATAATAATAATTATAACAATACCGGCATAAAGATGTGAGACGTACAGTCATCGCTCCATATTAACTATGCTTGTAGTAGTGTTCTGGGTAACAATGGGTTATTGTATTAAGGACATATTAGGGTTCGCTGTCTGCCAAGTCTATCAGGAGTGTAAGACTGGCCATACATTATACAATTTTCTTATTCAATTTCCTTTAGATTTACCTTCAACTATGTAGTGCAAGGGCCTGCCTCATTGCATACAAATTGAAATTGTGATCTCATATTATATGGTTTTGGTAAATCTAAAGGAAAATTGTACCAGAAAATTGTATAATGTATGGCTAGCCTTACAGAGTGAAGTCTAAATATTGTTCCTTGTATGATATTATTTCATATCTTTATTTATATATATATATAGCAAAGTGTGCTGATTTTGAACCTGTCATAGTGGATACAATAGCAATATGCACATATGTATCTATATAAATATTCCCTTTTAGAGGCATCAGGAATCTGTATTGTTACTGAGGAACTACAAGTCCCAACATACCATGCTAGGTACTTCTGGCACAGAAGGGGAAATGTGATAGCAGGAAGGTGTGAGGTTGCTCTGCTCCCTTGCTGGGTTTGATATCAGAACAACAATGATATGTACATGTGTACTTTCAATGTGAGCTGCTTTAGATTTCTTGTAGCACAAAGCGGTGCCCTATATCACATGGAAATGCACGTGGCAATGTTACTAATGCTATGTGTAGACTCGTGGCAGAACAGATGCCCTGGAACACATTGCATGGTGTGTATAGAGCTGATGTTTAAACAATGCATATTTGAACTGACAGCTTAATGATAGATAGATAGATAGATAGATAGATAGATAGATAGATAGATAGATAGATATTATGCCATGTGTAGATTGAAAATAGAACAGGTGACCAAGAATACATTGCACGGTGAGTGCATATTTGAACTAACTGCTTACTAATACATATATAGACAGCAGAGACAGATAACTGGATATATAAATAGATAGTAACTAGTTAGATACATTGATAATGTAGTATGCTACAAGTTAGATGACCAGGAATAAATTGCACGGTATGCATGGAGCTAAAGCTCCCAGCAATGCACATTTGAACTAACTGCGTAATAATTCCTATAGGGATGGTAAATAGATAGATCGCATACATGGCTTGATTTATGAAAACAAGCTGTTTTGATTGACAATCATAAAGCCTTGTTGTCTCACTTAAATGCGTAACCTGTCTGCTTTCCCAATTTCTTTGCTCCCCTTTTCACAAATCAAACTAGTAGAGGGATATCTCATGCCAGGGACAGAAATCCGACCATTCCTATAGTGGTTGTCACTATGGATGGATATATTGTAATACCAGATTTCACCAGAAGATGGTGCTCCATGTGATATTTGTCCAGCGCACAGAGCTGGTAAAACCTAAAAGCGCTGAGCCTTCTTGGGAAATGGGATGTGCATTGTAGCTGGAGATGCTGTTTAAGGAAATGCTCCTTAGAAATGCTTAAACGTGCAACAGAAGTATGGAAAGAATGGGTATCCTATTCTTTGATATAGTATGCACCCAAGTTCTGCTAGAGCTATAGAACATTTTCTAAATTGCCCCCCCCCAAAAAAAAACAAGCACATTGGGACAGATTTACTAAAACTGGAGCTCTCAGAATCTGGTGCAGCTGTGCATGGTAGCCAATCGGCTTCTAACTTCAGCTTCTTCAATTAAGCTTTGACAAAAAAAATCTGGAAGCTGATTGGATTCTATGCAGAGCTGCACCAGATTTTGCACTCTCCAGTTTTAGTAAATTAACCCCATAGATCCAGCTTGGACCAATGTAATGGTATGTATGTGCCATACCTGGGGGATCCTCATGGAAGCTGGATATCTCTGAACTAGACACTACTACTTGGCAGGGGCCCCATTCAGAAAACGCTTTGCATTTTCTAAATTGATCCAAAGTATTCTCTGACTGGATAAGGTAGAGATCATGATGTCACCTCACTGCCTCTCCACCTCATCCAATCAGAGAATGCTTTGTATTCATTGAGGAAATGCAAAGTGTTCCTTGAATGGTTCCCATGCCGAGCGAGCAACCTTCACAACGAAGCAGGACAGCCACTCGGCACAGAAGCCAGTGGAGATCAAAGGAGTAGTGGTGCCTAGTACAGTGATTTCCAGATTCCGTGGGGATCCCACAGGTATGGCATATACTGTACATCCTTACATAGTTCAATGTAACTATGTAGAAAGTGCAATACCTAAACTTCAGCTCAAATTTTTATAAATCTGCCATTTATTAAACAGCAATTCTAGACAGCAAATGAAAGCTATCAGTGAGCTGTGAGTGCTGTACAGCAAACTCCGCAACTGTGCTGTAGTCAGAAATTTCATTTAAAGTTCTGATTTTGAGCTTCAGCCACTACTTTGCCAATAGTTAAATGGGGCCCAAAAACTGGTCTTGTTAAGGGCCCCTTCTGGTGACTCCACTAAATAGACGGAAAAGTGTGCTGGGGCCGCAACACATAAATGGTGAAATGGGAATGGCGATCTTCACTTCATATTGCACTGCAGTGCCCAATAAATAAATGCATTTGACTTTTTGTTGCATGTGCTCTAATGGCAGAACATGGCTAAGGCACGCTACTGAACGTAGAACACAGAGCTAAATGTGATATACAGACTGCCCCCACCCAAAACAAAATGAGTCAGAATACTCACTGATTAAGAATTTTTTTTCTAAGGTTTAGTAGTATTTGATAGGGGCAGATATATACAGGCCCGGGCCCAAAACTCTACACCACCAGACTTTTATATTCATGATAAGTCATGGCTGTACAGACACAGTTGCAATGTGCTATTAGTTAGCTTTTTTAGTTACTTTAGACCCATTTGCAGCATTAGGAGTGAGACTTCATGGCAGTGGTGGTACAGCCAAGAACTGTACCACCAATGTCAATCCATCAGCATTCACCTACAGGCTACAACTAAGGCTTATATATCCTGGAAGCCATTTTGGATTTTAAATTGTTAGCTTTCATGTCTAGGGTCCTTTCCTTACACTTCCATGCTACGTAGGTGCTGTATAGACAGATACATGGAATCTAATTTTGCGGTTACATAAAGTAGATTGTTAAAACTACATTCAAGGTTGACTGCACTAAGATGAGAAGGGAAGATCGGCTGTGGGCCAATAAAGCCAACAATGCAGGATACAATTTACATTATTTCAGCAAACATCATTTTCAGTGTCTTGGAGGAATACAGTATTGCACATTATGTTACCTTTGGGAGAAATCTGGCACATTGCAATGATCCTGATTGTGCTGTGCTGTACAGTGCTTTATAGATCTTGTCCACTAGATGGCGCAATGTCAGAACTTAATATCAAAAAGACTGTAAAGCAATCAGCGAGCACAGCAGGCCAGGAAACCATCCAGAGCACATAGGGGTGATTATTTCAAAACCTGTCAGGATGTCTTGGTAATCAAATATGTTCTTTTCCCCTCTTTTCTTTAAACTGAAAAAAAAAAACCTATCATCATTTTAGAGGATTTTTTTTTTCAAATTATGTTTAATTTAGGTTCCCTACTTTAATTTACAACTGATTAAAGATCAGTGTTGTAGAGCAGTGGTTCTCAACCCCAGTCCTTAAGTAACCCCAACGGGCCACGTTTTCAGGTTTTCCTTTACTTTGCACAGTTGCTTTAAATCAATATCAATGACATGGTATTGATAAGAGCTATTTTATCTAAGGGAAGTTCCCAAAACATGGCCTGGTTGGGGGTACTTGAGGACTGAGGTTTAGAACCACTGGTGTAGAGCACAGAAACCACCTCTGCTATTTGCACTCATACTGCTTTTGCTGAGTAATCAGATGTGGAAAATTCATGATGCCGGTGAGGTTTGTGAGCTAATTTTGCACTGTAAAGGTAATTATAGTCTAAGTTCACCTTGAAGGGATAAGAGAGCCTGGGCATGCAACTGTTCACTAAATAAAATATAATTTCCGCGTAAAAGGTTCGTTCACCTTTTCAGAAAAAATGAAAAGATGCACTAACACCCTACACTCTCCCTACCCTACAAGCTCCTGAAGAAGCGATTATTGGTGAAACATGTAGAGCAAGTTACCATCAGGCTTTGTTGCCCCATGCCTCTGCCTTGGGTCTGAATGCAGCTCAGGCATCTTCATTGCTTCAGTGTGGCCTTTCATTGGGTCTTGCATGACCTATACTTACCAACTCCTTAAATAATCCCAACGGGCCACGTTTTAAGGTTTTCCTTTACTTTGCACAGTTGCTTTAAATCAATATCAATGACATGGTATTGATAAGAGCTATTTTATCTAAGGGAAGTTCCCAAAACATGGCCTGGTTGGGGGTACTTGAGGACTGAGGTTTAGAACCACTGGTGTAGAGCACAGAAATCACCTCTGCTATTTGCACTCATACTGCTTTTGCTGAGTAATCAGATGTGGAAAATTCATGATGCAGGTGAGGTTTGTGAACTAATTTTGCACTGTAAAGGTAATTATAGTCTAAGTTCACCTTGAAGGGATAAGAGAGCCTGGGCATGCGACTGTTCACTAATTAAAATATAATTTCCGCGTAAAAGGTTGGTTCACCTTTTCAGAAAAAATGAAAAGATGCACTAACACCCTACACTCTCCCCACCCTACAAGCTCCTGAAGAAGCGATTATTGGCGAAACATGTAGAGCACGTTACCATCGGGCTTTGTTGCCCCATGCCTCTGCCTTGGGTCTGAATGCAGCTCAGGCATCTTCATTGCTTCAGTGTGGCCTTTCATTGGGTCTTGCATGACCTATACTTACCAACTACTACTCTGCCTGATGGTTTGATTTAATTTGAATTCATTTTTATTGTATGATTTCTATTAATGTTTTAAGATTTAACCTAATAAAATGTGTTCATTTTTATATATTGGTGCCTACAAAGTCAATGTTTTAATTTAAGCTATTGTTAGTTCACCTCTATGAAACCAGAGATCTTTGCTAAATTGTGCAATAATTTGGTATTATTACATATAAAGGTTGCTTTATTATGAGCTAAACAAGCCCCAAGTCCAGTTATTATGTGATGTAAAAGCTTCATAAAGAAAACATAAAAAGTGCTTTACTTCCCCTGACTGAGCTACTTGTGTCTCACATGCTCCCCCTCCGAGACACTGCAGCTCACAATGGGAGGATTTCAGCAACAGAGGCAGTGCTGTCAGTCCAGAAAGCAGTGGGAGGAACTAGGTGTGGCCAGGTGCTGATTGACAGATTACAGGCTTGTAAATCAGTAGTGACAATGCCAATAGCCATGTCCCTTCAACACCTTCTCATCTTACTGTAGCACAAGGAGGCAAAGCCTACGTGAAAGTGGCAACTCTGCTCTGAAATCAGGAGCAGTGCAGCATTGTTGCCACCCCATCACAGGAAACTGCATTAGGTGGACTTGCAGGATAAACATGTATTTGTGGGGCTTTGTAAGGGAACTAAGAGAAAACTGTGAGGTTGATTTACTAAAGGCGGATAGACGGTGCACCTTGCAGAGTGCTGTTGCTACAGAGAATTACCCAATCACCTGCAAGGAAAATAAAACAAAAAAGCTTTTTTTGCTTGCACATGATTGGATGATGGAAGTCAGCTGAACTTCTGCTCATACACTATATTACCAAAGTACTGGGACGCCTGCCTTTACTCGCACATAAACATTAATGGCATCCCAGTCTTAGTCCATAGGGTTTAATATTAATTTGGCCCACCCTTTGCAGCTATAACAGCTTCAACTCTTCTGGGAAGGCTGTCCACAAGGTTTAGGAGTGTCTATGGGAATGTTTGACCATTCTTCCAGAAGCGCATTTGTGAGGTCAAGCACTGATGTGGATGAGAAGGCCTGGCTCACAGTGTCCGCTCAAATTCATCCCAAAAGTGTTCTAGCTGGTTGAGGTCAGGACTCTGTGCAGGTCAATCAAGTTCCTCCACCCCAAACTCACTCATCCATGCCTTTATGGACCTTGCTTTGTGCACTGGGGTGCAATCATGTTGGAACAGGAAGGGGCCATCCCCAAACTGTTCCCACAAATTTGGGAACGTGAAATTGTCCAAAATGTCTTTATATGCGGACGCCTGAAGAGTTTCCTTCACTGGAATTAAGGGGTCAAGCCCAACCCCTGAAAAGCAACCTCACAACATAATCCCCCCTACACCAAATGACTGTGTACCAGTGCACAAACAAGGTCCATAAAGACATGGATGAGGAAGTTTGGGGTGGAGGAACTTGACAGGCCTGCACAGAGTCCTGACCTCAACCCGAAAGAACACCTTTGGGTTGAATTAGAGTGGAGACTGTGAGCCAGGCCTTCTCGTTCACATCAGTGCCTGACCTCATAAATGTGCTTCTGGAAGGATGGTCAAAAATTCCCATAGACACTCCTAAACCTTGTGGACAGCCTTCCCAGAAGAGTTGAAGCTGTTATAGCGGCAAAGGGTGGGCCAGCCTAATATTGAACCCTACAAACTAAGACTGGGATGCATAACTCCCAGCTTTCTGAGAAGGGAATGAGGGACACCTTTTAGCAAAAGTATGTATCCATAGGACACACCCCCTGCCACACCCCCCTTGAAGGAGAATTATATAAAAAAAAAGATTAGTTAAACCCACAAGTGCTTTTTTTTTTTACCACTACTATTCCTTTATACTGCCTTTTGACATTTACAAATGCAATTTAGAAACTGAATGAAATGTTTAGCACCGGGAAACACTTTTGAAAGATAAAAAATGCACTTTGAATACACCGATATACAGGGTGGGCCATTTATATGGATACACCTTAATAAAATGGGAATGGTTGGTGATATTAACTTCCTGTTTGTGGCACATTAGTATATGTGAGGGGGGAAACTTTTCAAGATGGGTGGTGACCATGGCGGCCATTTTGAAGTCAGCCATTTTGAATCCAACTTTTGTTTTTTCAATAGGAAGAGGGTCATGTGACACATCAAACTTATTGGGAATTTCACAAGAAAAACAATGGTGGTTGGTTTTAACATAACTTTATTCTTTCATGAGTTATTTACAAGTTTCTGACCACTTATAAAATGTGTTCAATGTGCTGCCCATTGTGTTGGATTGTCAATGCAACCCTCTTCTCCCACTCTTCACACACTGATAGCAACACCGCAGGAGAAATGCTAGCACAGGCTTCTAGTATCCGTAGTTTCAGGTGCTGCACATCTCGTATCTTCACAGCATAGACAATTGCCTTCAGATGACCCCAAAGATAAAAGTCTAAGGGGGTCAGATCGGGAGACCTTGGGGGCCATTCAACTGGATTGGTCGTCGTGGGCCAGTTGAATGGCCCCCAAGGTCTCCCGATCTGAGCCCCTTAGACTTTTATCTTTGGGGTCATCTGAAGGCAATTGTCTATGCTGTGAAGATACGAGATGTGCAGCACCTGAAACTACGGATACTGGAAGCCTGTGCTAGCATTTCTCCTGCGGTGTTGCTATCAGTGTGTGAAGAGTGGGAGAAGAGGGTTGCATTGACAATCCAACACAATGGGCAGCACATTGAACACATTTTATAAGTGGTCAGAAACTTGTAAATAACTCATGAAATAATAAAGTTACGTTAAAACCAAGCACACCATTGTTTTTCTTGTGAAATTCCCAATAAGATTGATGTGTCACATGACCCTCTTCCTATTGAAAAAACAAAAGTTGGATTCAAAATGGCCGACTTCAAAATGGCCACCATGGTCACCACCAATCTTGAAAAGTTTCCCCCCTCACATATACTAATGTGCCACAAACAGGAAGTTAATATCACCAACCATTCCCATTTTATTAAGCCGTATCCATATAAATGGCCCACCCTGTAGATCAGACCAAAATGAGGAACAAATGAGGAGAAAAGAGGGATTGTTCCAAGTCAGGGACGGTCCCTCGAAATCAGGGATAGTTGGGAACTATGCTGGGATGTCATTAAAGTTCATGTGTGTGTTGTAAAGGCAGGTGTCCCAATACTTTTGGTAATATACTGTATACTAAGCTCTGGAGCCTCTGCAGACAGTCTATTTGCCTTTAGTAAATCAACCTGCAGATATATGTATAAAAAATGCAGCATTTTTTTTTCTTTTTAATGGGAGGCCACGGTTGTACTTTAAACATGCATGAAATCCAAGAATTTAAATTTGCAAGATTCTGATTGCTGTGGATGGCAAACTATACCCTAGCATTTTCATCTTGGGTTTAAAAATGGCTAATCTGGATTAGGACAACATGTCCCAGAGCCCAGTCTACCACCACACTGGTAATTGAACATCTGGGGGACTTTAAAGGGCCATTATCTCTAACAAATCATTCCTTTTCCTCCGGGATTCCCTCCATCTCCACTGGTGGCACAGCAATGGCACTTTTCTTTTGTATCCCTGGTATGTCAGGTCACAAAGTCCCAATGTAATGACAATGGCAGTGTAATTCCGCCTTGTGCAGGGTAAGACTGTAATTTTGCAAAGCACGTCTTGTAATACTAGCTTGCATTTTTTTTTTCAAATGGCATTTCAGAGCCCAGCCTGAGCTCAGTTCTGTATTATTCATCTGCTGTAAATAAGTAAGAAATCATTACATGCTGAGGAGCGGAGCATAAACAGAATCCCTTTGTGCCCTCGCCATTGTGTGCGCTCCAGTCTTTTCTTCATCGAACAGCAATATTTTTTTCTTTTTTTCTTCAATTCCAAAAAGGAAACAGTGTTCTAAGCAACAACAGAAGCTTGCCTGCGGCTGTTCTCCTTGCATTAACAAAAATAACAGCTTTAGTTTGTACGCTTGGTAGAACACAAAAAGCAATCATGAAGACAAAGAGATATACTGCACAAGGCAGTTGTAGTGCAAGTTTTGTCCCACTAGGTGGCAGTGTGGCTAAAGCAAGTTGCTTACTGGGTTGCTGTTCAAAGCTGGATATTGCAGCAGCAAAGTGAGTTGAAATGGGCTGAAATAAATAAGAGAAAAACAAAGAATAATTACTTGTATTTTTAAATGCTGCTAGCGTTAGACATGTGCTGACAGGGAACATGTTGACTTAACATGAAGATTTAAGAACTTAAGTGAGCAGAAGGATGAGCCTATGAGTCTTCTGCTGCCTCTTTACTGGCCAATAAATACATTAGAATATAATTTGATCTGGTGATATGTGTTGCAAAGGAGGATGAAGATCTTGTGATGTCTGCAATGGGTGCTGGGTTCACAAATCTTCCTGAACAAAATTTTTATTTTTTTTGTAGGTAAAACTGTTTCCCCTTTCTGTATTTGAAGTGTAAATGAGAAAATTGAGTACTGTCCGTGATACTTTTTTTATTTGCACTCACAAAACATTTTTCAGAACAAGGTTTCGGGGTATCTCCCCTTCTTCAAGGTCCAAGCAGTACTGAATAAAAACAGTTTTAGCCAAATTTTATCCAGGGTTTGGCTTTAGGACTCATCTGCATCATCCTCTTAGGCGGCTTGTAAATAGAGGAATGTAAGGAAGAGCACAGGTCCCTGACACATTTCTTCCCTTCCAGAATAACAACCCACCCACTACATCATCTTGTGCCCTCTTCATGCCAGCGGCCTCCTAATGACATTCCGGGTTATTAAACCTTTATATCCCAAAGGAAGGAATGTCCACACAGACGTAGGATTGCTGCACTTTACTGATGGTAGTTGAAAGTTGGCAAATATAGTCACATCACATCGACATACTATCAGGGGTCACCTGACATTACATTGTCTGTCTCATATAGTGGACAATCTGCAGCAGTTATATGTGAAAGCATCCAGCAGCACATATAGCAATTCATCTTTCCTAGCTAAGCCTCTCTCCACCAAGAGACATTTGTGCTCACTCAGAGGTTCTGGCTCACCTTAGGCTGTCTGTGTCCACTCACTGTTCTTGCAGATAATCCCTCTGAGACAGGATCACTGCAGATACCTTTAGCTGGGTAAACCTCTCCCAGGTCCTCCAGGGGGATAGCTTTACTCCGGGAATGCCTGGCCTGGCCTAAAAGGCCTTTTGCAACCTGTCCTAGCCTCCACCACCATAAGTATCAGGAAGTCTACAGCTGGCTCTTCTGGGTGCAGGTCTACCTTCTCTCCATGTCCTCTACTTTCTAACTACATCTGCCCAATGGTGGTGGTCTCTGGCTGTCATACTCCAATTGCACTATGGCTCCTCCCAGCCTGTCTTATATGTGGGCACTAACTCACCCATTCCATCACTACAGGGGGGTTCTAGACAGGGGCGTTTCTAGGTCTACAAAAGATCTGGGGCTAGAGCCTATAGCAGCAAAGTAAAGTCATACGCTTGAGTGGGCATACACATGTATATAATATACATGTGTGTATATATATATATATATATATATATATATATATATATATATATATATATATTGTTACATACCTGAGTGTGGATTCCCCATACATCAGGGTCCCCAGACATACTTGCTAATTGCCGAACTGCACCCACCCGGTAAGAGACTCGGGGCTATGGGCCCCAGACTCAGGGCTATAGCCCCAATAGCCACCCCCTAGCAACGCCCCTGGTTCTAGATAAATGGGACCTAGCACCTGATCACACCATTCCCTGCAACCACACTCTCTCCTAAGACAGAACCACCTATTGGCAGACTACCTAACTGCATCTGCTTACAATCAGCGTTTGGCAGTGTTGACCAATGCAGCCCGAATGCAAAGACAAGGAATTTTGCCTTATGCTCTAGTGTTTCAATGTGCTACATTGATGTTTCCTGAAAAAAAGTAAGATTGGCTGCATTTTCTGCAGCATGTTGCAATGAGCTACAATACATAGCAACAGGCTACAATGCATAACATTTAATTAAATATTACTTATGACATGTAAAAAAAAGGTAAAAATATTAAACAGTGCAACAGTGTTCTTACAACGCATGGCACTGCCCCTACACAACACATACTAGTAGGTGGGTATAGGGAGCATAACAGGTGTGTGATAGTGTTAATAGGCCCTTAAAGTGCATGTGTGACTTCTGTAAAACACAGCAATTAGCGTAATTTGGGATGTAGTATTATTTGCATATTAGAGCAGGATTTTGGGTTTCTGGGGTACTTTAGATAACTAGATGTTTTTGAAGACCCCTCTAGATGCTTGAACTTCATAAATAAGCTGTTTATACTTGATTGTCTATTACTTAAAGGCCAATAAACTTTAGTTGGCTTCCATATTATCAACCATACTACAAGTACAGATAAAAGGTTCTAGGTGATTACTGGAACTGAACATAATGAACACATTCTTATTTCCCATCTTAGTCCTGGATAAAATAATGTTTTTACTTCTTTCTTACTTTTAGTTATGATGACCTTGTGCCTTTAGAAGCAGACAGTTGATCCCTGATTACTTTTTATGCACCTCTGGAAGCTGTGCCTAAAAAGACAGCCAGTCAGTATTGGCTGTAGTTTATAAAATTCCCCATTACTGATTTACCTTGCCTTGTTCCTCATTGTGTATCTGTATAGAGGAGGTCATCTTGGTAGAGGAGTAGGACTTTACCTTTCCATGTCAGAGCTGCTCCCCACCGATAACTGGTGGGTTAGTTAATAATGATAAAGAAGCATCAGAAGAGGCAATGGAAGCACTGATTAACAGAATTAATTAGTTAGGAGCAGGGCGATCCTTGCACTACAGTTCTTCAGGTACAGCTTCCTCTCCAGCAAGGAGAACAGTGAGCATCACAGTAGCGACATCACCAAATCTCACTGCAGATTTGTGAGACATCAGTGCCTTAGATCGGTGGTAGGCAACCTTGGCCCTCCAGCTGTGGTGAAACTACAAATCCCATCATGCCTCTGCCTCTAGGAGTCACGCCTGTGATTGCCAGGGTCTTGCAATGTCTCATGGGACTTGCAGTTTCACCACAGCTGGAGTGCCAAGGTTGCCTACCCCTGCCTTAGATGATCGAACACTGCAGATATACAGCTATGAGATTCAAGACAAAAGACTGGCTAGGCATATTATTATATTTCATGAAGTATCCAAGACACATTGTACGGTTTCAGGGTGCTGCTTAGTGACAATTACTTATTCTAGATGTTCTCAATAAGATCACAAATCTAGATTTCCTTCAGGTCAGGTGTACATTAAAAAGTGAGATCATTTGGCTCCTTCCAGCAAAATTGGTTGAATTACTGTATATGTCACTAAAACTGAACAAGAGAAATCTATTGATCCCTCATTCTTGCTAAACATTTTGGATGGAGAAAGCTCCCCTGTTGGCTAATGCATTTTAACAGTCTGCATTGGACGCAACCACTATTGGGCCAATTATTTTCCAGCCTTTCAGGTTTAAGGATTTTGGGTGGGAGGGTGCTAACTGGGCCACCCATGCCTCACATTTCTCCAGATTCATCAAGAACTGGTCAATTTTTTTTCAGTGTATGGCCTACATTCCATAAATGAACATCGATGTATCATTGCTTTTGTTGAACATTCCCTATAACTGTAATTCTACCCTTTAAAATAAACAGAAGTGCAAACATAAGTCTATTATTTTTCTAAGAAAACTCATGAATTTCTAGTAAAGCAATACACCCGATAGGCCATCAACACAAAAAAAAAATCAACCTGTGAGACTGGATTTTTTTTGTACATTTCCCGCTTACGAATGATTACACATCACTGGAAAAATATTCCCTGCTGCTTTGACCCATTGCAATCAACTGACAAAGAATGTCTATTTCACATGTCCCTCCTCTCATGGATAGCTCAGGATCGGTGGAATGGATATGGCATTCTCATGAACTTCAACCCTCATTGTGCTTGGAAGATGGGTCTAATTTAACAGGAAGACCTGTGGATATAACATAATAAACATACGGCTCTTCTACACCCCTGCTGGAAATTCACTTACAGTTTGCCGTCTTTGCAGAACTCCCTTCCTTGCAACAGCTGGTAACAGTTCAGTAATGATCCCGGCCAATGGGAAGAGAATCGAATTACACCCATTTAGCACAGGTCATTATGCTATGCTTCCTGAAATTAGCTTATAGGTGTAATTAAGATTTGTCCTGCTTCCACTTTTAGAAACTGACAAATAAACTTCAATTAAGAACTCATCCAGACTCATTAGTCGATTTCTCATAGATGGGTAATTAAAGTGATTATAAAGTTTCACATTTTATTTTTAAACAAACATGTTATACGTACCTGTTCTGTGCAATGGTTTTGCGCAGAGCAGCCCAGAACATTCTTCTCTTGGGTTCCTCGCCAGCACTCCTGGCAGCTCTTGTTCACAGTGTACCCCTATAGAAAGCCGCTTCCTATGAGTGCTCCCCAGCTGCATTTCCTGTGTCCATAGACACAAACAGCACAGTTCAACTCAGCCCTGCCACGCTCTCTGCTCACAGAAGTTGATTGACAGCAGCAGGAGCCAATGGCTCCCCCTGCTGCCTATGTGAACAGAGAGAGAAGAGAGAGACACTCAGATGGGCACAGCACTGGATCGAGGAAGAATAAGGGGGTTGAGGGGTGATACAAATAGAGGGACACTTTAAGAAGCAGTCTTTGACATACAGTACTATAATATTATATTAACCTGTAACAATGAGGTCCCTTTTTAAGATCATAAAAGTTATAAGTGATGCTTACAGATTACATATCAGACTCCACCTCTACAACCAACAGGGTGTCCCTAACTGCAGGTAGCCACTGATTGAGGGGTCACTGATGTTCACATACACCTGTCATCCTAGCTGCAAGTATCTGTTAATTCTTGCCGTTGGAATCTGGTGTATGCGCATAATTCCCATGGGTTGAAAACCCAACATCTTTATCACTCCCTCAATAATATTTGGCATATAGATGTAGCTATATATGAATGCATATACGAATTAATATCATTACAATGTAAACCACGCAATCATGAAGAAATTGGTATAAATCAGGCTGTATTAAATTGCGAACCATGGTCTGCACCATGGTCTGGACAATCCAGACTGCCAATCCCCAGTGCAGGATGCCCACCTCTATAGCAGCCATTGATTGCTAGGACCACCAGCATTCTAACACCAAGAACATCATGTGCGTTCCCTGCCCCCCGGAGCCTGCTCCCACCCGCTGCCTGCCTGGTCTAAACATGACATTGCTAAGGTACTTGGGGGGTACCTTATGGGTACACCTGATGTATGGGATTATTCTTATTGGGTCACCGGAGGTATGAAGGTACTCTACTTGGGGAACCTGATGTGAGTGGGTACTTTGATGGAGTCAACTGATGTATGGGGAGTACTTGAAGTAAGGGGGAAGTTTGATGGGGGCACATGATGACATGATGTAAGGGGGTATATTACTTGGGGCACCTAATGTATAAGGGTACTCTGATGGGGGCACCTGATGTAAGGGAGTATCCTGCTGGGGGGCACCTGATGTATGGGGGTACTTTGCTGGGGACACTTGATGTATAGGAGTAATCTGATGGGGGCACCTGATGTAAGATGGTGTTTTGAGGGGGCATCTGATGTAGGGGAGTACCCTGATGGCACAAACATGAGATTCGGACATCTGCTGGACAGAAATTTTACTAACCGAATCTCCTTGAATTTTAATTCAATACCCCTGGTAAAACAAGTAGTAGTAAGTCCCATACAACTGGACTTGTTATGTAATACCGAAGGCATCTGAAAACTAATCCAAATAGCATCTTCATCTCAAATGAGTATTGGGAACATATCTCAACCATGAGTGCTATAAATGTTGTGGTACGTTTCTGATCCATTAGAACTAAGGAAACAACTTAAGTGAGCAGCAAAACATTTTCAGCATTACACGACAAGTTGAGTTGAATTTTACTACTACTAGTGACACCAGACCTGGATAAATGGGAACCTTCTAAGACATTCTAACTTTTAGAAATTATGGGTTAAAAAATGCTACATTAACAATGCAAAATCACACTTGCACATTATCCTTTCTCATCCCATTTTACAAATGACTGTTTATGTTCTGTCGCTGCCGATTCATTGGCCAGATCCCTGTTAATACCGAGTGGTGATACAACAGGATTACATATGTGTGAAACACACTCTTAGCTGGGTGTGTATGTTCATGTATAATCCCTTGTGCTGAGAGATGCTTCTTACTTTCTGGAATGTGGCCATTAGTTGCTGTGCGATAATTGGGGTTTAAAGACCCCTTTCAGAACCTCATTTATAGTAGTAATGCTGGTCGTTTGACCGTCAATGCAATCAAATTCCCTTAGAACCACCGCTTGTACTCTATGATTATAGTCTGATGTGCATGAGCAGGATAAGCTATACAAGTCCTGATGTAATTACATAATTTTATGTTGGAAAAGCAACAGTGGATATATGAACTGTTGAGTGATAGATTTTACAGTTGACAATATAGCCTGGGGGACTATTAGCCTTCACTTAAATGGGATGTCCATTTTTTCTTCTGATACACATCTTCAAATTGGTGATTGCAATTCCCTCTTCAAAATCTCCAACAACATCCCACTCTTGTTTACTTTAACCTTCACTCCAGATATTAAAAAAAGAGAAATGACTGCAATTATGATTATTTTTTTTAAAAATGTCAGCGTAAATATCTGAATTTGACTTGGTGCCAGCCTCTTGTAAACCTTTGTACGATTAAGCTAAGACTGAGAGAGAGAAGGGCAGAACTATGGGTAAATCCATATATATACTTCAATGGTGTTTATAGAGGTTTTCCTGAAGTTCAGTCTCTTTCGAGCATGCTCATGAAGCCTCATTATGTTTAAAAAGCTGCAATATTTGGTTTCACCAGCAAGTGAAGTCTAGAGCAGCCATTCACATCCAAGATTCCATGGTGCCCTTGGGTTCCTCAGAAGGCTGCTAGGGATTCCTTGAACTATGGATGCTTGACCTCAATTCAGATAGCGCCTGTATAGTTTGGAGCCAATACCTCTTGACAGAGCCATTGACATGACACTAATGATCCTATTATTGGTCCGTATGGGTGACATTCTGACCAATGTAAGGGCCATTTGTCTTACTGATCTAATATTACCTGATTTTTAGCAGGGGTTCCCTGAGACCATAAATTGAATTTAAGGGCACCTCTAGGGTGAAAAGGTTGAGATTGGCTTTGGGCTCAAGATAACCTTTGGTTTTACAGAAGGGGAGACCAACAGGCAACAGACCTATTAAATACTAATGCTCATTGGCTTACATAAACATATGGCCACCTACATCCAGGTGTCACAACCACCAGTGGGCACTGCACACTCCTTGAGAAGATCTGAATTAAATGGCTTTGCACATACAGACAGCGCCTATAGAGAATTGCAGTTCTGAAGCTGCAGGTGAACTTCTGCATCCCCCATCAGTGTTATACTGTAACAATTCTGTACTACAGAGGCACTAAAGTTTGAAAAGAGACCATTTCTAAATAAGCTCGGCCACTCAGTGAGAATGATTTGCAGGTCAATAATAATGTGCTCAAAGAATCAACAGCAATCTACAGCTAATTAGAGCGGCAAATGCTTATCGACTGCTCATGCATCACCAGAAAAGTCGTGTCAGATCAGTTTCACCAGTGGAACAGGAGGAGATTGGGGGAATGGGGACTGACCCCATGGGATGTGGCATGGCTGCACCTTTGGTTTCTTGTTTAATTTAGAAAGAGAGATTTTTCAGGTTCTGTTGCTGTGTAGGCTAATTTGGTCTGCTCTGGGCTTATTCTTCCTTAACAATTTATTTCTAGAATAAACTTTAGAAAGTTTTTTTTTGTTTATTTTTGATATCTGTTTCTCATTGGGGAGAATTCCTTTCTCTTCATTTTTGCAAATACAAAACAGGATAAAGGCAATCATTTCTTCAAAGTGAGGAGAAATCTAGTCTTAGGCAGTTGTCAAGGGAAAATGTATCCCAGTGGAAGGTGACCTCTCTAGAACCTGTTAATCTGTTGAAAACGTTAAAATTTTAGATTTCCTATCATTTCCTGACCCAGTGATATTGGTCATAATAGGATGAGCTAGGGTTGCCACCTCATCCCTTTAAGACCAAACACATTGTAATTACACAGGTTCTGTGGCTGATTAAGGTGGTAATTAAACTCACTTGGTGCCTTATCTTCATTAAATGAGCCTCAGAACCTGTATAATTCATGTGTGTTTGGGTTTGAAAGGATGAGGTAGCAACCATAGGATGAGCTTGGGTTTAGTTGGAACTCGGGAGATAGGTGTCAGTGCTGGGTCAATCAGCTGAGGGCAGGGGATTTCCCGCCCCAAAGCCACATGTTTGACAAAGGGGCTAGGATACTTGTGACATCATTGACTTAATATGGCCACATGGCCATGGCCTGCAGCTGATTGGACCGGCACTGACACCTACCTTCCAGATTTTGGACAGACATGGGTTTGGGTTTGAACCCAAGCCAAACCCGACCTTACTTATGGTCATAAATAGAATGGGTGACTTAACAGTGGGCACTTGCACAACAAAAACCTGACACAGGGTTCTGGACCTTCCTCGTGTAATCCGAATCTTTTGGGCTACAGATACATTTTAAATATGTTAAACATTTAGCACATAACCACACTAGGTGGTTTGTATTATGCCCAAGCACATTTGATCGCCAAAGTTTAGTTTGATCGCTCAGTATCAGGTTCAGTGAAGAGTTGGGCTGAGGCACAGTTTAGTTAGGCTGGAGCACAGTGCACAGTTGTGTGAGACAGGGGTGATCAAGTAAATGTGCTTATTCCTGGCCCAATATGAACAATTGTGTCTAATGTGAGTAAATCTGATTGTACAATCTCTACACAATCTCTATTAGATTTACTAACAGCTGTGCAGTATGAGGGTCCATCTATATGCATTTAAGTAGGCCATTCGTTGACATAGATGTTGTAAGCATAAAGGATAATAGTACAGCCAGATTGTAAGGTGCGAAGTCATCTTTTGAGCCTGTTCTTCCAATCAACATTTTGACTGCAACAGCTAATGTTTTTGGAGTGAAGAAAGTGCCTCCCATTTCCTGACCTGTGCCCTTTATGTTGACTGGTTGAGTGCGAGGGAGCAAACCTTAGATATGCATGCTCAGCAATCTCCTTTCCACCTTCTTTCCTCCCCACACAGCTCCCTGCCCTCCCTCCCTAGTTTGACTTTGTGACATCTGTTATTGTGGGGGATGCTCATGGAGCTTAAAAGTAGATGGACTTAGTCCTGTTTACCATGGGTAACTTTTTGTTATCAGTAGTTTGACCTGTGCTAAGCCTTAATGGTCAAGTATTCATTTTTGTTAAGCTTTGGTCATCCCTAACTATAGCCTTTTCAATCAAACCTTGACGTTGTCTCTTTTATTTATCTTTTTATGTATTATTTATTTATGTCAGCATTGTAGTTTTTGTCACTTTATGACTGCCATGTTCCATCCAAAGGTCTGCTGGCATAATTGAGGACCCTGCAGATTTGACACAGTAGGGGAATAAGAACAATGGGAACTAATAGTAAGCAATAGCTGATCTTCCTCCCTGAATAAAGCCTAGTATACACAATGAGACTATTGGACAAATGATCGTCCATTTTTTGGGGGGGTTTATTTTTCTGTATGCTAGTCTCCAGATCAAAAATTTAAGAGGCTAAAAAAAAAAAAATTCTCGTACAATAGAATAAAAATTCAGAAGTGATGTAATGTATTGTTTTGTATTTGTATTGTATTTTCAGATGAAAACTGTACTGATTAAACCACTTTAGCCCCAGAAGGATTAACCGCCTTCCTGACCAGAGCACTTTTTGCGATTCGGCACTGCAACACTTTAACTGACAATTGCGCGGTCGTGCGATGTTGTATTCAAACAAAATTGACGTCCTTTTTTTCCCACAAAGAGAGCTTTCTTTTGGTGGTATTTGATCCCCTTTGCGATTTTTATTTTTTGCGCTATAAACAAAAAAAAATCTATGATATCCAAAAAAAAATAATTTCTTCCTCAGTTTAGGCTCGATATATATTCTTCTACGTATTTTTGGTAAAAAAAAACGCAATATGCATATATTAATTGGGTTGCGCAAAAGTTATTGCGTCTACAAACTATGGGAATAGATTTATGCCATTTTTATTATTATTATTTTTTTTACTAGCTATGGCGGCGATCTGCGATTTTTATTGGGACTGCGATATTGCGGCGGACAGTTTGGACACTTTTGACACTTTTTTGGGACCATTGACATTTATACAGCGATCAGTGCTAAAAATAGCCACTGATTACTGTAAAAATGTCACTGGCAGGGAAGGGGTTAAAGTGTGTTCCCTCAGCGTGTTCTAACTGTGTGGAGGCTGGGCTGGCAGAGGCATGACAGATCTACTTGTTCCCGATCACTGGGAATAGTAGATCTGTTATATGTCCCCTAACAGAACGGAGATCCGCCATGTTTATATTGGCAGATCTCCGTTCTGCCTCTGTAACAGGCAATCACGGGTCGCTGGCAGACATCGAGTCTGCCTGACCCGTGGGCATGTTCGTGCAGTGATGCAACTGTTCGTGCAACTGTGGCTGCGCGAGCCGCCACACAGCTACCGCGATTTGCGCAGCAGTGCCAACCTGCCACCATATTATGACGGCGGCCGGTCAGCAACTGTTTAAATGAAAATCGTATGATCTGGTATCATATGAGAAAAATTTTCATGTTTGTCACTTTGGAAAATTTCTAATTAAAGCTATTTTAGCTAGATTATCGCATGATCGATTCGAAAGCGGTATTTTTTGTACAATTTTCTGATCGTGTGTACAGACCTTAAAGTGATACTAAAGTCTCAATTTTTTAAATTTAAAAATAAGAAACATGTCATAGTTACCTGCTCTGTGCAGTGGTTTTGCACAGAGCAGCCTGAATCCTCCTCTTCTCAGGTCCCTTGCCAGTGCTTCCGGCCCCTCCCTCCTGCTAAGTGCCCCCCACAGCAAGCAGCTTGCTATGGGGGCACCCGAGCCACACTGCTGCTCTGTGTGTATATTCAGACACAGAGCTGTGGTTCGACCCCGTCCCCTCTCTCTCCTCATTGGCTCACTAACTTTGATTGACATCAGTGGAGGCCAATGGCACGCGCTGCTGTGTCAGCCAATGAGGAGAGAGAGCCACGGGCAGCCAAGAACCTTCTGCAACATCGCTGGATCGAGATGTGCTCAGGTAAGTAATGGGGGGGGGGGCTGAGGGGGGCTGCTGCACACAGAAGGTTTTCTGTCTTAATTCGTAGATCGCATTAACATAACAAACCTTTTGACTTTACAACCACTTTGAGGCTTGGGAAGCAAGGTTACTTACAACCCTTACTGAAGGCTAGTGTCAGAAATACAGTAGTTATTTAAATGGAGACACTGCTTTTACATGACTAAGTGTCTTTTAACAAAAATTGTTCCATTGCCTGTCCATTCCAGGAATTTACTATTAATAATTTAAGATCACTTTACTGTAGAAAAATAAATATGTAAACTGAAGTGTTTTAAGTTAAAATGTATACAGGTATAGTCTAGATTCAGCATTGGGCCATGGCGCATCAATCAAAAATTTAGCTACAGCAACTTGCATCTTGTGAAAGCCCTAAAATTATGTAGGGCTTGATCAACCAGTAGCTAAGCTGGGCGCTGGGAGAGTTACAGGGGTGCATGTATCCAAAAAATGCCTATCTTCTGCATATGTTGTTCTGCCTGGGATACTAGGCATTTGGTCATTTAATCTTTGAGGAACACAAGAATACAGATAGGCTGGTCCTCTTGTTCTTCAGAAGATTATTCAACTAAATGCCCAGGCTTTTTATGTGTGTGCCAAAAGTAGAGTTTGGCTTTTCCCCTCTCACCTCCCAAGTCCTCCTATTGGTCAGTGTCACATAAAACAACCACAACAGAGCCTTGGGAGGTAAAGCAGGTCCAAACCAAACTCAACTTTACATAATTATATCTCTGGCCAAGATATTTTTTCACTCAAGGTACCCTCTGCCTATGAACTTCTTTCAACCATTGCCACCACCCAGGGCCGTAGAAAAGGGGGTACCATCAGTCCTCCTGTACGGAGCCTGGTACAGCAGGGGGGCCAAGGCAGCAGGGTGAATCGGATGTAGGTAGGGAGGATGATTGGTTTGAGGGCAATTACTGGAACCATCCCCTGTATGGCTCTCTCTGCAGCAGCTGAAAGCAGGCTTCTTCTCCTCTCCCTTCTGTTGGCTTTCAGCTGCTGCAGATAGTTGGCTTTCAGCTGTGCACCATACGTTTGCCTCTGCTGTCCAGGCCCCCCCCCCCCTGTGTGTCCCCCCTACCCCTGTAGCACTGCTGGCTTCCCTCCTCTTCTTCCCACTGGCAGCTGCAAGCACACAATAGCTCTCTTCAAGATTGAGAGTGGGGGAAGAGTTAGGTAAATATGTCATATTTACCAGTGCTGTCCTTTCCAGAATTAACACAATGAGTGATCAGTACCGATCACTCACTGTGTTCATTCATAACTGAAGCATTGGCTACATGGGGCCCCATGTCAGATTGTCTGTATGGGGCCCTGTGTCAGGTTGTCTCTATGGGGTGGGGCCCTGTGTCAGGTTGTCTGTATGGTGCCCCGTGGTTTCTAACAGCTGCCCTGCCACTACCCCATAACACCAGGAGACAGAGGGGGTTTTCCTGATTATGTGACCACTGTGATTTGACTACATGATTGGAATTTATTTTATTACATATATTTATTTAGTGCTGACGACTTTATGTAATGTTTTACACATAATGCATATTCACATGTGTCCCTATCCTCAAGGAGCTTAAAATCCAAGGTGCTTACCTCACATGAATACATACACATACTAATTTAGACAGGAGCCAATTAACCCACCCATGTGTCCTTAGAGTGTGGGAGAAAACCGGAGTACCCAGAGGAAACTAACGCAAGCACAGAGAGGACATGCCATCTCTATGCAGGTAGTGTTATGGTTGGGGCTCAAACTGTTGGGCTTAGTGCTGCAAGGCAGGAGTACTAACCACTAAGCCCATGGAGCTGACTGGGAGCTATCTGTGCCAGCTCATTCACTGTGCTGGGAGTGGACGAAGAGCACACACTCAGCACAGAATGTTGCTTCCTCTTGGATGCATACGCGCTGGGCAATAAGGCACACCAGTATATGAGTGTACAATAGACGGGAACAGGTTATATCAGAAGTCCAGTCTGAATTGCCCATATGTGTGATAGGTCTGCTTAAAGGATAAATCCACTCTAACATTAAAATCTCTACATCCACAGACATCCACAATCTAACAATAACCTATCTAACCCTGCAAAGAAGAAATCGGTATACATACCTTTTTTGAAGCCGCTCCGGTCCGGTCTCTAGCGGCGGAAGCTCTGCAGAGGACACAGCCGACAACGGCTGTGAAATGAATGGGAAGTGACGTCACCCATAGAGTTACTATGGGGCTTCCGTTGTCGGCTGTGCCCTCAGCACCCACCTACACAGCAAAGCTGTCGCTGACAGCTCAGCATGGGATCGGATCGGCTTCAAAAGGGTATGTATACTGTTTTCTTCTTTACAGGGCTATATAGGTTAGTGTTAGATCATGGATGTCTGTGGATGCAGAGGGTGTTAGGGTGGACTTATCTTTTAAATGTACAGATTTGTATATTAGCCACATGAAGGTGATCTGCATTGCATTACAATCCCAGACTCCCTTGCTTAACAACTGTTGAGGTATGGTAATGGCCCACATAGAGAGCACATTGTTTACAGTGGTCTTGATTAACTAAAGGAGTAGAGAATGTTCATATTGCTTAGTAAATAAGAAGAAGCTATCCTCATGCCGAATTCCTAATCGTATGCAATGCAAACAGAAAGACAGGATTTGCATTCACGATTGGTTGACTAAAGTGAACCCAATTTCACATTGGAAAGTGAAGCTTCACTCCTATACTAAATTAACCTAAACGAGTAAGACTCAACTAAAGCTGGCCATATGTTATACAATTTTCTTATTCAATTTCCTTTAGATTTACCTTTAACATGTAGTGCAAGGGCCTGCTCGATTGGATACAAATTGAAAGTGTTTGGGTTTGACCTCATATTATATTGTTTTGGTAAATCTATTGGCAAATTGTACAAGGGCCTTGTACAATGTATGGCCAGCCTTAAGCCTCGTACACACGGTGCGATGGTCGTATGAAAACGGTCATACAACAGCTTGTTGTACGATCATCCGACCGTTAGTACGCGTGATTAGAACAGCAGTTGTGCAACGGTCCTACAACAGAAGTTGGATGAGCAGACTAGAAAACTTTTGTTGTGCAACAAGGGGTCGTACAACCATTGTATCGTGTATACAGAGAAGTTGGGCCAACAAGTTGTACGTGCAAAACACGCATGCTCAGAAGTCAGAAATGCTCGGAAGTGTCCGTTCGTTTAAGCCTGCATTCACATATGCGCGACCCGACTTTGGTGGGACTTCGCTAGGCGATTTCAGCGCGACTTCCAGCGTGACTTCAAGGACCTCAGGCGACTTTACAACACGACTTTTGCCAGGCAACTTTGCCTTGACCAATCAGAGAAGGGAGGGAGGGGGCTGCCTAAAAATAAACTCTATTCTTTTAACTGTAAAGTCGCTTCTATATAGATGGGGATCCGACTTGGAGGCGACTTCTATTGAATCTTATGGGCACAAGTCGGATAGAAGTCGCCTAGAAGTAGTACAGGAACCTTTTCAGAAGTCGCCTTGAAGTCGGAGCGACTTCAGTAGTGTACATTAAGACGGCTCCCATTCATTTCAATGGGATTTCAAATGTCAAGCGACTTGGGGCGACTTGAGGCAACTCAAGTCGGATCGCAAGTCGTCCCTGTGTGAACGGGCAATGAACCTACGTTCCTAATTCACAAATCACATTCACCTGAACTTCCTCTTTATACGCTCGTAACACGTCACCACGTTAGGTTTGGTCGTACGATCGCTTAGTGGAAGTCAGTACGCGAGACACAACAGTCAACATACGATTTTGGACGTCCGGTCTTACGACCGTCGCACTGTGTGTACAAGGCTTTAGTCTTGAAATGGACAGCTAAACACAACCACTGTACAGCACTACATTGCTGTATTTCTTCTACACTTTTTAACTGTAACAAGAAAGTAGTGTCATCCATCTGGCCATGTTGTCTGGATAATCCCAGGATTGGATGGATAAAAATACAAATATTTTGGCAGGTAAAATGGCTTCCTTGTATGGATTTAATATATGTATGTAGTATGGTATGTGTTTAACCAAGGTTATTTACATTAAACTAATTGCTTTCATACGTATATCTAAAAAACATACACATACAATAAAGAGACTATAGTTTCCCTTTAAGCCGCAGTCTGGGGTGTAGTAAACAACACATTGCAGATCTGCAGACTTCTCACCCAGCCGTGTGAGCTTGTTGTTGCAAAAGTGCGATCACATCTGCAACGTGCGAGCAAAGTGACTGAAATACAGCCTGGTGCTGAGATTAGACACCCGGCTTTCTAGGCAAGTTCATATCTCTGGCTGGTGACCTACATCACCGGACCCGTGTGCATCAATTGGTTTGCCATCGCTCAAACTGAGAAGTTAATAAAATCTGAGCTCAGAGAGCAGATGATAATCTCAGGCCACATGCTCTGACTTGAGTTAAGGAAATAAACGTGAAAAATATAGGTATGCATTGAAGAGTTGGCTGACCTGCTTGGAAGAGTTCCACAGCAAATTCCCCCCCAGGCTTGTTACACATTACAGACTGGTCTCGCGATGGGGGAGCGTACAATGCATCCATATTCAACAGGAGGCTCAGCTGCCGGTCAAACGTGCAACTCAGCACAAAAGAGAAACATTTGTGCATGTTCTTTGCTGGGTAGGGATGAGCAATTATGGAAAAATTGGTTTGGGGTAAAATGGCCAATTTTCCTGTTTACAAAAGTTTGCTCAAGCAGAAACTCCAAATTTTGCCCATTGAGCGGCTTAAGTAGCCTCAACAGTTTCTCTAGTAGGGCCCTCTGATTCCTACTGTATTTAAGAGCATTGTATTTGTACTGTCTACCCTCAAGTTGTAAAGCGCTGCGTAAATTGTTGGCGCTATATCAATCCTGTATAATAATAATATAATAATAATAACATCCAGGAGCCATCTTTTGTGAAGCTGTCTTTTAATCTCCCCAACCCCGAGGGCAGTCCACCTGGGATAATGATTACCCTCCTTCCAGATCCAGCAATCTTTACTCCAACAAGATCTCAGTCATCTTCCCTTTATACTACATATGCACGCCTCATTCATTCCAATGGGTAAGCAATACTCCGAGAGACTGCTGGAGGCTGCTATGAGTATAGCTTACCCATAGGAATAAAAAAGGCCACAGCAAACATGAGCTGTATGAGGAAGAGCCACCTGGGACCTTGTCCTGGATTGAGAAAGAAGGTTAGCTAAACTCAGGGAGTGGAGGCAGCAAAAGGGTCACAGGTTCAAATCCCGACCACGACACTACCTGCCTGGAGTTTGCATGTTTTCCCTGTGCCTGCGTGGGTTTACTCCGGGTACTCCGGTTTCCTCCCACACTCCAAAGACATGCTGGTAGGTTAATTAGATCCTGTCTAAAATTGCCCCTAGTATGTGTATGTATGCATGTGAGTTAGGGACCTTAGATTGTAAGGGACTGATGTGAAAGCACAATGTATATGTAAAGCGCTGCGTAAATTGACGGCGATATATAAGTACCTAAAATAGATAAATAAAGGGCAACTCCACTACATTTTATGCTTATAAATTACCAGTGAAAACTTCATTGAAATCTGATTTTCATCAAAATGTCATTGAAATTTAACAAAGGAAAATAATTTTCTCAATTGCGCTTTTCCATAGTGGTGGGGTACTAATCAGCTGATCTACCACAGGGACATTCAAATGGTTGGTAACCCAAAGGCCACCTATGGACATTCAGTGTTTTTTGCTTATTTCTTTGACTTATACCAGTGGTTGTCAACTTACTAGGTATATAGGGTCTCACCTGTGGCTCCTGATATCACCAAATGCCTGTATATAATGTATATATAGTGCTAAAAAAGACTGTCAGAGACTACAAACATACTAGAGGAAATGATGGTCAGAGACTGGGGACATGCTACAGGTTTGATCAGAGACTAGAGCAGGCTTTCTCAAACTTTTAGCCCTAGAGGAACCCCAAAAATAATTTTCATATCTCGAGGAACCCTTACTAAAACCAACTCATCAGGGCTCAATAGGAACACTGGCCCTTATATTGGTGGTCAATAGGAAGAATGTCCATATTAAAGTGGTGCTCAGAATGTCACCCTTAAAGACAGCTAAAAGGATATTTGGTGTCATGGTGCTAGCTTTGCTAAGTGGTGCTAAACCTTGAACTCTGTAGGCATCACCAAATAGGTGGTTCAAAAGCCACAGCTCAAGGAACCCCTAGCAACCTCTGGAAGAACCCCAGGGTTCCACAGAACCCTTGTTAAGAATGGCTGGACTGGAGATATGATGCAGAAAACAATGAGAGACCGGGAAAATCATACACGGGGCTAGTAGGGATCACCAGCATTAACTTTTTACAAAGCTTTGCTACCTCTCTCACTACAAGCTGTTGAGTTCCACAGGTTGGGCACCAGGAGCCTAGATAACCTAAAATTATTGTAGACTGTTCTGAATGTTATAACTTCTGTAACCATTAGGGGCTTTTTAGTAAATATGACCTTTTTTTAAACCTCCCTACCTTCAAGGGCAGCTCACTTGGGATAATAATTACCCTCATCTCCGATTCAGTAATCAAGGTCTCAGCCTTCTTCCCTTTTTACTAAATATGCATGCCTCATTCATTTCCATGGGTAAGCCACACTGCTGAAGGCTGCCATGGTATAGTCTATTCATGGGAATAAAAAGAGGCCGCAGCATGCATTTCTCACTACAAACTGCTGAGGTGCTGGGCATCAGGGGCCTAGACAACCTAAAATTACTGTAGACTCTGTTGAATGATATAGATGCTGTAACCCTCAGGCACCACCTTCAGTAAAGTAGTCCAGGGGCCCAAACAACTTAAAATTCTTGTAGACTCTGATGAACAATATATAAATATGTATTTTTAAATGAACACCCTATTCAAAGAAGTTCAGGCAACTTCAACCACTTTTCAATTGTAAAACGACCAACCAGATGAATGAAACCTACCGCAGATCATTTCTGCAGACACTCATATGATATAAGGTGTTGGTGGTGGGATCTTAGAGAGCTCAGTTCCTGGCAGTAACATTAGCACTTCACGGATCAGTCCCACTTGTTTCCTGGAACTGTTCTTTAAAGAGTTACACTTTTTAAGTACAGATCGAGGAGAGTTGCATGTTGGTTCCAGCAGCCTGGTTTCCATCATGTGCATTGCTGCTATTGAAGCATACAGTTTCAGTTGTTCAACATCTGCCTCCAGACCATACATCAAACCCTCCATGACCTGAAGTGTTTCCAGTTCTCGTGCATCATTTTCACTTGCCACAAACCAGATGTATCTCTGCTCCCTCACAGACAGGCCTTCTAAAACAGGACCAAGAACACATTAGTACACATGTGCAAATGTTTTATGATGAGCGGGGTGACTTTCTGGCATATTTCCCCAGTCTAAAGCCCAAGCTTTGTCTGTTTTTATGGAGACGAGTTTAACAAGTTCCTTAATCCAGCTGTTTTTACAAGATCACTAATTCTAATGCTAATAGTAATTGCTTTTAATTTTAAGTAAAACTTCTACAGCCTGAGGAGAGCATGGTGTATGAGCAAGATGCCCAGAGGGATCTATTTTAACGTGACACCCTAAGGACCTGTGTATGAGTTGTATCTTGATGTACGCATTCCACAGTGACAGGAATTTTTGAGAAAAGCTTTTAAAAGAGGAGTTACCCGATTGGCTAATCTTGACCTAGTTTTAGAGCGCCCCAAGCTCCATTTCAAATCAGCTGTATAGACAAAGCATGGAAACTGTCAGTAGACTGTTGTTGTTGTCTCAGAAGTGTTTTTTTTTATAGTTATAATTTTTTGCAGAGTTCTTTATCAGTTTGAGAAATCATTATGCAGTGTGTGTCTTTTCGATATGTTCTTCGGCTGTTAAAATCAACCTGGTCGTTTTATCATTGCTTAAAAACTGAAAGGCATTATTCTAAAGCAGTGGTTCTCAACTCCGGTCCTCAGGACCCACCAACAGGCCAGATTTTAAGTATTACCTTGGGGAGATGCAGACTAGAACACAGCAATCACTGAGCAGCAAATTATATCACCTGTGATGTATTTCAGTTATCCTGCAAACCTGGCCTGTTGGGGGGTCCCGAGGGCCGGAGTTGAGAACCACTGCTCTAAAGGATGTCGCTTTAGCCCAAAGTTGGCCATGAAGACTCCTACTTCAAAAAAAAGTTGTTGGGGTCATTCATCCAAATATTGGTTCATCTTTAAAAAACACTTGGGAAACGCATGGGCAATCTACCCTAAAGACTTGACTGTTAGAGCATCTCCAAGTTTGGACTTTTTTCTAAGAGACTTCACCTGTGCAGGTAACCTGAGGCAGCCACAGTTGGGTTCAGTTAGGAACGAAACGTTGTTACATACATGTTGCCAAGTTTACAATGAGTGCCCGTTCACACAGGGGCGACTTGTGATCTGACTTGAGTTGCCTCAAGTCGCCTGACATTTGAAATCCCATTGAAATGAATGGGAGCCATCTTAATATACACGACTGAAGTTGCTCCGACTTCAAGGCGACTTCTGAAAAGGTTCCTGTACTACTTCTAGGCGACTTCTTGTGCCCATAGGATTCAATAGAAGTCGCCTCCAAGTCGGATCCCCATCTACATGGAAGCGACTTAAAAGAATAGAATTTATTTTTAGGCAGCCCCCTCCCTTCTCTGATTGGTCAAGGCAAAGTCGCCTGGCAAAAGTCGTGTTGTAAAGTCACCTGAGGTCCTTGAAGTCGCGCTGAAGTCGTGCTGAAATCGCCTAGCGAAGTCGCGCCGAAGTCAGGTCGCCCCAATGTGAATGCAGGCTAAACATTGATTCAACTGTGAGCCTGGTCTGAAGTTATTCCAATGGGTGCATGTAATCTAGGCATACTACTAAAAAACTTGGTTCTATCACCATAATGTGGGCTATATGCAACAACAGTACAGGTCTTATGCACAACGGACGTTTTTGGACGTTTTTACAGCTGCTGTTTTTGGCTGCAGATGTTTTTTCCTACAGTCGATAAACTCCCCATCATTTTATCCTATGTGTCCATGCAGGCTGTTATCAACTGTTTTTGGCTGGGGAGTTTTTGAGCTGTAAAAAACCCCCAAGACTAGTGGGTTCTGAGAGAAGTTTTTCAGCTGTAAAAACGATCAAACACGCAATAACGCGCACAAACTGCCGCTCACCAATGTTTTTGGACGTTTTTGATCCATTGGAAAGAAAAACAAAAAAACGCTCAAAAATGCTCCCGCTCAAAAACACAAGTGCAATAACGCTGAAAGAAGCTGAAAAACTCACTACAAAGTTACTGATGTTTTTAGATGTTTTTTTAATGTTCTGTGTGCATGAGGCCTAAACGGTTATGAGTGACTACGAGGAGATACAGCAACCAGTCATTGGAGTGGTACCTGATATAGGTGACAGGTTCTCTGATAGCGAGGGGGTCAGTGCTTGGACTCCCTCCCTAGCTGTTGGCCACCAGGAATGGACTAGCATTACAGAGATCTATGCCTGGTCACTTGATATGGAAAAAGAAGAGTTAACTGAGCGCACTCTGTGTGCTCTGTGGGACCCCATTCTGTTACTAAGAGTGAGGTAACAGAGGTATGCTGATTGATGGAGTGGACAGTGGTACAGCCTGCCTCTCCAAAAGCAACACATACATCGGTACAAGTGTGTAGAACCTGAAACAAAGAAGTTTAAGGAGGAACCTCATATCCTGGGTATAGGGTTGCCACATCATCCCTTTAATCCAGGACACATTTGAATTACACAGGTTCTAAGACTAATTTAATGCAGATAAGGCACCAAGTGAGTTTAATTGCCACCTTAATCAGCCACAGAACTTGAGTAATTAATATGTGTCCTGGATTAAAGGGATGATGTGGCAACCCTACCTGGGTACTGCACACAAGGCTCATCATGGAGTTAGCAGACCACCTTAATGTTTGAATTTTCACATGACCACGGCTCCTGCCTGGTCCTAGGGTTGTCACCTCATCCCGTTAAACCCGAACACATGAATTACACAGGTTCTAAAGCTAATTTAATGCAAATAAGGCACCAAGTGAGTTTAATTACCACCTCAATCAGCCAACCGGGGTTATTAATATGTGTTTGGTTTTAAAGGGATGAGGTACCCTACCTGGTCCCCAGGCATTGGTGTGCACACCCTTGGATGAAGTGTTGCCCCGTGGAAGGGTTAGTGACTCCGTTCAATGCCTGGCGTAGTCCAAGAGCCCACCCCAAGGGAACCTCTCTTGTGACCCTTGCCTGGTGCCCAATGAGAGAAAACATGGAGGACATGGCAGACCAACAGTCTGTCCCTCCTTACATATTCACAAAGACTAGATGGTTTTCAGACTCTGTGGACTTTCCCAAACAGCAGAAATAAATGCTTGTTGTCGGCCTGTTGGAACATATCTTTTCAAGCAATTACCAATCACCCTCTTTTCTTTTGGACATTCAGCTATCAGGGAGAAGACTGTGGTGGGCCTTTGTGTGATGGCTCACCTTCTGCTGCTTTTGTGAGACACCTCTTGTCTATGGCCAGCATTTGGTCCACCATATAGGAGCTTTTTACTGACAATACAATCTGCTTCCTCTCAAGTCAATGGTTTACACTGGTCACAACCACAACTCAGGACTAAAACGACTTATCGTGTTCATTATTCTTTATCTATTGATTTATCTATGGCTAGGTCTTTAAAATATCTTTTCTACTGTACAGTATATGTACACTCGACTAATCTGACCTAACCACAAGATTTAAATGACCTTACTGAATTACAGGGTGTACTAAAAGAGACCCTTCTATGAACCTATCTACCATATCTATTGTCCCCTTAGGCCAGGAATGGCAACAGTTTAAAATGCAAGATTCAAGGTGATTACTTGCATTGCCTCATTAAGCTAAATAAGGTGTAAGCAGGTCCATGTATTGTTTGCTACTGCCTTTTTTAGTGATCAAAGGAGTACAGTGCCAAACTACCATTGTATGGAGCGATACATCAGCATAGAGAAACGAAAAATGCAAATTCATGCTAAATGCCAAACTAAAATTTAGTGACCTCAGAGCTAGGGAACTAAAGTCATGACAAGACAGGTGAGGCTCAGCATAAAAAAATAAAATAAATAAAGACTGCAATTTTAAATTTGAAAAAGCAGACGGATCTTCTGTAGGAAAAAAGAAAATCACATTTAGCCTGTCTATCACTTTTATGCTTGCACGCTAATTATAGAGGTGCAATGTCATGAATTTCAAGTGCCTATCTGCAGCCTTTGTTCTTCAGACTGACATTTCAGCTTGTTACACTCACCGTACATTTTGTGTCACAAAATGAGGTTTGCAGTGTTCCTCTCAAAGACAGAACCTTGACATGGAACATTTTGGATGTCCTGTTTTACAGGTGGGCAGAAATAATGGAGGACATATGGGGCAGCACAGTGGCTATGATGTGCTTAGCCTGGTGGCCTTATAGTTCTGGGGTGCTGGGTTTGTTACCCGTATGACTGAGGTTTGCTAGCTCCGCACTCCAAATAAAATCTGCATTCACTTCCAGAACCCAAACAAATTATGGAGGAACAACTCCAACCAAATATATTAAAGGGAAACTTTAGATGCACCTACATTTATTTATTACAGGTACTTATATAGAGCTGTACTGTAGTATAGTCACATCAGCCCCTGCCCTCAAGGAGCTTACAATCCAAGGTCCCTACCCCACATTCATACATCCACATACTAGTGCCAATATTAGAAAGGATCCAATTAACCTAGCAGCATGTATTAGAAGTGTGGGAGGAAACCGGAATACCCTGAGGACGCCCATGTGGGCACAGTGAGAACATGCAAACTCCAGGCAGGTAATGTCGTGGTTGGGATTCAAACTGACACCCACAGTGCTGCTAGGTGGAAGTGCTAATCACTTAGCCAGTATAATGACCTGAAATATATCGCTAACCGCTTGCCGACCGCTGGTCAGCAATTGACGGCGACAGAGTGGCTCTTTCCCGCAAAACGCCGTCATACGACGGCGGCTGCGCGCTCACTGTGTTCGGGGAGGGCCAGGGAGCAGGTGCGGCAGCTTCGATTGCCGCCGGCCACCCGCGATGCCCCCCCCAGAGTGAAAGAACAGAGGTCCGTGTAAGTAAACACTGACCTCCGTTCTGTGAAGGGGGAAGGGCTGTGATCACAGCCTTCCTGTACATGGAGGCTGTGACCACTTCCCTTCCCCTGCTAGGGCAGTCCCCCCACAGTTAGAACACGCCCAGGGAACACAGTTAACCCTTAGAGCGCCCCCTGCAGGTTAACCCCTTCACTGCCAATGGCATTTACACAGTAATCAGTGCATTTTTATAGCACTGATCGCTGTATAAATGCCAATGGTCCCAAAAAAGTGTCAAAATAGTCCAACATGTCCGCTGAAATATCGCAGTACCGCTAAAAATCGCAGATCGCCGCCATTACTAGTAAAAAAAAATAAATAAAAACCCCAAAAATGAATTCTCATCATCCGTAAACGCGATCACTTTTTCGCAAACCAATCAATAAACGCCGATTGCGATTTTTTTTTATCACAAATATGAGGAAGAATATAAATCGGCCAAAACCGATGAAAAAAAATGTTTTTTTATATTTTTTTTTTAATTTGTATTTTAGCAAAAAGTAAGAAATTTGGGTTATTTTGCAAAATTGTCGCTCTTCTTTTGTTTATAGCAGCGATCAGAAATGACGCAGCGGTGATCAAATACCACCAAAAGAAAGCTCTATTTGTGGGAAAAAAAGGACGCAAATTTCGTTTGGGTACAACGCCGCATGACCGCGCAATTGTCAGTTAAAGCGACGCAGCGCCGAATCGCAAAAAGGGCTCCGGTCCTAAAGCTGGAAATCCTTCCAGGGCTGAAGTGGTTAAAATACTCTACAGCCTCCAATAAGAAAACCATAATCAGGCTTATAGTGGGAGTGCCTTGCTCTGTAAGCAGATGGTAAGAAGTGGTGATGGTTACTAGTGATCAACAGAGCAGGCAGCAAGTGGTGCAGAGTCATAGAGTCCGCAGAGCAACAAGATTTAAAAAAGTCAAGTTGGGTATTAGAAACATAGGAAACAAAGCACCAGGTGAGTATTTTAGTGCCAAAGTAATATATTATTTACAGAAATTATCCAATGAGTTTTGAGAGTTCTGGAGCACAAAACCAGGGATGAAACTTTGGAGTTGGCTAGTGTTAAAGGGACCAACCAGGACAATCAAGCATTGGATCTGGAACATACACTATATTGTCAAAAGTATTGGGACGGCTGCCTTTACATGTACATGAACTTTAATGGCATCCCCGTCTTAGTGGCGGTTCACTCATATGCGATCACAAACATTGCATGTTATTCACACCGCACTACTGTGCGGATCACATGCGATGTCTGTGCGATGCAAATTCAGCCATACAGATTTTATGGCTGAATTTGTATTACATTCGGACCACACTCATACAGGACCCTTTTTTGGGTCTGCAGCAGAATCGGATCAGATGGGATCCGATCCGGTTCCTGTCCGAATTCACAGTTCGCACTGCGATATGCAAATCCATCTGGGGGTGTCATTAACTTTGTATTGACATCTGCGGTGGTTTGCATAGGGCAGTGTGAACTGCCTGCGAGTTTTTTGTGATGCGGGAACCCGCACTGAAATCATGCTGGTTCCCGCATCACATATGTGTGAACTGGTACTTAGTCCTCAGGGTTCAATATTGAGTTGGCCCGCCCTTTGCAGCTATAACAGCTTCAACTCTTCTGGGAAGGCTGTCCACAAGGTTTAGGAGTGTCTATGGGAATGTTTGACCATTCTTCCAGAAGCGCATTTGTGAGGTCAGGCACTGATGTGGACGAGAAGGCCTGGCTTGCAGTCTCCACCCTAATTCAACCCAAAGGTTTTCTATTGGGTTGAGGTCAGGACTCTGTGCAGGCCGTCAAGTTCCTCCACCCCAAACTCTCTCATCCATGTTTTTATGGACCTTGCTTTGTGCACTGGTGCGCAGTCATGTTGGAACAGGAAAGGGCCATCCCCAAACTGTTCCCACAAAGTTGGGAGCATGAAATTGTCCAAAACTTCTTGGTATGCTGACACCTTAAGAGTTCCCTTCACTGGAACTAAGGGGCCAAGCCCAACCCCTGAAAAACAACCCCACAACATAATCCCCCCTCCATAAAGACATGGATGAGCGAGTTTGGAGTGGAGGAACTTGACTGGCCTGCAGTGTGCTGACCTAAACCTGATAGAACACCTTTGGGATGAATTAGAGTGGAGACTGTGAGCCAGGCCTTCTCGTCCAACATCAGTGCCTGACCTCACAAATGTGCTTCTGGAAGAATGGTCAAACATTCCCATAGACACTCCTAAACCTTGTGGACGACCTTCCCAGAAGAGTTGAAGCTGTTATAGCTGCAAAGGGTGGGCCAACTCAATATTGAATCCTACAGACTAAGACTGGGATGCCATTAAAGTTCACATGCGTGTAAAGGCAGGTGTCCCAATACTTTTGATAATATAGTGTATGAGGTATGATTATACCTCATAGGGGGGAATTTACTAAAACTGGAGCACTCGGAATCTGGTGCAGCTGTGCATGGTAGCCAATCAGCTTCTAACGTCAGCTTGTTCAATTAAGCTTTGACAATAAAATCTGGAAGCTGATTGGTTTCTATACAGAGTTGCACCAGATTTTGCGCTCTCCAACTTTAGTAAATCCCTCCCATGGTGTACACTCACCTCCATGATCCCTACTTGGGAGATTAGAACCCTATTGGGTCATAGAAGCAAACACAGCTTACAGGCTGAACCCTTTAGGAATTTAGCCCATTATGATTGTCCATTAAGAAACCAGTAGATTAGGCCAGGTCATAACTGTATCTTGTATTGTATTTGTATAGAAAAAAACATTACTAATGACTTGCATATCATTAGTCAGACACAAGTCAGAGTTTCCTGCAAAGTAATCCTATTAAATCATCTCCACTATTAGGAAACCACTTATTGGAGCTGCACCATTTACATTTATTATTTTCCCAACATGGCCGTGTCATATCCATTAACCAGAACGCCCTGTTGTTAAATTGAACGCTGAGCTGTATGAAACATAAATATAAAAATAGCAGTGTTTCCTCTTCTCATATATGTTTAATGCAGGCAGTACTTAACTCGCCACAACCTTGTACTTAGGCCGTACACGCTCCCACGTCACGGCTGTAAAGCTATCACACAGCCAGTGGTATATATTTGTAGACAGGGGCCTATAAAAATAAAGCCTGCGTACAATTAGCCGGTAAATCACACCATTACTCTGCAGCCGCAGTCCTTTAAAAAAATAAGAAAAAAGAAACAAGCGGTTGGAATTAGAGGTCATTTCTTATTTTATTTACAAACCTAAATGACAACCACATGCCTTTCACTGCGTTTTTTTTTTACCTTTACAGCATTACTGTAGAGAAGTCCATACAAGGACCCTAATGGTTATCAAAGCACGCTAGCCTAGTGATCTATCCATGTATTAAAAATAGGCAATGCCTGATGCTATTGAGCACCTGTGATGGAAATTTGTATCGTACAATAAATAAATTCTCTGTGATTGCAGTTGTATGAAATTTTCTCCTGCTGGACTTAGACTTTATATTGCTTACACATACATGGGTAATACAGCCCTCTTGTATAAGCCCTACTGCCAGTGTAATAAGAGCGCATTGTGTCCAGGATCAGGGTGACCCGTGAAGGAGCCGTGCCTTGTCCAGGATCAGGGTGACCCGTGAAGGAGCTGTGCCTTATCCAGGATCAGGGTGACCCGTGAAGGAGCCGTGCCTTATCCAGGATCAGGGTGACCCGTGAAGGAGCTGTGCCTTGTCCAGGATCAGGGTGACCCGTGAAGGAGCTGTGCCGTGTCCAGGCTCAGGGTGACCAGTGAAGGAGCCGTGCCTTATCCAGGATCAGGGTGACCAGTGAAGGAGCCGTGCCTTATCCAGGATCAGGGTGACCCGTGAAGGAGCTGTGCCTTATCCAGGATCAGGGTGACCAGTGAAGGAGCTGTGCCTTGTCCAGGATCAGGGTGACCAGTGAAGGAGCCGTGCCTTGTCTAGGATCAGGGTGACCAGTGAAGGAGCTGTGCCTTGTCTAGGATCAGGGTGACCAGTGAAGGAGCCGTGCCTTGTCCAGGATCAGGGGGACCAGTGAAGGAGCCATGCCTTGTCCAGGATCAGGGTGACCAGTGAATGAGCTGTGCCTTATCCAGGATCAGGGTGACCCGTGAAGGAGCTGTGCCTTATCCAGGATCAGGGTGACCCGTGAAGGAGCTGTGCCTTATCCAGGATCAGGGTGACCCGTAAGGGGTGACCAGTGGGACTAGGACCTGTTCCGTGTCGAGGAAGTGACCAGTGGGACTAGGACCTATTCCGTGTCGAGGAAGTGCCCAGTGGGACTAGGACCTGTGTTACGCGAGAATAATGTGACCGTCATCCCGAATATGTTCTCCCGACATAATGGGTACATACACATTCGTTATATTTCAGATTCAGGTCGTCCTCTTTTAAAGTATGTTGACGTTAGTGTCTCTTAAATAAATAACATGCTATGTTTAAAGGTAGTGTCTACGAGTTATCATAGTCCGTAACGGATAAAAATGTGATGGAAATTTGTATCGTACAATAAATAAATTCTCTGTGATTGCAGTTGTATGAAATTTTCTCCTGCTGGACTTAGACTTTATATTGCTTACACATACATGGGTAATACAGCCCTCTTGTATAAGCCCTACTGCCAGTGTAATAAGAGCGCATTGTGTCCAGGATCAGGGTGACCCGTGAAGGAGCTGTGCCTTGTCCAGGATCAGGGTGACCCGTGAAGGAGCTGTGCCTTGTCCAGGCTCAGGGTGACCAGTGAAGGAGCCGTGCCTTATCCAGGATCAGGGTGACCCGTGAAGGAGCCGTGCCTTATCCAGGATCAGGGTGACCCGTGAAGGAGTTGTGCCTTATCCAGGATCAGGGTGACCAGTGAAGGAGCTGTGCCTTGTCCAGGATCAGGGTGACCAGTGAAGGAGCCGTGCCTTATCCAGGATCAGGGTGACCAGTGAAGGAGCCGTCCCTTGTCCAGGATCAGGGGGACCAGTGAAGGAGCCGTGCCTTGTCCAGGATCAGGGGGACCAGTGAAGGAGCTGTGCCTTGTCTAGGATCAGGGTGACCAGTGAAGGAGCCGTGCCTTGTCCAGGATCAGGGTGACCAGTGAAGGAGCCGTGCCTTATTCAGGCTCAGGGTGACCAGTGAAGGAGCTGTGCCTTGTCCAAGATCAGGGTGACCAGTGAAGGAGCCGTGCCTTATCCAGGATCAGGGTGACCCGTAAAGGCCAGGGAGCGGGTAGGGCAGACTCGATCGCCGCCGGCTAACCGCGATGGCTCCTCCCGCAGTTAAAGAATGGAGTTCCATATAAGTAAACACGGATCTCCGTTCTTATAGAGGGGGAAGGGCTGTGATCACAGGCTTCCTGTATATGGAAGCCGTGATCACTCCCTTCCCCCAGCCAGCCCAGCCCCCATACAGTTAGAACACACTGAGGGAACACAGTTACCCCTTAGAGCGCCCCCTCCATGTTAACCCCTTCAGTGCCAATGGCATTTACACAGTAATCAGTGCATTTTTATAGCACTGATCGCTGTATAAATGTCATTGGTCCCAAAAAAGTGTCAAAATGGTCCGACATGTCCGCTGAAATATCGCAGTACCACTAAAAATCGCAGATCGCCGCCATTACTAGTAAAAAATAAAAACCTCAGAAATTAATTCTCATCATCCATAAACGCGGCAAGTTTTGCGCAAACCAGTCAATCAACGCCGATTGCGATTTTTTTTACCAAAAATATCAGGAAGAATATAAATCGGCCAAAACCCATGGAAAAAAATGTTTTTTTATATGGATTTGTATTTTAGCAAAAAGTAAGAAATTTTAGTTTTTTTGCAAAATTGCCGCTTTTTTTGTTTAAAGCGGTGATCAGAACTGATGCAGAGGTGATCAAATACCACCAAAAGAAAGCTCTATTTGTGGGAAAAAAAGGACGCAAATTTCGTTTGGGTACAACATCGCACGACCGCGCAATTGTCAGTTAAAGCGACACAGTGCCCAATCGCAAAAAGTGCTCTGGTCCTAAAGTGGGAAATCCTTCCGGGGCTGAAGTGGTTAAATGTGCAAAGCTGGCAGAGACTTCCCCAAAAAGACTTGCAGCTGTAATTGCAGGGAAAGGCGGTTCTACAAAGTATTGACTCAGGGGGGCGCCATACAAATGCACCCCACACTTTTCACATATTTAATTGTAAAAAATGTAAAAATCATTTATCATTTTCCTTCCACTTCACAATTATGTGGCACTTTGTGTTTGTCTATCACATAAAATCCCAATAAAATACATTTACATTTTTGGGTGTAAGATGACAAAATGTGGAAGATTTCAAGGGGTATGAATACTTTTTCAAGGCACTCTATGTGTCCAGGATCAGGGTGACCAGTGAAGGAGCTGTGCCTAGGCTCAGGTGACCAGCGACTCCTCTCCTGGGTCTCCTCTCCTCCCTCTTCCTATAGAGAAGTGAGCGGTCAGAGGGGAGGGAGGAGGAGGAGGAGGATGGAGAGGGTTGTAGAGTGCTGAGCTCACATCTCTTCCCCGCCGCCTGTGATGGGATTACATTGCTGCACATTGGGAGTGAATGAGGCTCTATAGACGGAGGCAGGCAGCGTGTCCGCCTCTCCCTCCCCGTCCCAGGACTGAGCATTCATCAGCCCGGATCTTGTGCCTCTAGGCTCCCCATTCACAAATCACACCGCCGCCTCTATGACGATCTACGAGGAGCACTTTGTAAAGTGAGTGCCCTGCACCGGACTGCCGATCCTTCCCTATACAGCGATCATGGCTGTACCAGGACTGGGCACCCACCAGGAGCCTCATTGCTGAGCATTGCCCACAGCTGTGCCTATCTCTGCCAGGACTGTGCACCCACCAGGAGCCTCATTGCTGAGCATTGCCCAGAGCTGTGCCTATCTCTGCCAGGACTGTGCACCCACCAGGAGCCTCATTGCTGAGCATTGCCAAGAGCTGTGCCTATCTCTGCCAGGACTGTGCACCCACCAGGAGCCTCATTGCTGAGCATTGCCAAGAGCTGTGCCTATCTCTGCCAGGACTGTGTATTGCCTATCTCTGCCAGGACTCATTGCTGTGGATTGCCCATCTCTGCCAGGACTCATTGCTGTGCATTGCCTATCTCTGCCAGGAAGCATTGCTGTGCATTGCCTATCTCTGCCAGGACTCATTGCTGTGCATTGCCTATCTTTGCCAGGACTGCACATTGCCTATGCCTACCAGGATTTATTTCAGTGCATTGTCTAGCTTTGCCAGGTCTGTACTTTGCTCATATTTGCCAGGGCTTTTCATCCACTAGAAGCCTCATTGCATTGCCTATCCTTGTCAGGGCTGTGCATTGCCCATCTCTGCCAGAGCTGTGCATTGCCTATTCATGCCAGGGCTGTGCATTGCCTATCTCTGCCAGGGCTGTGCATTGCCTATCACTGCCGGGGCTGTGCATTGCCTATCTCTGCCAGGGCTGTGCATTGCCTATCCTTCCCAGGGCTGTGCATTGCCTATCTCTGCCAGAGCTGTGCATTGCCTATCTCTGCCAGGGCTGTGCATTGCCTATCACTGCCAGGGCTGTGCATTGCCTATCTCTGCCAGGACTGTGTGCATTGCCTATCTCTGCCAGGGCTGTGCATTGCCTATTTATGCCAGGACTGTGCACCAAGTTAAAATCCTTATTGATGTGAAAACATCCACTCTGCCAGGACTATGCACCTAGTAGAATCCCCATTGCTGTGTATACCCCATTTTTTTTAGGGGCTGTGCATTGCCTATCTCTGCCAGGATGGTGCACCCACTAGAATTCTTATTGCTGTGAATACCCCTACTCTACCAGGACTTTGCATGACCCATCTATGCCACAGCTGTGCACCCACTAGAAGCATTGATACTGTGTATACCCTATCTCTGCCAAGGTGGTGCATTACCCATCTATGCCAGGGCTGTGCACCCACTAGTAGCATTGATGCTGTGTATACCCTATCTCTGCCAGGGCTGTGCATTACATATCTGTGCCAGGGCTGTGCACCCACTAGAAGCATTGATGTTGTGTATGCCCTATCTCTGCCAGGACTGTGCATTATCTATATATGCCAGAGCTGATCACCCACTTGAAGCAATGATACTGTATACCCTATTTCTGCCAGGGCTGTGGATTACCCATCTGTGTCAGGGCTAATCACCTACTAGAAGCAATAATACTGTGTACACCCTATATGTGCCAGGGCTGTGCACACACTAGAAGCTTTGATAGTTTGTATACCTTATCTGCCAGGATTGTGCAATACTTATCTGTGCCAGGGCTGCACTAACTAGAAGCATTAATACTGTGTATACCCTATCTCTGCCAGGGCTGTGCTTTGCCTATATGTGACAAAGCTGTGCACCCACTAGAAGCAATAATACAGTGTATACCTACCCCATCTCTGCCTGGACTGTGCATTACCTATCCATGCCAGGACTGATAACCTACTAGAAGCAATGATACTGTGCATACCCTATCTCTGCCAGGACTGTGCATTACTTATCTGTGCCACAGCTGTGCACCCACCCACTAGAAGCATTAATACCGTGTATACCCTATCTCTGCCAGGGTTGCGCATTGCCTTTTTCTGCCAAGACGGTGCACCCTCTAGAATCCTTATTCCCCTGAATACCCCTACTTTGCCAGGGATGTGCATTCCCTATCTGTGCCAGGACTATGCACCAGCTAGAAGCATTAGTGGTGTATATGCCCCATCTCTACCAGGGCTTTGCATTACCTATCTGTGCCAGGGCTGTGCACCCACTAGAAGCATTAATACAGTGTATACCCTATTACTGCCAGGATTGTACACTCAGTAGAAGCCTTATTGCTGTGTATATCTCTACTCTGCCAGGGCTGTGCATTACCTATCTATGTCAGGGCTATGAACCCACTAGAAGAATTATTTCTGTGTATACTCCATCTCTGCCATGGCTCTGCATTACCTATTTGTGCCAGGGCTGTACACCCACTAGAAGCCCCATTGCTGTGTATGCCCCATCTCTGCCAGGGTTTTGGCTATCTTTGGCAGGGCTGCGTATTACCTTTCTGTGCCAGGGCTGTACACCCACTAGAAGCCCCATTGCTGTGTATGCCCCATCTCTGCCAGGGTTTTGTCTATCTTTGCCAGGGCTGCGTATTACCTATCTTTGCCAGGGCTGCGTATTACCTATCTGTCCATGGCTGTGTATTACTTATCTGTGCCAGGGCTGTGCACCCACTAGAAGCCCCATTTCTGTGCACCCCCTGGTTTGCTGTTCACTGCAGTAGATCTAATTTGTGGTTTCTCTGTCTCCTCCAGGATGCCAGTAGCAGCTGGGGACGGGCTCAGTGAGTCTCCCCCCAGGTTCTTGCTTGGGGAGAAGGCACCGGTGCAGCTGGAAGAGTCCTTCCTTCCATCCTGTGTGAGCAACGTGTCCCGGGAGACTCTGCGCAACTTCCAGCACACCAAGAGAGTGGGCAACTACCTGATCGGGAGGAAGCTGGGAGAGGGCTCCTTCGCCAAAGTCCGAGAAGGGCTGCATGTGGTCACCGGAGAGCGGGTAAGACACTACACCATAGTATATGTCTGTGCAATTGTGCTGTGTTGTGTTCATATATATTCTCTTACATTGCATTATTTCTGTGTGCTCACATTCCAGTACATGTGATACATTTGCAGGGGTGCGGGGCTTTACTGCAGGCCACATCAATGTATCATCAACCACATTAATAAGAATTGACCCTGTAATTGGGTTGTTCTAACTGTTTGTAGTCGAGACGGAAAACACGCTTTTATAGGTTGAACACTTTAAATGACAAAAATTTATTGGAAAAACTTCAGACTTTTAGAAGATAAAGTTGGAAAATTACCACGGACGTACAAACGATCAGAATTTTACAGTTCATCTGATTAAATTAATCTTCGATTCAGTCTTACAAAACAATGTTTGAAAATTAAATTCAAAATGATAGTGACCAAAATGGTTAATTGCTCCATTCCATTCCTCTGTAACAAAGATTGTTTCATCGATCATATTGATATGTCTGTGGCCAGCATAAGGTCCAGGGGTAAAGCTGACCCCTTAAAATATGATTGTGCAATGTGATTATCGAGAATAGTACATAATATGTTTGAGCTCACATAGGATCCAACATATTCCTAACATTAGAGTGAGGATGTATAAAACGATGATTGGATCAGCGTGACAAATTTGTATTCGATCTAGCAGGACATTCCACACACCTTGCAACCTCTTCCTTCATCCAGTTTGACCTACTTTTTGATAGTTTCATTTTTGTTCCATTCAACCTACACTGAGCAGCTTTACAGTCCAATTGTAATGTGTGTGGCCAGCTTAAGAGCTGTTTTTTCCTAAGGTTCATCTACGATTTTAAATGTTTGCAATAATGATATCATTTTATTTGAATGGGTACACTTTTTGATGTTGAGATTGTTTGATGTGTCTGGCAGACTTCAAGATTGACAAAATTGTATAGGAGGACCCTCTCTAATATGTATACTATGTAGTTGGCTTTTCCACCCAGGCAGGATGACATCCAAAAACCTTGTCTAAATATATAATAGTCCTGTGATCTGATAGATTGTGTTGCTTCTGGACTCTGACCATACTTGCTTTTCAGTATTTGTCCCTAGATATTTTGGTCCAACTTTTATAGCATACAATCTTCTTCTGCTTCAGTTCAGGTTTTATCACCTGTTGATCTGAGGGATTTTGAGTTCTTTTTCATTTAAGAAGCTTAAAAAATCACGTCTTTATGATTATTTCTCAATATACTAAAGATTATATCATTGGCACTGTAGCAATGTAGTCTGCTGGGGTTTGGCTGTGATGGTAGCATGTGGAGAGTTTAGAAGGACCCATTTGGTGGAGGGTTTAGTTAGACCCATTTGGCAGAGAGTTTGGTTAGACCTCTTTGGCAGAAAGCTTAGTTAGACCCCTTTGGAGGAGAGTTTGGTTAGACCCGTTTTGTGGAGAGCTTAGTTAGACCCGTTTTGCGGAGAGTTTAGTTAGACCCGTTTGGCGGAGAGTTTAGTTAGACTTGTTTGGTAGAGGGTTTAGTTAGACCCATTTGTTAGAATCTTTAGTTATACCTGTGTGGTGGAGAGTTTAGTTAGACCCATTTGATCTAGAATTTGGTTAAACCTGTTTGATGTAGAGTTTAGTTAGATTTGTTTGCGTGAGAGTTTAGTTAGACCCGTTTTGGAGGAAAGTTTAGTTAGAACCGTCTGGTAGAGAGTTTATTTGGACTTGTCTGGTGGAGTGTTTAGTTAGACCCATTTGTTGAAGAGTTTAGTAAGACCCGTTTTGGAGGAAAGTTTAGTTAGAACCGTCTGGTAGAGAGTTTATTTGGACTTGCCTGGTGGAGTGTTTAGTTAGACCCATTTGTTGGAGAGTTTAGTTAGACCCTTTTTGGTCTAGAATTTAGTTCAACCCATTTGATGGAGGGATTAGTTAGACCTGTGTAATAAAGATAGTTTAGGTAGACCTGTATGGCGGAGAGTTTAGGTAGAACTATATGGTGTAGAGTTCAGTTAGACCTGTATGGTAGAGAGTTTGGTTAGACCCGGTATGGTGGACAGTGTAAGTAGATCTGTATGGTGTAGAGTTCAGTTAGACCTGTATGGTAGAGAGTTTAGTTAGACCCGGTATGGTGGACAGTGTAAGTAGATCTGTATGGCGGAGAGTTTAGGTAGATCTGTATGGTGGAGAGTTCAGTTAGACCTGTGTGGTGGAGAGTTTAGGTAGATCTGTATGATGGAGAGTTCAGTTAGATCTGTATGGCGGAGAGTTTAAGTAGAACTATATGGTGGAGAGTTTAGTTAGACCTGTATGGTAGAGAGTTTAGTTAGACCCGGTATGGTGGACAGTGTAAGTAGATCTGTATGGCGGAGAGTTTAGGTAGATCTGTATGGTGGAGAGTTCAGTTAGACCTGTGTGGTGGAGAGTTTAGGTAGATCTGTATGATGGAGAGTTCAGTTAGATCTGTATGGCGGAGAGTTTAAGTAGAACTATATGGTGGAGAGTTTAGTTAGACCTGTATGGTAGAGAGTTTAGTTAGACCCGGTATGGTGGACAGTGTAAGTAGATCTGTATGGCGGAGAGTTTAGGTAGATCTGTATGGTGGAGAGTTCAGTTAGATCTGTGTGGCGGAGAGTTTAGGTAGATCTGTATGGTGGAGAGTTCAGTTAGACCTGTATGGCGGAGAGTTTAGGTAGATCTGTATGGTGGAGAGTTCAGTTAGACCTGTATGGTAGAGAGTTTAGTTAGACCCGTTTGGTGGAGAGTGTAGGTAGACCAGTATGTTGGAGAATATAGTGAGACCCGGTATGGTGGACAATGTAAGCAGACCTGTATGGTGGAGAGTTAAGTAGACCCGTTTGGTGGAGAATTTAGTTAGACCCGTTTAGCAGCAATGTTTCTTTGGAAATGAATATGTTGGCATACATGTGTTTTTGTGTTTTGATGCATGACATGATCATCTACTGTGGGTGGGAGCTCTGCTGCCACAAGGAGGCACAGCTAGAATGACACATTTCAGTAGTGCTGAAAAGAACAGTTGTGTAGTAATTGCCAATCAGGACTTGTCTTCTGATTTTAAAGCAAGCTTTCTTGGAGATTATGTGTACCTGTGGGCTGAAATCAGATGCCCAGCTGACATTCCGTGCATGCCCTCTCATATCTCCTCTAGAGGGACCAGAAGCTCGTAAAACTGGAGTGATCCAATCTGCAATGAGGCAGCACCTCTGTTATCACCAGCTTTTATTCTTCCTCTTGGCGCAAGAGGGGCGCAGTAACCCTAAAAAATAAATAGCTGCAATATAACAGAGAATCCTGTTGAAAGTAACTGACAGCTGAGTGGGACAATATTACAATTATGGTTTTTCTGACTAATGTCCTAACTATGGTATCATTCATGAGAGGGGTTACTATTTGACTACTTAACCTGAACTTTAATGGTAATAGCAGCAAATTGTGTGTCCAGGCAATAAAGACCCTTTGTTTCTGGCAAAAAAGGTAAATATCTGGAAAACAGATATCAGTACATCGCCTTGTCCTCTTCTTGGGGTCACGTTATTGAGAGATGGCTCAAGCAGGGCTTTTTAGGTTGTAATTTACACTCGGGTGGTCCCTGTCCCAGAGGAACTGCCTGTGGCTGTTTGTAGCCCTTATAGACCTATATACACCTTGTGGCACTTTTTACATAGCACACCTGGCAGAACAAAAGCTGTTAAACAATGTGCCAGTGGGTGTGTAATTAAGTAGTTTTAGAGAGAGAGAGAGCGAGGGAGAAAAAAAATACATCAAGCAAGTGATCCATAGTGTTACTCATTCATTGACATTTCCGACAGACACAACAATGCTTCGATGCCTTGGCTGACTTCTTTTCTATTTATATCTCATTTGCCATTCATACAATTTTATTTTTTTGCATCCACTCCTTGATAGGGATAATCCAATGTTTGGGAAAAAGTACAACTGGAAAGGCTGAGAATCTTGACTAGGGTTTATTGCTGTCTCTGTCCCCATTGGGCAAATCTTCCCACTTCCTGTATGGTCACCAGGACAGGAAGTGAGGTGAAATCACCCTGACAGCAACACATGCAGCAATAAAAACTCCTGAATTAAAACAAAAGAGAGAGTGCACTAAATTGACAAAAAAAAAAACACTTTTTTATTGCTAGTCCAGCATTCTATGGTTATTGTGTCTCAGACTTTAGCTGGATACACACTATACAATTTTCTGTAGATTTTTTCCTTAGATTTACCAAAACATTATAATATGAGGTCAAACCTTCACAGTTTCAATTTGTATGCAATCAGGCATGGTTTTGGTGAATCTAAAGGAAATCGGACAACAATAGTATAGTATAGTATAGTGTGTATGGGGTCTTTGGGCTCCATTCAAACTTGTCATGCAACTTTGGTCATCAGAGTTGCATGAAAAGTCGTTCCCCATGTTTACCAATGATGCCCATTCATGTATGTGCAACTTAAAGTTGCAGCAACTATAAAGTAGTTCATGCACTACTTTGGTCTGATTTTCATGCAACTTGAGGGCCATAGACTTCATTGTTAACCCTCGGAAGTTGCATGAAAGTCGTACCTGAATGTTATACAGTGCAACAGTTGTCCATTATCACTGGTCAAAGCCAAAGTCCTATCCAAGTTGCGTCAAAGTTGCACCAAAATTGAACTAAAGTTGCACTCCAAAGTCAGCGCAACTTTGGAGTCCTACAAGTGTGAATGGAGCCTTAAGGCCCGTACACACGATCTGAAAATTGGATGAAAAATCACGATTTCGAAATGATCATACGATAATCGGATCGTTAGTACAGTTCTGTAGCTTTCGAGAGCCGATCATGACAGTTCATCCAATATGATCCTATTGGACAAACATGAACATTTTTCTCGTACGATACCGGATTGTATGATTTTCGTTTAATCAGCACAGTTGTCCGAAAATACAATACAAAAAAAACAATTTTTTAGTTTGTCGTACGAGAATTTTCGTGACTTTAGTAAACTCTTCCGATTTGATCTGAGATTAACATGCAAAAAAAACCAGACGATCTGTCGTCCGATTTTCGGATCGTGTGTACGGGCCCTTTCACACTGCCCCAACTTGAAAGATGCTCAATTTTGACGCGATTTTGATGCGATTTCAACGCGATTCTGGGGTGATTTCAGGGAATGGATGTGCAAACTTGATGTCTATGGACCTCAACTCGCATGAAAGTCGGGCCAAAGTAGTGCAGGGACTACTTTGAAGTAGGCACGACTTGAAGTCGCACATATATGAATGATTGTCATTGGAAATCATGGGGAACGACTTGTCATGTGACTTTGCAGTCTAAAGTCTCAGGACAAGTTGCACAAGGGGCCTTAAGCTGGCTACACATTATACGATTTTCTTTATATTTACCTTCAACTATGTAGTGCAAGGGCCTGCCTGATTGCATACAAATTGAATGTGTTAGACTGGACCTCATATTATAAGGTTTTGGCGAATCTAAAGGAAAATTGTGTAGCCAACTTTAGACTTAGAAGTTCTGATTTCCTTGACTGCTTGTTTGTTCTAGGCCAGTGACTCAAAAAGTATTAAACACGGAACCAGGGAATCGGAACTTTCAGGAGATGGTCAGCAATGGCAACCAGCTATGTATCTGTCATGATGGTACTGTGTGAAGATCCATTATGTAAAATGATATCCTGTGCTCGAAGTCCAGTGGATCTCACATGAAAATCTCTGAGATTTAAACCTTTCAGTTCTTGCTGAAGTTTTCCAGATTTGCTGGCTGCTGCACACACCTAGTAATCCCACACCTGGGAAGACTTAAACTTGTTATTTATTCTGATCCATCCATTTCTGTCTATAAGAAAACTCGGGATAATACTTTAATATAGGGCATAAGTTCACAGCCATACAGGATGAGGCCCCAGACATAACAACCGGGCTGTTTTAGATTTTAAAGGTACGTATTAAAAAACATCTTTAGCTATTATATAGGAAAAGGAGGATTTTCCCCTGTTGCTTTTCCAGACACATAGGATATACAGTATGCTGTGTGGTTTACAGGGTGCCATAACTCATGATAAGCAATCAGAAACCATCTAAATTGCTCTATCTGTGGGGAGCTGGATTAGTTGCTATAGGTTGGTTGTGTTTTTCATTTCTCCTTTACGACTCATAAAGTGTATCTGTAACTGTTATTTTTGGATAGAATAGGGAACTATTAAAGGAGAAGTACAGCCAAAGCTCATTTGGCTGTACTTCTCCTATGGATCACAGAAGTGCAATTTGTTCTGCACTCCTGTGACCCGTTTTCAGCAGGCAGTGGGCTGAAGCCCGCTGTCGGCTGACGTCGCAGAGCCGGTCCAGGCTCCGGAAGGATCACAACCATATGGTCCAGATCCGCCCACATGCCTGGACCAGCACCCGGCTCAGCCTCTCAGCAAGCCGCTGAGAGCCTGAGCTGGCCGCTCCCATCCTCTCCACAGCCCAGCGCTCCAGTGAGTGTGGGGGGCTAACAGAGAGCCACTGACTGACAGTCACAAGCTCTCTGCTCACTGAGCCCTGGGAACCGAGCAATTGGCGGTGTTAGTTCGGTTCTCAGTGTTAGACACGACCGGGGACAGATGCAAGCATCTACCTAGGTAAGTATGATGTGCGCGGGAGTAACGTCTCGTGACTCCGGCCAGTCACAGAGCCAGAGTTGCGGCCCCAGAAGAAAGAGGGCCTGAACATGGACGCTGCCTGCAGAGAGGACATCGCTGGATGTCGCAGGCTTTGTTTGCAGGTAAGTGACACATAGTGGGCTGCTATGCAATGCATAGTAGCCCATTATGCTTCTACTTTGCAGGGGAATATAGAGGAAGTAAACCCCATCAGGGTTTACTTCCTCTTTAAGGCGTTTCCCTTAATTTTCAAATTCCATCAGGAAGTGAGAGAAATCCCCTCTAAAGGCTGGTACACGCTATAAGAAAATCAGGTGAACGATCGTCTGGTTTTCCTCGATGTTTCACAGGATGTTGGAACCGAGGAAGCAAATACCCAGATAGCAAGGATAACTTGCCACAAATTTGTGGCAGTGTTGAACTGTAAGTCTTGTTAACTTGCTGCACATTTTCACTGGCAAGTTATACACTTGCAGAGCACTTGAAGCGCAAGTTCTAGTTGACACTTTTCCATTTTGTAGCAAATTTGCGTGGTAAGTCTCTAGCAAGAGCAAAGTTGCAGTGGTGAGTCTACAGCATGAAAATTCAGCCACAGTGACCCCTGTGGTGGGATGACTATTGTACAACATAACTGACCCAGAACTTGCAACAGACTTGCAGAATGTTTGCAAAGAAAGTTTATTTGGAGTCTGGTTTGGCAAGGCTAGCAATAGCTTAGCAAGTAATTTTCAAACTTGCAGCACAATTGCTTGCTATCTGGGTAATGTACAAAAATTCTCATATAAGAAAGGCTTTTTTGCTTATTTATTGTTTCTAATCAAGCGCAGTCTTGCGTATTTCATTTTTCGCATATGAAAACGGTACACATTAAACCAAAATCGTTCGTTCTGTTCACATACAGGGCCTTTTGATTCCTCTTGTACCAAATTGTGATGTACCTGTACTGTCTGCCTTCATTTTGTAAAGCACTGCGCAAACTGTTGGCACAATATAAATCCTATATAATAATAACATACGAGAAAAAATTTTGAGTTTGCCCCTTTGGAAATTTTTGTTTGCAAAGTCGGAATCGGATGTCAAAAGTTGTGTACACACTATATGAAAATCAAACAATCGTACCTTGTATTTTTCTTCCGATTTCTCATAGTGTGTACCCCACTTAAAGTGATTGTAAAGTCTCGCTTTCTACAAAAAAAAAAAATAACAAACATGTTATACTTACCTGCCTTGTTGCAGTGGTTTTGCACAGAGCAGCCTGGATCCTCCTATTCTCGGATCCCTCTTTGCTGCTCCTGGCCCCTCCCTCCTGTCGAGTGCCCCCACAGCAAGCAGCTTGCTATGGGGGCACCCGAGCCGAGCTGCAGCTCTGTGTGTTCATTCAAACATGGAGCTGTTGTTCGGTCCTGCCCCCTCTCTTCTCTGATTGGCTAACTGACAGCTGCGGGAGCCAGTGGCGCCGCTTCTGTGTCTCAGCCAATCAGGGGGAAGAGTCCTGGATGGCCGAGGGACTCGTGGACAGAGATGGGGTTTAGGTAAGTATTAGGGGGTGCTGGGGTGCGGGCGGGGGGGTGTTGGCTGCTACACACAGAAGGTTTTTTATCTTATTGCATAGAATGCATTAAGATAAAAAAACCTTCTACCTTTACAACTCAGAAGTTACTAAATTCGGTGTCTCCATTGGAAGATCACCTCTAACCTGTTCCAGTGACACCTTTCACATTTTGGATTTCCTATCACCAAGAAACATAGAGAGGGTGAATCTTCCTAGTGGGGCACATACAGTGAAAAATAACTAAAGCCCAAAATTGTCCCCAAAACTAGTGAAAGCTATACTTAACACCCAAAATACATACTTGTGGTCAAGGGTGGTCCTCCTCTGATTCCCAACTACATTTAGCCTAAATCTACAGTTAAGGGTGCAATAATGTGAAATGTGAGTACTTTGACAACCATCTGGAAAATATCTTTCCTATGACAACGTTTTGTGTTAGCTCAAGCATTCTACATAGATTTCTATTTAGTGCCAAAAGCTGTTATTTTTCTTCTACTGGAAGTGGTGTTAATTAATTAAAGTGTAGTAATATCTTCCAAGATTGGATTGATGTCTCAACATTATCAAAAAAGATCCTTTCTGACAGGTTCTCTTTAAGTGCATTGACTACCTACCTTATGGGAATTGGCCATCGCTTTTGTTAAATTATCTGCCACTTCCTATTTTATCATCTTTGACATATACCACTTTGTGTGTATTATTTTTTGTCCTAACCATATTAACATGCATATCCCCCTAGGGAAGCAAATCCTATCTTTCTTCTGCAGTGTTTCAAAGGCCCTATTTAAATGGCTTCTAAAAATAGACATCAGATACTTGAATGTAATGAGATGATTAAGAATGGGCTGAGACTCGTGTCACTTGAGTTCTCATGACAGGGTCCAGCGTTTGATTAACTGTTTGTACCAGGTACAATGTCTCAGAGCCTGCGTCATAATGTAGAACGTCTTATTATATCTGGGGAAAAAAGGCATGTTCGATGGGCCTTGTCAGCTTCTATAGCTCCTTCAGAATTCTCAGAATAGAAGTGGAATGCGTCCTTTGTGCACTTATTACAGCGAGAATATGCCATTTTGCTCTTGCTAAATATAAATTCTTGATGGCTGTCTTGTTTCTTGGTAAGTGAATCTCAAGGTGATCTCAAGTTAGTTAAATTACCATGGCACTGTGGACTGTTCAAAAGGTCAGTTGATAAGTAGAAGCAACAGAAATGTTGCTGCTGCTGCAAGGGAGCCATTTTTAAATGTCCCAGGCCTGAAGGGCTGTAGACTTCAGTCCTTGTCTGGTCCTGCAGAATTTCAGTATAATAAAACTTCTTCATTCTCTTGCTTGACTGTCATTTTATTGTAGAAATGCCCTGACTTCCACATGACTTAGCAGACATCAAAGAAGACTTTAGGTCAGTTCACGTAAAAAGGTATTGCTTTAAGTGGAATCTGCTGGGCTGGGCCACCAGTAGGTTGCTCATTATCTTTTGGGGACTAGTTTTGAGATCTGCTCTTAGTAGCCCTTCATGTTGGTCCTGTCCAGTTTGAAATCCCAACTGTCCAGAGTGGTCTATATTAGCAGTGCCAGTCAACAAAGGAAAGCCGATGTGTTTCTCAGGCTACAAAAGTCCCTTTTCCTGAGGGCTGAGAAATGGTAGTTCTAAAGTCTGAACTGCTGTAAGTGATTCCTATTCCTCATATAAGCCAGGAGATTGAGCTGCCGAACCAATGGTGCTAACATCATCCTTGAAGGCTACTACAACTACAACGACTTGTAAGACCCCCGTATGGATGGGGAGCTACCAGCTAAAACCATTAAATAAACCTATGAACAAGGGTTGCCAACTGTCAGTAAATTCATGGACAGTTTGTAAAATCCATGATTTTTACATCTGTCCGTGAATGTCTGGTATGGACATGCAGACTGTGGGGTTGATTTACTAAAACTGGAGAGAGCAAAATCTGGTGCAGCTGTGCATGGTAGATAACCAACTTCTAACTTCAGCTTGTTCAATTAAGCTTTGACAAAAAAACCTGGAAGCTGATTGGTTTCTATGAAGAGCTGCACCAGCTTTTGCACACTCCAGTTTTAGTAAATCAACCCCTGTATGTCCGTAACGGACATTCATGGACAGATGTAAAAATTTTGGATTTTTCAAACTGTCCTTGAATTTCAAAACCGTTGGCAACCCTGACGAGGGCACATCTTCACCAAGCCCACTAAACCAAACCTCAATGGCTCAGCACCCCTCCTTTACACAGAATATTTACTACTGTCTGTGTCTCTGTTGAGGAAATTTGTTGCCCATTAGTTGGACAGGAAGTAAAGGGACCTTTCCAATGTCCATCTATTGTGCCAATTGACAACACAGCTTACATAAGACAGACTGAATTTTATTTCCTGATTCTGCCCTACTCAGTAGTAAATACTGCAAAACATAAGTAACCACCCAAAGAAATGATATTTAAAAATTTTCCTTAGGGCTTTGTTAGCTAGAGGCATGTGGACGGCAAATCCATCCTGAACCATCTGATATGCTTTTACCTGTTCTGAGTTGGTATCTTATTGCAGAGCACAGCAAGAAAAAAAAATGTCAGCTCTGTGCCCATAGTATGCTTCTTCAAAAATGTCTTAGCAATGGCAGCTCCCATTATTTCGTCCTGGCCGACTTCCTTTTAGGTCTTTTTTGTTGTTGCGCCGAGTTGGTATTTTGGCTGTGAATCCGTTGAATTTCAGTGTTTTGTCTATGTCTTTCCCTTAATCCTGTCAGTCAGAGGTCTTCAATAGCAATAGTATATAATATTTTGTATGTGTATATTTAGATACTCACATCTGCGCTAGATTATCCTTGATGAGCAGCCAAAACTCATTCCCTCGACGGCTCTGGTTATGTTAAATCGTTTGCAGTTTTTTGCTGCAATATTTAAAGTGAAAAACCTCTACAAACAAACGAAAGGGCTAGATTTACTCAGTATATATGTCCCTCTCTGTGTGATCCTGATCTTAATCGCAAGAACATTATTTTGGCTTTGGATTATTCCAAAGCTGTGCACCTGAAAACTGTATCCGTCTATATGCCAGACACTGAAAAGGCAGCCATCTTGGGAGCTTCATGGGAGTGCATAAAAATGTATATTTAATTTTAATAAATTATTTGAGCTGCATGCAATTTTTTCTTTTATTTACAAGAAGCAATACAGAATTCTGCTGATCTAGCTAAGGTTACAAGAATGAAAAACAGTTGACTGTTCTGGGTAACATATACTGTCCTTCTTGCAATACTTTCATACATGAGGCCTTGTGTCACTGGCCCTATGCTAAGCTTCCATTAACTCAGGAGATATGACTTGTGTTATGTAATAATACATCTTCAGTTTGCAATGCTAGCACTTGGCCAGGGGCCCTGTGAGCTGACACGTTATATACCTTGAGGACGCAGAACTATAATCCCATTATGTAACTTGAGGCAGGTAACTGGCGTAGGAGATTTATACATAATCTTCTTGATGAATCGCTTCCTCATCATGATTATTTCCGTCATCCCCTGACATTTGGCAAAAGTGTATATGCTCTGGCTCTAACTTGTACATGGCTTTGGACTCCACTCGCCAATTTTTTTTTATTCTTTAACTCAAGAGAAATAGGAAGAAACACATTTGAACTGCAGACTTTAGAGCAGATCCCCAGATGAAGCACTTTAGTATACGGAAGCAGGGTATTTAACTTTCTACCCTGTTTTTCAGTGGGAATGGGGAAAGGGTAATTCGACTGACCCTCATGGTAGACATTGCAGGTTGTACCGTATAATGAAAGAGTCAGAGCAGAATTGGCATCCAGGGACGAGGTGATGAATGTCAGGAACATTGCTTTCTATGAACGTTTTAGTCTTTTTGTCTGAGGCAAGATCCATTTTTTTGAGTAGCAACCAGATTCTCCCTCATATTCTTTCATATCACACCGGGAGAACTTTTTCCTTTTTATTAGTTGAACTAGATGAACTTGTGTCTTTTTTCAACCAGATTAACTATGTAACCAAGTATGTAATTTGATTGGTTCTTATTGACAACTAGACAAATATCAGAGACTTTTGGTCAGGAGACCATCCATCCCTTGTGTTCAGCTTGCTTCTGTTTGACTGAATACGTGCCAATAGCTTAACGCAAATGGCACTCAGGGGGTCACTGGGCAACTGTTGGACAAGACTAATTCTAACCACACACATGGCAATTTTGTGGCACATTCCAGCACTTAATAAAAAAAGAAAAATATGAAACAGATGCCTGCAACCTACCACCACCAAATTTTGGAACAGCGTAGAAATGATCTGGACTGTAGTAGTGAAGGTTGGTTGCCTTGGCCTCTGAAAAGCCGCAGGTGCTTCAAACAAGCTTCAAACGGGCTTTGTCATAGACTTCTATGGAGGCATTGGAGAGGCTTTGAAGCCTGGCTAAAGCTACATGGGGTATAATTTTCGACATGAAGCTGAAGCCCAGCCAAGCCAATGCAAGGTGTAAACAGGAGTGTACGCTAACCATTTTATTTAGTGACATGGGCTTTGACTGGCGTTAAGGGAGCTTTAACAACGCCTGTCTGATGCCCTGTTTTGCAGCAAGTGTAAACGAGCCCTAAGTGTAATAATTCTTGTGCCAAGCCCTGACTCTTTTGTGGTCTAGTCCACTTGGGACATGTTTGATGATTAGCAGTGGAGTAGTAGCATTGAGGTTTCCCTATTACTATTTAAAAGTGTAAAATCCTTTTAGAGCAGTGGTCTCTAAACTAGGGGCTGGATGCGACCCTTTGCTTGCTTTTATCTGGCCCTTGGGGCATTATTCCCCCCACTGTCAGGAACAGTGGGGCATAGTTCCTGCAATTGACACTGACAACAAATCACTATTCTTTCCACTGACACTAATGATGGGGCACCATTTCTCCCACTGACACTAACGACGGGGCCCTATTCTTCCCACTGACGCCAACAACGGGGCCCTATTCCTTCCACTGACGCCAACAATGGGGCACTATTCCTCCCACTGACACCAACAGTGGGGCACTATTCCTTCCATTGACACCAACGATAGGACTCTATTACTCTCCCTAATACCAAAGAGGAGACATAATTCTCCTTGAACACGTGAAGGAGAGGATTCACAGAGTTCCCTGTGTGTGAGAGGAGGTCCAACTTCGGTGTATTTCTATATACATATTGCTATTAATGCATTTTCCACCTGCATTTTTGGATGAGCCCCTTTAAAAATTTCCCCTGGCCTCTGTGAACTTTTCAAGATATTGATATCCATTGGGCTCGTTTGTATGTGTGTGGAGTTGGTTCACTGTCCCATGGGCCGGTAGGCACATCCTCCACGTGGAGTTAGTGGATACCCATTTTTTCTGCCACAGCACTTTATTTTTGATCTATTAAGTTTGCTGTCATCATACATATTACAGCGTTATATATCACATGATAGTCCTAGAGTCCTGAAGAAGCGGATGTCCCCATAAAATGCGTAGACCCTAGCTCAGACAAAATTATACTTTTGACTATTGTAATTATCTGGAGATATATATATGTTTTTAACCTGTTTATAAATAAAATGTGATATTTTTATACTAATTTATGTGTGTTGGTTTTCCTAAGGCATACTTAAAGTCTCGCTTTGTACAGTGTTGTTAATGTGTTTATGGAATATGGGATGATGCCTACGAGAGCCTATTCAGCTTCCATAATAGCGCCCCCCCCCCCCAACCTCTAAAATTTGAGTAAACAACACAATTCTTCCCCCTAATACCAAAGAGAGGACACTGTACTTCTAGTGACACCCAGACATTTTCTACTCACACTGGCCACAGTCCAGCCCCCCAAAAGTTTGAAGGACAGTAAACTGGCGCTTTGTTTAGAAAGTTTGGAGACCCTTGTGCAAGAGCAGGTTTTCTCAACCAGGGTTCCGTGGAACCGTGGAACCCTAGGGTTCCTCCAGAGGTTGCTAGGGGTTCCTTGAGCAATGGTCAGTTTCTACCTCTCAGATAAATTCGCAATGATACCATTGATCTTTTTAGCTATCTGTAAGGGGTAATTCTTCCCAATGACCACAAGTGTAAGGAGTATTCTTCCCATTGACCATCACACTAATGTATCCTGAGTTGTAGATCTTTAATTTTTAACAGGGGTTCCCCGAGACCGGAGAATTATTTCAAGGGTTCCTCGGTGTTGAAAAGGTTGATAAAGGATGTGCTAAGTATACCTGGAGTGACTTCTGTGGTGTTAAAGATGGCTGGCCTTACTGACCAATGGTAAGAGGCAGGCAGATGAAAGACAACTTTTTAGTTGAAGTTGGCATTTGGATTTCAGGCAGGGGCGTAACGATAGGGGTTGCAGGGGTTGCAATTGCAACCGGGCCCCATGGTCCAGGTGCCTCCCTTGTACACCTGAATAGGAGGGATGGCGGGGGTGGCATTTAGAGGACCCAATCTCCTCCATTTTCCTCTATCCAGTTTACTTGTCTTCTGCTGTTCCCAGGGCCCCTGTGTGCTTCCCTGGTCCCCCTGGGGCCTGCTGCAGAACTTGTGAAAGGGCCCCACTGCAGTACCGTAATAAAGGGACCCTCAATAGGCGTAAAGGGCCCCAGGATCAGTGGGAAGAGGGAAGGGCCCTGGCCAGGGGTCAGGGGGCCCTTCATAATTTCTTGCACCGGGGCCCTGAAGGTTCTAGTTACGCCTCTGATTTCAGGGCTCTTTAGGCACTTCTAAAGATGCTCTAAACTCTGACCACTACATTATTGTCATGCAAGTCACTATAGGTCTTCAGCCGCAAACATGTAGTAATGGATAGCTAATGAACTTTAATGAATAAGTGCAGGTAGCAGTAATGTGTAGCCAATCAGAAATCAAGTGTTCTCATTCTTGAAGTCTGTTTGCTATTTCCAGGTCCAAAAAACACTGACATCACCAAAGCATTTGCCATGTTAGACATGAAACATCATTTCAGCATAATGACTCTTTATACAGAATACATAAATGTGCAAGTATGACATTTTGCCACTGAATCTCATTAAAGAAGCTTCATTTAGATTATAAAAAGACAGGCTGCCCACTCTTTTTGCTTTCTCCGCTGTCTGTGCTTAATGAATGTTTTTAGGTTATTCTGATTTTCTTTTTTTTCGATAATGGATTCCTATAAATAAGGCAGTGATTATTTTAGATTAATGCAAAGGCTAATTATAATATAAAACTCATTAAAACTGGATTCTTTGATTCCCCCTTTCATTCATCGTGAAGCAGGAGGAGGAAAGGGTAGTGGACTCCGGTGCAGTATGAAGGAATGAAAGGAAATGTTTTGGAATACACGATTTCTCTAGACATATGCCTATCATAGCTCTTTGTTTATAATAGGATTCCCCCCATTCCTGTGCCAAGGGTGATATGCAGATTCTGCACCCCTACACTCATTCCTTGTGGCTCATTCTAGGCAGCAATTAAGAAAGGACTTTGTACCACACTACCCTAGAAAGTGCAGCCTTCTTTAAGAAGAAGGCATTGAATAAATGTAAAGTCCCAGACCCATTAAAGGCATTACTTTGTTCATACCTACTTTTAAGCGTTGAAAGAATCTGTGTTCCCGAAAGCAACCGATCAAATTTCAGCTCCCAAAACTTGTGTGGTTAGAGAGTCTAGTCGCTTTGGGTAACAAAGTCTGTTCTTTCGGTATAGGGATAGGTCTTGGGTGCTGAAAGATCTGGAGGATAAAGTATATCAGAAGAAACCACAGGAACTTAAAGTAAAGTCTTGAGAAAGTTAGGGAATGGGGAGACATTCTTCAGGCCTTCAAGTACATTAAGGTTGTGAATAAGGTTCATGAGGGCAGTATTTCACTATGAAGTCAAGATCAAGAACACAGGTACATGGCCTAAAACTAACCTTAGAAAGTTTTTTTTTTTTGCCAGAAGAGTAGTTGGAGCTTGGAATAGACAACAAGCAGAAGTAAGGGAGTTAAAATATTCTTGGGACAATCATAGAACGAGGCAGACTTGATGGACCATTTGGTCTTCTTTTGCCATCACTCTTCTAGTAATATGTGAATTAAGCCAAGTTTAGCTAAATGCATTTTGGTTCTGAGCTCTCAAATGGCATCTAATACGTTTTAAAGCTACTACTGACTTAGATCAGATGTATCAATAACAGTTTTGGAGGGGGCATTGTGGGAACACCAATTCCATCACAGCATTGTCACTGTTACACCTTTGTTCTGCAACAAAAGGACTGTAATGTGGTTTAGTTTTCAGCAGACACTGTAATGACATTAGGGAGTCTGTGTACCAGACAAGCACCAGATTAAAGAAGGCAGGAAAGTGACCAAATCCTCTGATCGCTGCGGCGGAGCGCCGAGGTCACAGATCAGACATATTGGCTTATATTCACTCCTGGTCAATCCGAGTCAAGAGTCACTGGGGCTCCTGTGCTAAGAGCAGTGTAATCCCTGAGGGTCCTTTAGCTGGATAAATCTTATACAGTAGCTATGGAATGTGACAATATGCAGAGAAAAAAATAATGTTTAGCTATGGTTTGGATGCCGTTATATCTATCGTTATTTATCTCCTTATACGCTTCACTTGTTATGTTACATGGGTGAAAAGTCACCCTGAGGCAAGTGAACGATGTGTAGGAACCGGTCTTCAGAATGTGTGCACCAAAATTACTATAAGGTTTAATAAATTTACATTTTAATTTTTACAAAGGTGGAAATTGGATGAAGAGCTGAAATGTGTGTAACCAGCCTTACAGTGTTTGAAATGTTTTGAAAAAGCAGTGATCTATCTATCTATCTATCTATCTATCTATCTATCTATCTATCTATCTATCTATCTATCTCAGTGTTTCTCAACCTTTTTTCAGTAAAGACACCCTTTAAAATTATGGACAATCATGAGGCACCCCAATATAAAATGTAAAAAAGTAAACTAAACGTTTTCCAGAGCACTGCAACATCAACACACGTAGGACACCCAACGTTAGAGGTAATTTATTCTTCCAAAACCAATACACCTTTGCAAACTGGTACTGACTAGTTATCTGATGTTTCTCTTCTCCCTTCCTCCCTCAGTTAATGTGACCTCATTGCTGATGGAGAGGGCTGGGGGGAAGGGCAAATTAGTATGCCAAGCAGGCACCCAATGTCCACCTATCAACCAATGACGTCATTGGTTGTTAGGACGCCAGTGGCTGGGAGGCTGTAATGTTGCATAATGAAAAAAAGTGGCTTTGTGTAACTAAATGAAGGCTTCATCCACATGCTGGCTTGTATATTATTTTTGGGCAATTTTTAAGAATTTTGCAAAGGTACCCCTGAAGAAACCTGAAGGCACCCTGGTTGAAAAAGGCTAAGTCCTAAAGTTAGTGTAGATGCACCCAAATGGAATAACTACCTTCAGTGTCAAGAGCTCCCAACTTCATGCAGATTTCTGCTAAAGCATTGGATATTATACATAAGGCATCAGAATTGGGGCTTCTGCGCTGCTAATTATTCTGTAGCTACGTCAATTTAAAAGGACAAAAACCAAACATTTTTGCAACTGTAGCACCTTGCTCTACATGTGATCGATTTCTATCAAATGTTTATTTTACTTTTCTTGATGAAGGAGGGGTGCAGGTTGTCTGACATCCACAGAAGGCTACAGAATGTACAAGCAATGTCTTGTCATTGGTGACTTTTGTCAATGGTGTCATTCTGTAACCTTCTGTGGATGACAAAACAGCCTGAACCCCTCCTTCGTCAATAACACAATGATGGCATGTGGCTTCTGCTTGGAATTCATTATTTACCCAAAATGAAAAAGAAGATATACTATAGAGTAGGGATCTCCAAACTTTCTAAACAAATGGCCAGTTTACTGTCCTTAAGACTTCAGGTGGCGTGGGGGGGCAGACTGTGGCCCTCAGGAGTAGAAAATGACCCAGCATCAGTGGGAGTAAAAAATGCTTCATCTTTGGTGTCAGTGAGTGGATTTGTCCAATCATTTGTGTCATTGGGAATAATTGTGCCCCATTACTGTTGTCACTCGGTCCCATTGTTGGTGTCATTGGAAGGAATTATGCCCCAGCATTGGTGTCATTGGTAGGAATTGTGCCCCATCATTGTGGTCATTGGGCACCTTTGAAACTGTGCCCCTTGTTGGTGTCATTTGGAGGAACTACTCCATCGTTAGCGTCATTGGTAGGAACTGTGTCCCCTCAATGGTGTAATTTGGAACCGTGCCCCATTATTGGTGTCATGGGTAGGAATAGTGCCACATTGCTGGTGTCATTAGAAGGAATTGTGCCCCTCTGTTGGTGTCGGTGAATGGAATAGTGCCCCAAGAGACAGATAAAAGCAAGCAAAGGGCTGCATTCGGCCGCCGGGCCGCAATTTGGAGACCACTGCTATAGAGGAAGAGTTAGGTTGGCCATACACGTTGCAACTGTCTTTCCTGCAACCAGGGGTTGCAGGAAAGAAATTCATACAGTTCCCCCATCGACACAGACAGTGTTGAGAAGGAATCAGCAATTTTCTTCTTCCGGCAGGGGGGGGGGGTAGCCTTACCTACCGGGAGAAGACAGTGATTATCAATAGCGGCTATAGCAACCACTTGCGATAAGCGGAAGCAAATTCAGCAGGCTTGTACCCAAAATGATCGATCAATCAACGTGGTACATTCAGCCTGCCCAATAACATTTCGAATAGCAGCTGGTTCCTGCTGAACCAGCCAAGATTCTTGAGCCCCGTACACACGATCAGAAAATTGTATGGAAAATCCCACTTTCGAGAGCCGATCATGACAGTTCATCCAATATTTTCCATCCGGACAAAATCGGGCATGCAAGAAAAATTTTCTCGCATGGTCTCCGATCGTACGATTTTCGTTTAACCAGTACAGCTGTTGTACGAAAATGCAATATAAATACACTACAACACATCACATCGCTTCCTTCTTTTATTCTGTCATAACAGAATTTTTGTGACTAAATTTAACTCTTCCGATTCGATATGAGATCATTCGCCCGATAATCTCATCCTGTGTACCGGGCATAACTGTGTATGGCCGGCCTTACTTTTTTGGGTACAGCCCTCATATTAATTTTCTATTTACAAAAAGTAGACAAAAATCAAAGAATTGATTTATAGGCTTATGCAGCAGCGTATGGAGGATAGACTAGTACATGAAGCAACCAATGTAAATCTATTTTGTAAGGCTGTGTATTCAGTAAAATAAATTCTGATTGGCCTTTATGGCTGATGACTGTTGCACTTGTGCGTCTTGCACTGATTATTGCAAATTCCATGTTATATATTTTTCTTTGGTTATCACAAATCAGTATCTCCATCCATTAAAAAAAAAAAGAATGGTGGTAATCCTTATTGTGAATTAGCGCGTGGGTGACAGTATCAGTATCATTGAATGACATTAACATAGCTTTCAAATGTAAACCCTCCCTGTTACTGTAATGTGAAAAATACTTTTCAATGTGTGAGGAAAGCAAGACTTTTCTTAAATTGCTTGCAGAGGGAAATAAGGTTTAAACTCTGGTTGGTTTGTTTTTCTTTGGGATTGAGTTTCCCCCGTAGCTGAAACCTCTCCATTATTAGGGGCTATCAGATTGCTGCTTTCCATCCTATACAAAGGAAAGATTTTTCATGGACTGGTCATACCACATTACGCTGTATCTGAGTGCATGGGAATGTCGGGAAACTCTAGAGATGGCGAGATTGACCTTGACTTGTTCAGTATTTTCTACTCCCAAAATGTAGACGTGGTAGGTAGGGTTGTCACGTTCTTCTAGGAAGAACTACCAGCCTTACCACTTCTTTCCTATTAAAGAAATACCAGCCATATGACATCTTTCCTATTAAAGCTGAATGCAGGACAGATTAAAAAAATAAAATAAAAATGAATGCTGTGTATTTAATTTAAAGTTATTATTTTATACTGTATATTACAGGGGTAGGCAACCTTAAAGAGGTAGAGATCTACCTACACTACAAGTGCACTTGGAAGTGCAATCGCTGTAGATTGAAGGAGAACACGCAAGGAAAATAACAAAACAGCATATTTGCTTGTATGTGATTGGATGATAAAATCAGCAGAGCTTCCCCTCATCTCAGATCTTCCTCAGATTTACAGCGACTGCACTTCCAGGTGCATTAGCAGTGCACTTGTAGTGCAAAGTGGATTTGCCTTTAGTAAATTAACCCCACGGTGTCACCTCCTCGCTGATTTGTCATACTACCGTGTTGCAATTGCATGTATTGCACAGCAATCATGGGTTTAAAATGTTTGGGGAGGAGGCAACATATCGCCTCCTCACCACCTGTCACAATCAGATCGCTTTCACTCTTCTCTGCTGCTGGCACCACTCTGGAGACCACTAGTCGGGATAAGAAATGGAGTGCAGTTGGTATCACTCAGAGGAGGCATCGGCTTATGCGACTCTTGCTCCCTTTTACAGCTCCGACTTTACAAGTAGTCCCTCTGCATTGCACTCTGTTTGATGCTCTGGGATGGCGGGTCAGCAAGCCCAGACCATGATCTACCAGTCACCTGTCCACGATCTACAGGTTGCTGACCCCCGGTATATTATATATTTAATTAAACATTATTAAATTGTTACTAAACCCACAATAGTAAAATCAATCTGCACTTGCAGCAAAGCATGCTTGTTATACTCACTGTGGAACCTAAGGGGTTAATCCTGTGATTGTGTAAGAAGGCTGTCTTCTCTGATCCTCCCCTTCTTTTACTGTCCCCAATCCATCTCCCAATAGTACAGAGACTTTGGAGTCACTCTGCACATGCTCAGTTTTGTTTTTTTCTTGGGAGGGTGCATGTGATCAGCACTGTCCAGACAGAGGGTCATGGGTCCTGCAGCCTCATAGGACAGTCAGAGGAGAATGAAAAATCCTCCTACAAGCTTTAACCAGGCACTGATAGAGTTCACAAGACTGCTATATACTGCTGATGAGAAAATAAATTTAGCAGTTTATATTTACTAAAATAATTGCATTTCCATGTTCCAGATATAGTGAATGCGGGGTCCTGGGTTTAGTAACACTTTAACCACTTCCCGACCGCGCTATAGACAAAAGACGTCCACAGCGCGGTCGGGTTATTCTAACAGGACGTCCATGGACGTCCTGCAGAATCTCGCTTCCCGCGCGCCCCTTGGGGCGCGCACACGGGAAGATCCGTGACCGTCGGGTCCGGGGGACCCGACTGATCACGGATCGCGGTGAATGGCCGCTGTGAGCGGCCTTTCACCACGTGATCGCGCCGTCCAATGACGGCGCGATCACATGTCAACAAGCCGGCGCTTCCGCCGGCTTTTCTCTCTCCTCTCTGCACCGATCGGTGCAGTGTGAGAGGAGAGAGGGGGGAGAGAAGACGTGCTGCAGCGCTGTGGGCGATGTGTAATGCCCACAGCGCTGCCTAGTGACAGAATACTCCCCCCCACCATCTGTTTACCACCCACCCACCACCCCCACGCGCGGGGTTCCCCGCGCGCCCTTCGCTCTAAGACGTCCTGCAGG